>LR548798.1:0-445755 GCA_900536415.3 Caenorhabditis sp. 38 MB-2015
GACAAATGTGGTTCAGATTTGAAAAAATGCAGACCAGCCAAATGAAATTACAACTAAATTCCAAAAAATGCATACCTCGTTTTAAAAAAATATAGATATGATTTTTAAGGTTCTAGAAAAGCTAATGAAGAGGTGAATTCAAATAAGAAAAACGACAGACCCGTTTTCGACAAATGTGGTTCAGATTTGAAAAAATGCAGACCAGCCAAATAAAATTACAACTAAATTCCAAAAAATGCATACCTCGTTTTAAAAAAATATAGATATGATTTTTAAGGTTCTAGAAAAGGTAATGAAGAAGTGACTCATAATTTTGAAAACAACAGACCCGTTTTAGACAAATGTGGTTCAGATTTGAAAAAATGCAGACCAGCCAAATAAAATTACAACTAAATTCCAAAAAATGCATACCTCTTTTTGAGAAATATAGATATGATTTTTAGGGTTCTAGACAAGCTATTGGAAAGGTTAATTATTATTTTAAAAACAACAAGCCAGTTTTCGACAAATGTGGTTCAGATTTGAAAAAATGCAGACCAGCCAAATAAAATTACAACTAAATTCCAAAAAATGCATACCTCGTTTTAAAAAAATATAGATATGATTTTTAAGGTTCTAGAAAAGGTAATGAAGAGGTGACTCATAATTTTGAAAACAACAGACAGAGTTTCAAAAAATGCATACCTCCTTCTGAAAAACATATACACAATTTTAGAGGTCCTAGACATTCTTTTGAATATTTCCATACCAAAAATTTACGTTTCAAATTTCACCAGTATTTTTCCACGTTCCAAAAAAAGCATACCTTCTTTTGAAAAATCTAGAAATGATTTCGAAGGTCAAGCTATTGGAAAGGTGAATTATAAAAACAACAGACCAGTTTTCGATAAATGTGGTGCAGATTTGAGAAAATAACATTCAATTGGAATAAAAGTAATTGGTTTTTTTCGAATTGACATCTACTAAGTTGTTAAAAATTCAGGCATTGCATTCTGATTTTAGACTTCAAAAATTTCTAAATTAAGTCTTTTTGCGTTTTTAAAGTCATCAGTTTTGTTTCAAGATAGGAATAGTTGTGAAGTTTCGCACTTCAACCTAATTGTCCACACGGATTGAAACAGTAAATCTTATATACATATGATGGTTCGGAATGAGAATACTGATGAGGTCAAAAGTTGAATGCATGCGATATGTGAGATAAAATACTGAAGACTTTCACTGCGAATTGCTGAACTGTGTTTCATTTATTAAACACAAAACATCGAATGAATGAATGCACTTACAAAATTCAAAAATGATACAAATAAACGGAAAAAAACGAAAAATGTTGAAATCTCGGCATTTATGAAAAACTGGTTGATTCTTACGCATCTTCTAACCAAGCGTTCTGTCTTTGTATTTCCTCTTTCTCTTCTGGAGTGAAGTCGTTCTTGATGCTCAAGAAAAGACGCAACTCCTCTACCGATTTTCCCTGAAAAATCGAATTGTTTATGTCTTTCAAGAAAAGTGGAATTTCAATGTTAGAGAGAACATTATTCTTTGGACACTATTGATACCTACCTTCAACATGTTGGCAAACGATTTAGCAGCGAGTGTTTGCAGTGGCTCAATTTGCAAATAATACGCCGCCATCAATATATCGAAATGGCCCGACTTGTCGACGTTCATGAATTGAACGTCAAATTTCGAAACATCCGCATTTGGTTCGTCCACCCAAACAGGGTCGTCTTTGTGATGTTCGCACCATTCGATCACTTTCTCCAAAACTTCGGAATGCACTTTGTCCACTATGATTGGGAAAAAGTATGAGAAAACGGATGCAAAAAAACTCTTGTTGTCAAAGTTTGATTCGAGGAGCAAGTTATTGAGCCAGGTGGATTGACGGCTTGCTTTTCTCGAAATCTGAAAGACGATTTTTCAAAATTCGTATTTCGAGTAAGAGAAAATGAAAAATACTAATTTAATGTTCAGATTTTCTGTTTCTGCTTTGAAAACTCCTATCCCAAAAAAGCTTACCTTCAAGCTTCTCCCATCTGAAGAATAGAGATTGACCATACGTTGGTCTGATTTGTCGTTGGACATCTGTAAAAAACAATCAATAAACCTGTATGAATAATAATATATATAAATCAAGGGAAAAAAGACAATCATTGGAAAACTATTATAGAAAACTTATATACATAGTTAGGAAATTATATCAGAGTATTGAACTTGAAATCAATCTTGGGCTTTAATAGCGAATTCAAATTTTAGAGATTCTCAAAATTCATTCAATGATATATGACTCATCAGAAGTTTTTTTTGTTGTTGTTTTTTTCTTTTCCGTGATTTTTCAGGAATTCCTAACGGTATACAAACAACAATTATGATTCCAACAAGACATTGAAAAACGGAAAAGAAAATAGCATTAAAATAAGATATGAAAATACTGAAAACAAACAGACAGAAGTGGAAAAAACTAAACTAATTCGAAACACATCTTGTACCATTAATAGAAGCAGTGCTTTCAAAAATGAACACCAATTCGTGATAGTTTGAAAACAAGGAAAAAAAATAAGGAAAAGGAAACTTTGAGAAAGTTAGAAAGAAAAAAGGAGACTTACTGTTATGAGCGTGATTCATATTATAAAAACAGGAGCAACTATGGGGTTGTGGAAAATGTGGAATATATGTAAATGAATATATGTAAATGGTATATATAATAATAGCAAAAGAAACATATTATAGAAATTGCACACAATCCAAAAAGAGGAGTTCCAATGATTTTTTTTTTTTTATTTACTAATTAGAATGATCACTTTCAATTTTGAGATTTCAAACTTGAGCAAATTCTGACTTCTTGAAAATCTGACTTCATTTTGAAGCTTGAGCAAATTGTGACTTCGGCAAAAGGCTTATTCTAATCAATCTGATAAATGGTTGATTTAAAATTTCAAACTTGTCTCAAGCCAAAATTGTAAAAAACAGATTATATTACGAAATAATAAAATAAATATAATAATTCCAAAATGACCGCATACACATCGTATAATAAAACTACAAAAAAATCACACACTACAAAATTATACTCTGCTCCTTTTTCTTTCTCGCGCCTAATTCTTTTCACTCTCCACTTTTTTTATGTATGAGATCGTTAATGACGATATTATGCAAAACGCATAATGATGTACAAAATTTGCAAAAAAAAAAACAAAAGGAGAATCTTTCAGGCTTGTGCGGAGCCAAGAAACAAAAAATGGTTCCGATAATTAGTTTCGAATTTTTTTTCGGAATTTTTGAAGTGACACCATTTTCATGAGTTTTTTCATTTTTCTGTTTCGAATTAGGATCATAAATAGAAATACGAATGGTGAAGTAACTGATCTATTTGTCAAAAATTTTGAAATTTAAGAAAATCTCATATTTTCGGTCTCTTTTGGGAACTTTCACAATTTTGGAACGTTCCGGTTCCGATTCCACGTAAGCCTGATTGTAACCAAGGTGAACTGAAAAATAGACAGTGCCAGTAACACGTGATAAAAAACCTCATAATATATTATGAGTTTCAATCATAAATTATTCGAAGTCTCATATAGAAAATGCCCTGAAATTTCAATACACAGATTTTGCCTCTGCCCAACTAAACTTTAAAAAATTTTCAACTTTTTGTGATCCTTAATTCTGAAATTCGAAAACTTGATCAGTTCTACACAGTAGCGGTCATTAGCGATTTATATTTTAGTTTTTCAGCAATAACTGGGTTCGAAACGGTCATATTGACATCAGATTTCAATCTTGCATAGGTAACACTCATAAAAACATGTCTAAATAATACGAAAAAATTTTTAACTTGAACTGAAACCGAACTCATTCAAAAGAGCCTATCAAGTTTAGGAGAAACTCCAAGTCATTTGTTGGAAAAAGTCCTAATCCTTGAGAAAATAGCCTCCAAATTTGTAGAAAACAGGCGAAATAACAATGATTCCAATATAACTAACTAATGACCACTGCTGTATTACCTCTGGAACATAAGTTTTTTTTTGTATCAGAGAAATGTATCCGAGAAACGTCATATATCTATGACGCAATTGTTTATTTGACTTCACCAAAATCAATTAAAACATTTCCGATTCCCAATTTATTTCGAGTAAGGAAAACAGAAAAACTGAACTAATAAAAATCAACTTCAATATGCCGCCGAACAGTTTCAAGTCAAAAATCAACTTCTGAAATCAGCCGATAAAGCTTTTGTTTTTGCAGTTCTCATCTGATTATTCATTTTTGCGTTATTTTCGTTCATTTTAAACGTTTTCAGAGTGTAAAAATTATGAATCCTGGGATTATAGTGCTAGTTTCTCGAGATGACCCTTCTATACTCATGTCGAGGTCTCATCTGCTGTTTTTTATCCTAATTCTTGAAAAATACGATCCTGCCTTGATATGTTCATTTCAAGACTTTTCTTCTATTAGCACTATAATTCCGGAATTCATTATTTTACACTCTGGAAACGCTTAAAGTTAACGAAAATGACGGAAGAATGAATAACCAGATGAGAACTGCAAAAACAGAAACTTTATCTTGTGAATTCAGAGGTGTTATTTAAATTTTGTCTAAAAATAGTCTAAAATACATAAAAAGATGTGAGGAATCGTTTGAAAATAAAAGCTGAGCGCGAATAACTGTTCTTCAATGAAAACATTCGTTGTCAACCTGTTCAAAACAGTTATTATGAATGTGCATCTTTTCCTTAGCTTTTTCTCCTTCTTCCTTCTTCTTTCTTTTTTCCGGCAGGGACTCAGTAAATGCGCTCCATTACAAATGTTGTGACCCTTCTCCCTCTTCGTTTGCCATACTATTTTTCTCTTCTTCTTTTGTTTCTTAATTTTCGGTTTTACTAGGTATTGAAATTTGGTGTTTTTAAAAATTACTCAATATTCCATCAAAATAAAGAAACAAAACATGAAAAACAACAAGGTAACAATGAGAAGAAAATCGCAATTATAACGCTCTCAAATCAATACCGACAAAACGAAAAATAAATTTAGAGACCAAAAATGAGGGTTTTGTGTATGTTTAGAAAATCGAATTGTTCCTGCTCAATCATCCAATGCTTCACGCTCCATTCGGAGCTCTTCCTCCTCTTCTGGAGTGAAGTCGTTCTCGATTTCTAAGAAAATGCGCATCTCCTCGGTCGTTTTTCCCTTAAAATACAATTTCTCAGATTAATCAACAAAAAAGTGCATATTTTCGATGAAGAAAACATGTTTTAAGTGCAGATACCTACCTTCAGCATTCCGGCAAAAGTTGTAGTAGAAACATCTAACAAGCTTTCGATTTTCAAATGAACCGCCGCTAAAATCAGTTTGTGAACCATGAATTTGTCGACGTTCATGAACTGAACATCATAAGAGGTGATATCTCTTTCACTGCTCGCTTCTCCATCCAAAATTTCATCGTTTTTGTAATGTTCGCAAAAACATATAACTTTGGTCAATACTTCGGCTGTGATGTTGTTAACTTGGATTGGGTCGACCATTCCTTTCTTATCGTCGAAGCCGGAAGCGACAATCAAATCATTCAATGTTGCGGATTGGCGAGATCCTTTTCTCGAAATCTGCAAATCACTTATTTTACGAATTTCGTATTGGATAAGTAATCAAATACTGCGAATCGATGTTTAGAATTTGAAACTTTGATTTTGAATGCTCTTATCTTAAAAAAACTCACTTCGAGAATATTTCCATCCGAAGATAGAAGTTTGACGATACGCTGATCTGGATCGTTGTCGCACATCTGTAAAAATATCAATAAACAAACAGGTATGAAATTTTTTTTTTAAATAATTGGATGCCAAATTTTAAAATAAATTGTAAATCACGTCAGAAACAACAATTATGGGTTAAACAAGAAACTTAAAAGGTGTAGATAAAAAACTAGAGATTACGAGATATATGAAGAATTTTAGAAAACTGAGTTACTTCAAAACGTGCATAGTTCAAGCAGAATTAAAATGATGATATTGAAACAACAAATTAGCATTCATAGAAACAGTGCTTTCAAAAGTGCACACTAATTTGTGATAGTTCAAAAATATGAAAAATGAGGAAAAAGGACATGTTTTGTTTCACGATAAAAGAGAAAAAAAGAGAGTGAAAGAGTAGGAAGGGGCAACTGACGCAGACTGTTATGAAGGTGTTCGCTTGATTTATATATTGAAACCAAGAGCAACGGGAGTGGGCGGCCGCGTAAGACTCCAGAAAAGAAGAAATCTATGCGTCCTTTGATTGCAATAGAGCGAAGATGCAGAATCGTCGTTTGGTGGCAGTTTGAATTTTCATGTTTTTTCCTATTAGTTCAGTTTTCCTGTTTTTGTTACTTAAAATGTAATGACAGAAAACCGCAAATATCATGATTGATTCCGGCAAAGTCAAATCAGAAATTGCGTCATAATCATCTAGATCTCTCTGTGAGAAAGCGCGATTGACGCAGACTGATATGGAAGCTTAATTTATGGGTGTGTAACCAGGAGCAACGGCGGATTTAGTAAATTTTTGAATTTGATAGTTTCATTCAATATACATGGAACGTGCTTTCATTATTTTGAAGGTGAACTGAAAAACTGAATAATTGTATAATAAAAGGTTATGGAATCATAATAGTATATTCTGGATTTTAATCATTAATAATCCAAAGTCTGTTTTTCACTGAAAACAACCATAATTAACCATATAGCGAACATTTGACATCTGTCTAATTGAGCTTTTTTTCAAGTTTTCCTCCAAAATCTCCATTTTCGGATTTTGTTTCAGTTCAGTATATATAATGTATACGTTCCTGGATAATTCGTATATGAAGCTCAACATTAAGCTACAAAAATCTTAAGTTTTTCGTGGAAAATGAAAACTATTGTATTACCAAAGAAGTACATCATTAAGAAAAGTATCGAAACTCAGATGTTTGCAACTTTTCCTGATATAAATAGTGGTTACCTTGGTTTTCCTTATTCTTACATACATATTTTGATCCACTATCTGATACTCAAAACTATATATCATCTACCTGTTGTAGTAAATCGTTATGAAGGGTAAGACGGAGAAACTAAGTCTATAAATCAAACGACTGTCTAAACATTTCTTTTCCCTCATTTTCAGCAAAAACATCAAAACTTTTGGAAAGTAAACGTTCTCAATCACGAACCCCCCCTCCTTTGAATCTTCTCACAATTCACTGCATTTTTTCTGAGACTATTGATTACTATCTCTATTTTTTGTGACTTCATAATTTTCTTTCAGTTTATATGGAAGCTCTCAACGTTATTAACAAACTTTATTTGCAAATAATTCAAGTTGGAAACATCGACAATGCTTACGAGTTCCATTTTATTACAGCTTGAAATTTGAGAGTTGTAAGGTCGGAAAGATACGGATTAATTGGTAAACGTTTGTCGAAAAAACATGAATACTGTCTGAATAGGCATCTAGTTAAAAACGCTTTTCAAAAAATTTGACATAACCTGAAACTACATTTCTAGTTTTTACTTCTTTACTTCAACCTTTGAAGCTGAAAAACAAATGAATGGAATGTCTCAAATTCTAACAATTGTGAAATAACCAAATATTCAGCGTTTGAATAGTCAAACTACATAGTTTCAAAAAAAGATTTTTTTCACTAAAGGTCTCTGATGAGTTTACAAAAAACCCAAATCATTGGGTTTGTTTACAGAAAACAAAATTTGACTTATTTTCAGTTTGAGAAGTCGAGATGCAAAATTACTCTGGTCCAATGTTATCGAATCATCGGATAGCGTTGAACAAGTTTTACTTGATCACTACAAACGCTTCATCGTCAAATATGGAAAATGCCTCAAATCCAAGGAAATTCTTGGAAATTTGGACTGGGATATGGGAGAAGTTCCATCCTTCAGACGTTTGAGACGTTTGAGTACGTACCAAAAATCAATAGTTGAAACAGTTCTCAATAAGTCGGGACCTTACCTCAAAAAAATTGAAATGGGAGACGATGATAAAGAGGAGTTATCAACCAGGTTGTCAAAATACGAAAAGGTTTGTATTCGGGAAACATTCCACTGTTTTTCTGTCATATGCAGCTTGATCTCAACACTGAACGTCGAGTTTTGTTTTTTTTTTTCTCAATTTTCATACTAGAGTTTAGAAGGATCTCACGACATCAAAATATTATTGAGTTGACAAGAAAGGAATTATATTGTTTACGTAGTTCGAATATTATCTCAATGATTTTATTGCTTTTGGAAAGTGTAACTACCTAGGACATGTGTGCTTTTTCAATTGTATTCTGGGCTCTCTCTCTCTCTCTCTCTTTATCTCTCTTCAAGAGAATGCCGAAAGTATTTGAATCAATCCAGATTTTCAATGCAATTTTCTCCCATTCAGCCCTCAAAATTAACGAAGTCCACAAAAATTTTACGTTAAATTACTAATTGAATGCTCCTTCACCCTATATCATAAGAATGTGGTTTGAAAAAAAGGCGATAGTAAATATTTCAAGTTTCTCAAAAAAAACCTAGAAATTTGTGCATGAAGTTTTGGTTTTTTGAGAAATTTCCGAAATTGTTCTAGAGAAAGAAATTTAATTTGCGTAGCAATAATCTTTGATCTTAGTATTTCAGTAGGGTTATTTTAGTAGATTTTTTTTTCAACACCGGGAAAAAAATTTGGGGCTCAATCTGAATGGTAATAGAGACAAACATGATGGAATGTTGCAAATGCCCATTTTTATCAAATATATCTCATCTGAAAAACATCAAACAGGCACTAGATGAGACTGGCTGAATTCAATAATTTTCAGATTTATGATCTTGACGAGCTATATCTTCCAAAGACAGTATTTACTGTTGAACAGTTCAAAAAACTAACTGCAAGTGAAATCTTCATTCCCCTTGGCCAAATATCCGTGCAATGTTTGATCGATATGATCAATCAATGGCGCGAAGGATCTCTAAGAAAAAATTTTCTTTACTTATGATCACTTGGAATGACGTTGAAAAACTCGATGTACATTCGATTTTCACCGTTTTTGAAATTCATAACGAGTGAGTTCAGTTTCAAACTAAAACATTTGTTGGACATTTTTCCAGGCTACGATTTCTGATCGGTGAATTCCCAGTTCTACAGACTTGCCCAAATCCAAAAACTGCCTTTATTCAGTATTTCAATTCGTACAGATTCAATAGACGTGCATTACGTTTCAGAGTAGCTTAATCCTATTCTCGGCGATAGTTTTAAATTAGAGTTCATTACAGTATTTTTCTTGATTCCTAGTGTTTTCAATTGATCTTCGATTTTTTGTTCCAGGCGACCTGTTATTTTTATATTCCCCTTTTATTAATTGAATTTTTTTTTTCAAAAGATCACCAACAATACGTTGTTATGTAATCATTTTACGTATCAAAAAGTGTTGGTTTCTTGAATTGAATTGCTTCAATAAAAAAACAAAAATAAATATTATTCCTGGATGTTCAACTATCTTTCACATTCGTCACAAGTTGGCTAGTACCTAGTCAAATTGTCTCTATTCTCAATGTACATGCTGACACAAAGCACTGTCGCAAACGTTTGACACCCCACGTGCTGAATAGCGATATTCCTATTACACAAGCTACTGCACTGAAAGGTGTATTTTTTTCTGACAAGAACAGTTTATCGAACTTTGACGGATTCTAATCATGAAAAATAATTCAATAAATTTGTTTTTTAAACTCTCGAAAGTTATTTTTCACGGAGCCCAATTAGAGTGAACATGTCATGAAACTGAATTTGTTGAAATCACAAAATGTATTTTTATGAAAAAAAATTTCACGCCATTGCCATGCGTTGAGTGGCGGTAATACTTATGTGTCCCCCTGTATGACTCGCTAAAAACATTGACTAATCCTAGCCATAAGTCAAAAAAAAAGAAGTCAATATTTTCGTAAGAGAAACTGTGTCCAAAACGATTAATCTTTCATTTCACAAGAATAGGAATCAGAGGCACTGTTTTTTCTTTCTGTCTTCTTCCCTTATTTCTCTCATTAATTAGCAGGGACTCAGTAAGCGCGCTCCATTACAAATGTGTTCACTCTCCCCCTCTTCGTTTTCCATAGTGTTTTTTCTTGTTTTTGAAATAACGGTTTGTATCTGAAAATGATGTTTTTTTTTTCAAATATTAGCTGTTGAAAAAAAGAAGATCAAAGATTCACTTGTAGAAGCTTCGACATACTAGAACATGTCGCTATATTATGCTTGTCATTATAGGAAGTATACATAACGTTTGAGGTAAGTATAGTGTTTTATATACTTTGCCCCAATGCGAACTCTCAACTCTCTTGGAGGACAAGCCAATTTTTTCAGATAATCTCAGTCAGTTGGAATGTGATGTTTCACATGTAACGAGCAGAATATGGAAACCAATGGAATTTTTCGCAAAATGAAGGCTGAGGAAATTGCAAGAAATACGCCTGTTGCAAAATTTAACGGGATGTAATTCGCGGAACACTGAGCGAAATCAAATAAACGATAATTTGCAAAGAAAATGCATGGTGCGAGATAATATCACTGAAATACAATTCGCAAGAATAAGAAGCAGGAATCTAAATGAGAGCAGACAGTGAGGATCTCAATCAGTTCAAAAAAATGTTGATAACACAAGCTTTCATTGAAGAACAGTAAATACCGCTCGAAGAGAACATTTCGTGCAAATTTAACAATGATGGAGTTCAGAAATAAGAAGAACTAATGGTGACCAAAAAGTTCGAGTTATACGAGTTCTGTGTTTTGCAAAAATCACGATTGATCAGAATGCTGCGAATTGTTTTAGACATACTGTTTTTGTGAGTTATTAGCATTGTTTTCTGGATAAACAAAGAGAAGGTATATTTTCAGATTACATTGCTTCGAGATTCGAAATTGATGTTCGCCAAATCCAAATTAGAAATCAAGTGTTCAACGTGTGCAACTCATTTAACAACGATTTAGGTAAGATTGAAACAAAAAAGATGTTCAATAACTATCCTTCTCACTCTTCCTATGTCTATTTCAAACAAGAAAATATTTTCATGAAAATTGGAACATTTTGGATGATTTATACAATTTTGAAAATTTTCTGAATTATCGTTCAATGAGTGGGATAGAATAAATGAAAATTTTGAGACATATTTCCTCCATGACCGACGAAAATCTTTGTTACCACGTAAGCACTATCATGTTTTATTTCCAGATAAAAAGGATGGAATATATGCAGACGTCACAAATAACTTCATTCCGGAGCACGAAAAAATCAATCTAAAAAAGGACTTTTGGTGCAAAAGCTTCTTGTGTTGCTAATCAATGTTAACCCTCTAAATCTGGATTATTATGGGGGTTTATCTTTTTTTTTTGCCTTCAATGTCAGTTTCAAATTCCATTCGATCAGTTTCATTCATTTTATTTTCTATATATCATGTCCGAATTGTTTGATAAATAAATGATTTTTGATTGAGATACAGCCCAAAAGAGTTACGAATAAATTTTATGCATGTTCGCATAGTTCACAAGCCTAGTCTAGGCCTTTTTCATGTTCTCTCCTATTCTTGTCTCACATATCTGGCTGATTTGTGTTGTAACTCACCCAGATTTTTTTTTTACTTCGAACATTACTATGTTTTTTTTCCTGCTATAATTGAAGTTTCTACAAAACTGACTCCAACAAGCTGAACTCATAAAACTTTTAACAACAAAAAGTTTAGAGTATATTGAAAAACCAATTTTGACATACAAGGTTGAAACTGAATTAATTAAAAAACTAAATAATAATTGGTCAAGAGCATGAGGATATTTTCTAACATCACCACGGAAAACGTTTTCAACACTTTTACTCTCACAGAAAAATGTTTTCCTTTTTTTTTGGTTGATATTCAACTTACTGAATGGTGCAATTCAATTTCCTGGAGTAACACAACCTTACAAAAATAAGTTCCAAAGAAAAGAAAATAATTATCGTCTATTTTTTTTTACTTCTTGAAAATCAGCAATATTTCAGCTACAGATTACTGTTTTCAACCAATTTGTTTCGTGCAGTTTGGGAAAAACTATGATGTTCTGAACCAAATGTATTGGTTGAAAAATCGAAAAACATTAAAATGTGACGATTTTACTTGAGTGCCAGATTTTACAGCGATACGTGTTTCTTTTTTTCTGGCATAAAAGTTGTTGTAAAAATTAGAATGCATAAATTTGGTCTGAAAATTGAACTGTATTACATGCAAAATTAAGTTACTTTTTTCATGATTTGATATTATCCAATCCTTCCATGAGTTGCTCGTTTTTCAATGAGCATCCATATTTCATCTGCTACTTCTTTATTTTTATTCAAAAACCTACAAAAAAATAAATTTTCTATGGCATTTTTTAATACAGGTTTTTATTTTTTTCACGTTTTCCAATTTTCATCTTTCACCTTCGTTTTGAACCGGACGTTTTATTTTCAGTTTTGTGTTTTTCATTTAGTTTTAATCGATGGAGACAAAAAATAAACTCGATTGGGATGGTTTGCCCGAAAATTTCAGAGTGGATGCTGTCGAAATGGTACCTCCAAAAGACAGGTATGTTTAATATTACCTCTCACAGACATGTACCTTCGTTCCAGAGCTAGATTTGCACAATTTGGGCGGACCGCTGATCAAGACGTGAAAAACTCTATTAATTATATAGAAGTTATCAAAGTTATTTCTGATTCGGAAAGTCCGGAAATTTACATTGGGCATGATGAAGATGGAGAAAAAGACTTCAAAGATTTTGACTACGTTTTGAAATTTACAAGTTATGAACTTTTAGAAATATCGACCAATTGGTAAGTTTTTTCAATAAAAACTTTCTTTAAAAATCATTAAAACCCAAAAGTGTATTTTTTCGTATTAGGAAATGTGAAAAAAATCGAATTTTAGGAAAAGATTTGGAACAATTCTTTAAAATTTTTGATAAAAATTTCCGATTCTCTTTGTGTTTTGTTGAAAAAGATCTTGAGCATAGAATTAAAGCAGCTATTACGTCAATATTCTAGAAGCAGGAACAAAGAATGAATTTTTCCTGTAGAAATTTTTATAATAAAAGAAGCATGGTATTTTCGACATTCTAGTATTCTATCTAGCAGTTTCAGTTAGTTTTAAAAAACCCAAACAAATTTACTTACAGTTGGAGATGGTGGGATACAAAATTATTATATTCCGATGTCATCGAATCATCGGACAGTGTCGAACAAGTGTTCCTTAATAAGTGCAAACACTACTTAATCAATTATGGAAGATGTCTCAGAAAATTGGAAATAGTTGGACATTTGGACTGGGATATGGAAGAAGTTCCATCCTTCAGAAGATTGAGATTCCTGGAAACGAAACAAGAATCAATCGTGGAGACGGTTCTTAATAAGTCAGGACCTTTCCTCAGAAGAATTAGACTGAACGATGAAAGAAAAAAAGGAGACGAATTATCAGGCAGATTGTCGCATTGTGAAAAGGTAGATTTTTTTTTCGAAAGTTTTATCATCTTGAACTAAGACAAGGCAAAGTTTTAGTTCGATATAAAAACATTAAAATATTATTTAAGAAAACAGGAAAAAGTGTGACTCTGATGATTTCAGAAAAATGATTTCTTACATAACAAGCAGAAAATTGACAATAGTTGGATCACAAGAATGAAAAATCAACAGTTTCTTTGCAGTGCGTTTCTGATCTACTGAGAAAATTTTGAGAACATTGAAGCACACTAGAGTGACTACTTCAGGTCATTACTCTGCTAGATCTGGAAAAGTTAGCAAACATTTCTAAATTTTATAACACCTCCGTCATCTCCATCTGACCTATAAGAAGGCATTTGGAAAAGATTCGTTAACTGAAATAATTCAAATCTCAGAAAAGGGTGGTTCTTTGCAATCAATAGAAGAAAAAACCTAGAGAATCTGAACTCACATTCAAAAACATTCGTTGAAGTCTCAATCAATGTGAAATTCCAAAACAAACAAGATTTTTGATCAACATCGTCTACAATCAAACGCAACTTGAGATACAAACAAAATAATATTGGCTTCATAAAAAAGAAACTAAGTATAATGGGCTGAACCCAATTTTTTCCAGATTTATGATGTTGACAACCTATATCTTCCCAAAACAGTTTTCACTGATGAACAGTTCAATAGACTCACGGCGAGTGAAATCTCGATCCCAGTTGGTCAAATATCCGTGCAATGTTTGATCGATATGACGCATAAATTGTGCAAAGGATCGCTGAGTAAAAATTTTTCCTCATTAACAATCCGTTGGAACGAAAATGAGTTCGACATTGGTTCGTTTTTTGCTGCTTTTGATCGCTATGATCAAATTCCAGCAGAGTATGATGAGTGAGTTTCGTTTTAACTGAATCATTTTTTTCCATTTTTTTTCTAGATCATTTTTCACTGGATTCGACATCCAACAGACTTGCCAAAATCCAAAAACTATTAGTATTGCGTTGTTCAAATTTGATTATTTTATGCTAACCATCGGCGCGTTTCAACAGCGCTCACATCAAGATGTTCAGATTGATTGAAAAATTAGGTGTATCTTGTTTCAAACGACTCATAATACTCATATACTACCTATGCATTCAAAATGTTTTCAAAAACTTATTCTAAATTTTGATTTTATGTACTACCTTTTATTTTGTATCTCTGAGAAATGTTTATTCTTCCTCCTTTTCGATTTGCCTCTAATATATTCCAACCAAAATCAACAATAAATACTATTCCAAATCGTCCAATATTCATTTCAAAGTCAACTTTCCGAAAAAAAAGGTCGAATTTGTATCATCCATGTTATACTTTTTTGGAATAAAAACACAGTTGGAAATTTGATCGCGGACTGGATTTCCAAAAATCAAACAAATTGTACAGTTTTTTGTTTTCAATCATCGGCATTGTTTGTGCTCTTTTCGCATGAAGTTCTATTTTCTTCTTCCTGCTCGTTCTATCCTTTTTCTGGCAGGGACTCAGTAAGCACGCTCCATTACAACTCTTTTTACCCCTTCTCCCTCTTTCTTCGGCATACTATTTCTCTCTGTCTTCTTTTGTTCTCAAATTTTTAGGATGCTCAACTAAATTCAGGAACGTTTTAGTGGTTGAAAAGGGTGAATATTAAATATTAGATTCGAAATGATTTCACATACTTGAAAATGTGGGGAAAATTCCAAAAATTTTATTAAAATCGTAGCCCTATTCAACAGTTTCAAAGATAACTGTCGTATTTACGCATTTCACTCTGTTTTTTTTTGCTTTGGAAATCACGTATTGTACATAAAGTTCAATTAAGTTCAACTTCAGCAGGGTTTTATCAGGTTGACAACGAGTTCAACCATTTATTTAAAACCGGAGAAATATGCGACTTACATCTGTTTTTTATGTAATAAATGTGTTTATCCAAAAACAAGCTCCAAATCTGAAAATAATAATTCTAGAAACATATGCTACATATATCCAACTTAAGAGGGTTGTATGAAAAAAATGGAAGTGGATCTTAAAAGAAAGAGCACCCTTGGAATAGATTACGTTTATGGGAATTTATTCCCGAAAACCCTGACATTTGAGAAGACTCAGTTCAAAG
Organism: Caenorhabditis sp. 38 MB-2015; assembly: GCA_900536415.3. Classification (NCBI taxonomy): domain Eukaryota; kingdom Metazoa; phylum Nematoda; class Chromadorea; order Rhabditida; family Rhabditidae; genus Caenorhabditis; species Caenorhabditis quiockensis. The sequence goes on from LR548798.1 coordinate 15,603, forward strand.
TTGAAGTGACACGTGTATATGTAGCTAAACTTGATTAGATACGCTACCGAAGTTGCTCATTTTTTTTAGAACAATTTTTTCATTGTATCCCTTCTCCCAGCTTCAAAGTCACTTTGGAAGTTCATTGAATATCGAAAAAATTCAACTGAAAATGTCGATTTATTCGAAATCGAAACAATCTAAAAATAAAAATAAAACCACCTAAAAACTTAATTTACAAAGAATCGACGTATGGTACTTGGCTAATATTTCCGTAGCTCGAAAGTGAAAGTTTCTTCACAAGTCGTTGGGCGGCTGCTTCAACATCTCCGGCGGTGACCTTGAAAAAATGATCCGAATGATCAAAACTGATTACACAAAATGACTTACATTCGAAATTTGTTGAATATAATTATCAGATGAGACAAGAAGTTGGGTAGCTCTTTCGACTGAATAAACATCGGAGTGCGCCTTGGCTCTGAGGGCATTGTTGAGGGCTTGTTTTTTGATGGCTGAAATATTGAAATTGATGACTGGATATATGGTTTGAAATATTCTACCTTCAATATCAGCAACTTTGAAAGATCTCAACGCGGCAACAACTGATGTAACACTGCTGGCAACATTGCTCGCATCAGCAACAATATAAACTCCAGCGAGTCCATTATCAGAGTGAACAGCTTGGAATGCACTGACCGATACATCACTTCCAACAGCTTTTGCAACTGCTCCACTTGGATGAGTTGAAAATCTGAAATTCAAAAGTTTTATATATGTATAAATAAGGTTATTATCCAGAGAATTTTTCTAATTTGATTTAAAAAAAAACCACATATAATTTCTTTGATTGATCAACTCACTTGACTGGTGACGAGTTTCCAATAGCGGTCAGAAGAACAGCTTGAGTTGCGACGGCTTTCGAGTTATTGCCTGCAGCTCCTTCACCGGCAACAATAACATGAGCGAATTTGGTGTTTCCGGCGAGACGTTGTTCACCACCCTGGAAAATGAAATTGTTCGAATTTGGATTTTCAAAATGAAAACATCGGTCAATTTATTTACAGTTTTTGTTGAGCTTAAAAGTTTTGCCGGTGCATTCAGAAAAATAAGTTGTCTTCCTGTTCATTGGATCATAATTAAATCTCTAGTCAAATCATGATTTCGGATGTTTTGATAGCTTCAAACGAGTTCAAAATAACCGAAAACGTTTCTGTATAATGAAAACCAAAAATGAAAAATTGTTATTCATGTGAAAATAGAATGAATTTAATAATTTCAGTGCCAATCTAGCTCCCTCTGAAAATAACTGATTTAGTAATCACATTCAAAAAACGTCCTTGATTAATATCAAAAGTTTTTATTCTCATATCTCACGCCACCCTGTTCATCATACACAATTCGTAATGAGGTAAAAGTTCGTTATCTACGCGCTAGCATATCCTAATCGTATTTTCTGTCTCCGTCGAGAAATGATAAAAACTTCAAGTTTTTTTCTTCGTTGGTTCGTCAGGTGAGGATGCGTTTGCAAGTTTTTTTCTTCTTTTCGAGTTTTTTTTACGTCGTGATGGTGATGGTATAAAAGATATGTGACGGTGACAGAAATATCATCTTTTTTTGGATGTCGTCAGTCGGCTACGTTGGCGCGGGGCTTTGCCTCGTCGGTGTTCTATCGGCACTTTTCTCTATCGGGCATATTGTTCAAGATATTAACAATTTGCGTAATGAAGTTGAGGGACGTGTTGATGAGTTCAAAGTTCTTGCTGATGATACATGGGATCGTTTGTTGATTTTGCAATCACCAACTGGCGAATCGGACAACAGAATGGTTTCGGTGTTCAGACAGAAACGTTATGTCTACCCAGGAATGTGCAACTGTGACAGCAACTCACAAGGATGCCCAGCTGGACCACCAGGACCACCAGGATTGCCAGGAAAGAGAGGAGATGAAGGATATCCAGGAGATATTGGAAAGCAAGGAGCTAGCGGAGTATCACTTGCTGTCACCCATGATATTCCAGGAGGATGTATCAAGTGTCCAGAAGGACCAGCTGGAGCACCAGGACCACAAGGAGAGGTCGGAAGACAAGGATTCCAAGGAGTTCAAGGACCAACTGGACCATCAGGAGATGATGGAACTCCAGGACCACAAGGACCATCGGGAGATAAGGGAGCTCAAGGACCAAAGGGTTATGATGGATCTGATGGACCAGACGGTTTGCCAGGAACTAGCTACTTCCCAGGAGCTGTTGGACAACCAGGAGAGCCAGGATGGACTGGTGAACAAGGTCTTCCAGGACATCACGGAGAGCCAGGACATGATGGAGAACAAGGACCACAAGGACCACAAGGAGAACCAGGAAACAAGGGACATGACGCTTTCCCAGGACCACCAGGACAAAATGGAAAGAACGGAGCTCCAGGTAAATATGAATTTAAGATTGTTCTAACTAAAAATAATAATTTTCAGGAAAAGACGCCAACTATTGTCCATGCCCACAACGTCAAGAAGATGGTTCACCACCAACTCGCTCCCCACCACCACCACCACCAGCAAGCCAAACCCGTGCTCCATCGCCACCACCAGCTTCTCAAACTCGTGCTCCACAACCACCACCATCATCTCAAACTCGTGCTCCACCACCACCACCAGCAGCACAAACTAGAGCACCACCAACCACTGCTACAAATCCACCAGTTCATCCAGATGGTGGATACTCGACACCAGCTGAGCCAAGCTATCCATCACCATCATACCCATCACCATCGTACCCATCGCCATCATACCCATCACCATCTTATCCATCACCATCATACCCATCACCACCAGTATATCCAGCTGATGTTCCATCTATCCCATCTCCACCACCAACACCATCAAACCAAGGATACGAAGCACCATCTCCACCACAAAACGGTCATTACAGAAACCGTTATTAATTTTTCTTTCCGTATTATATGTTTCAATAAATTATCATTTTCTCTCAACAACAAAAAAACTTACCAAATATGGACTGGCCGAGACGGAAACTGCATTTCCTTGGGTGATTGGGCTATAGTTTTCAGCGTATCTGATGAGCTCCTCTTGTTCAACGTTGGTTGCAAACAAAATACCATTTCCAGAAACCAAGTGGGTGTTCTAAAAATGTCAAAAAATATGTTAATTTAAAAAAGATGTCTACTTACAGCAAAAGAGATCAAACTGTCATTAGACAATTTGCCGATTCTTGAGCATGGTGAATAAACAGAGTTGGCAAGTCCTCCATTTCTATACGCAGCTCTGTGAATGCCTTCGAATGCGAAAACATATGGAGTTCTGTATCCATTGTCGGCCTTCATTGTTGGGATAACCTAGAAACTTTAAAATCAGGTTATTGTGAAATTATTGGCGAATCCTCACGTCTTCCTTTTCCCATGGTTTGAAAGCAGGTTGAGCAGCGGCGTGTCCAAGGATTGAAAGAGCTGTCGCGGTCTCGTCACGTGGAACAGTCATGGTGACTCCAAACACATCGCGAGTGGTGAAGGATTTCTGAATAAAATTTTATTCACTGTCTAGTTATAATTTGAATGATTTTTTGGTTTTCTTGTTGGAGAAACTTATGAATACTTATCAAGAATAGTTTGAACCTATTTTGAAAATATTTTTACATTTTGAGAAAGAAAGTCTTGAATATCAATGCAATAAATTTCAATTAACTTGTTTCTGCAATGTTTTGTTGTTTTTTAAACACTACCTTCAGATTATGTTGGAACTTCTTTACAAAGAGCAAATGTTTTTATTTCATATTCTGTTTCATTATTTATTGACGATGGTTTTGGAATTTTGAAGTTTACAAAAAAAATTGATTTTGATAATTCAAGTTTTTAAGACTTCCAATTTTTTGCTTTTCTTCCGTAATAGAAATTATAAACTCTTTCATCAAGTCTATGTCTTATATGTCAATCGTTGTTCAGTTTTTTTTTTTTTTTAGAAAAATCGACATTATTTTCACTTTGCCTCGATTGAATTCATCAATTTCCGAGATTTTTCAAGGACAATGATTTTGTATTAATATTAGCTTATCCATAATAATTCGAATTTGTTTTTCTTCATTTTTTTCTTGACTAAATTATGCATTTTTTATGTTTTTTCAGTATTTTTTCAGTATTTTTTATTGCAAATTTCCAAAAAAATCAGTCCGAAAAAGCGATAAATTCATTCAGCCAACTGCCTCACGTGAATTATCTCTTTTTTTTATTTTTCATTTCAAAATAATCTAATTTTTTCATAAAACGACGTTTCGCGCCGCCTGAGACTTTTTTACGTGTTTCAGTTCTTTTGGGCCTAAAATGCATTGATTGAAAAGATTTGGTGTTATCCATAAATTTTAAAATAGTACGGTTCTAACTAAAACTCACTAAATTAGCTCCAGCAACAGCCGATGACCAAACAACACTGACTCCTGGATAGTTTGTAGTGTCTCTTCCAACATAGTTTCTCAAAGTGTGAACCAAACCCGCTTGGTCGGCCTTCTCAAAACGTGAACCAGCACGGAATGCCAAAACCTGTGAATCAAAAAGTTATTAACTTTCATCAGAAAAATCACTTACCAATTGTGAGAGCGGTCCTTGTGCATCAATTGTGGAAACAGTCAATCCCGAAGCGATTTTTGTTGTCTTCTCGACTGGAGCTGGCACCGATTTGGTGGCTGTGTGTGCTCCGCGGACCGATAGACGAGACAACATATCTGAAATAACATTTTTTCATTGTATTTTGCTATAATTTGAAAAAAAAAACATTAAAAAATCCCATAGAAAAAAATGCCCAGCAAACAAAATGTGTGCCAAGCCCGGCGAATGATTGACGCATTTCTCGTGCATGTTTGTTTGCAGTGTGGTTTTTTGGCGTTTGTTTGAAAAAAAAACGTTTCCTTTAAAGAAAAAAAAGACGGATAGTTTCGAAAATGGATTTTTCTCAGTAAAGTTTTTCTGAATTCGCTGCTTATACACTGAAATTTTTGAAATAAATGAGCGTTTCTTGAGAAACGCTTCTGAAAAATCTTTTGCAATAGTTTTTTTTTCATAATTTGTTGAGAAAACATTTATTTTTAAAAAGGTTATCACATAAGGACGAGATAGATGAATATTATGTGGACGTTTTTGATAGGACATGCAAAACATGGATGGAACTGTTATTCGATAGTCGAATTGATGGTTTTCCACGAGGTGGAGGTGTCTTCACAACTGGGGAAGTTCGTTCCTGGAAATCAATGGATTCATTGAACATCTTCCTTTGTTTACTTACAGTAGTTTTCAATTTTACAACAAATGCTCTTCTTCGTTTATCTGATCTCAAAGGTCTTGTATATCTGTATAATGCTAGACTTCGTTCGGGTGCTGACAACGATTGCTCCAGCATCAATATTACTTGAGCCCACTGAAATGACTCAGATAATTTTTCTTAAAAATCTCATATTTCTGGTTACCTGTCGTTTCCATTCTTTCTCAGTTTCTGCGATTTTCTCATATGTTCTTGTCATCATAGCAATCAATAAGTTGAGAAGCATAACAGTTACTATTAATTCGAATAAAACAAAAAATAGTTTTGCTAAGAGACCAATATGAACACTTGGGCAATCATTGATACTCTTGTAAATACTTGAAAATTCTCCGACACTCATTATGAACATTTTCATGATTGCTTCCATCCCATTTGGAATTGTATTTTCGAAACGTTCCGTTTGATTACGCGATTTTTCGGGGTCATTATCGATTTCGATTTGGGCTCTTTCACAAGACATGAAAATCATATAAAATGCTGAAATTATGTGTATTTACCACCCCTGAGATACAAACTTACCTTGTGCAAAACCCATCAGAAAAAATGAGTATATAAGCAAAAATCGAAGCATGTCTCTCACTATAATTTTGTAAACCATCAAAACGAACGGTCCCACAAATTTGAGACTTCTAAAAAATTAAGGATCACCATTGGGATTTTTTTGAGATTCTATAAAGCCTCACCGGCAATAGAAGAGGAAATGTAGAGTGCTCATGAAGACAATACAGATAGCAAGAAAGTTTTCGATTGCTAGGAAATTTTCACTGATGTGACATCCGAGACGAAACGGAATGATGCAAACAACCAATATTTGGCAACATTTGTGGAGAACTTTTTCAGGAAACGCGCTCTGGAAAAATAAAAAAACATTGAATGGGAATTTTTCTTATATTTAAAAAAAATCAACTAACAATAGTTTTCCACCATCGACTATATCCTGTTCGATTTGCATCAATGAAGTCTTTGAATGATCGGACAAATACAGCGACAAGGCATAGAATCTCACTGACCATCCGAATCTGGCAAAAAACTCAATTTTTGAATATATATTTTTTTAAACACACGTAGTTTATATCAAATGTGTGCTGTATCTAAAAAATCATACCTGATGTTGCCCACTGGATGTATAGTCCCAAAGGTGACATTCGTCTGGTAGATTCTTTTTTCTTTCCTTGGATTGCATTATTCTTTTCTCGTGTCCGTCTAATAAATTGAACGTGTCCCAAAAGTTCGTTTCGGAAATATAATTGTCCGAGTTGGCAAAAGAATAGGTGTCAGTTTGGTTTCTTCTCTGAAATTTAATTAAATTTACACTATATCCAACAGAAATTGAAAACTAACGATTCCATGGGCATCCCTCAACATGAACGCTGTATAAAATACAAAAAGGAAATAAATATACCCGGCGAGAGATAAAAATAATTGTTTTTTACCAAATGTTTGCCATTTTGATTCTAAAACTTCTTCAATGAGTCCATCGAAAAACTCGAGATGCTCAACTTTATCCTAAATAAATTAAATAACGTTCTTTTTTCAAAGTGGGACACAAACTCCATAAACAACATTAGCAATCACGGAGTTTGGATTGAGATCACCATCATATTCTTGAATTGTGTCAACATCATGAAGTGGATAGGTTTTACAAACAACCGGGCCGTATCTCCATGAAATATCCATATCACATTCCAGGATGAGGTCATAAATCTGTAAATAGAGAAGGTCAAAATCTATATGGTAGCTCAACTGTAAATTCCATTCACTTTTTTCTTGGCCAGTCTTGCTGCCAAAGCCAGAGGTGTAAGTTTCAAGTTATTTCGAATATGCAAGTTGGCTCCAAGCTCTACAGCTAACATAAACATCTCCTACAACAATTGTTCTCTCTAATAGTTAATTTTAATTTCCAACTCACCGGTAAGTCATGTATAACAGTAAGATGGAGAACAGTGTTACCATTAGTGTCAGGCATATTTGGATCAGCTTTCATTGCTCGGAGAAGACGAAAACAATCAGTTTGATTTGTACAAGCCGCAAAAGATAGGGGATATTCTCCCCAATACATCTGTCTGCAAGAAAATCTGTACTTTTAATTTGAGGAAGTTAAAATAACCCGATATATTTTGTATTTTGCATCAAATCGACCCATTCGTGCTCGAGAGAATCTGTACGAGACGCTTTTTGATCATCTGCGCAGAAAAATGATCCATAGCATCGTTGATGAACATCGGCACCTTTTTTGCATAAAAAGTAAACCATTTCCAAATCTTCATTAACAATTGCTTGATGTAATGGAGAAAGTCCTGAGAAAATGATTTTTATATGATTGTGAAATTCTCTAGTGCTTACCGTAATATTCTTCAGATATAAAAATATCATTCACAATTTTGGGGAATCGATAAACCATCTGCTTAACCAGTTCATTCATATCAGCAGTGTTCAAGAGCATACAAATATGCAATAAATTTTCACCAAGTCTCCCACGCTGATCCATATCCCATACAAGTTCTCGATATTTGAAACTCTTCCGACCTTTGATCATCCCGCCATCCAACACTTTCAGAGCTGGAAAAACATATTCAAAAAGAGACGAGCGGCAAAATATAAACCTTTCAAAAAGTCTCCTGATGATAGAGCATCTTGGTCAATGTGCTCCAGAATATTCGGTCCACTTTTTCCTCTTCCTTTTTTTCTCCGCAGAGCTCCTAGTTCGGCATTTCGTTGCTTATTCCGAATCATAACTAACTGTGAGATTGGCACTAGTTTGCCTTTTCCGCCATTGTATAGATATGCTTTGACCTGTCGGAAGTGATGTTAAATTTTGATTCACAAGCAGAATTTTCTTGGATTTCTTTCACATAAGGAAAAGATTTTCAGTGGTTTCGAAAAAAACAGTCATGTGGTTTCATTGCTGAAAATTGATAAACTTTTAGTAAACAGGTACTATAAGTTTTGACTTATAAAACATCGGATCTGGGAAAAGATTACCTGAAAAGTATCCCTAAACTTTGCCTCATATATTCTCAAAGATCATGAGGGGACCTATTCATACGTTTCAAGCGTATCGAATATCAAAAATAGCTAGAAGATACCATATTGCATACACCTAATACGTACATATTTTTAAACAAAAAATATGAATCGTGTTTGGAGGAATAATCACAAGTATAAAATTACAGAAATCAAGTGAATTGTCTGAACCTTTGCCATTAACTCATCGTACTCACCGCTGTATCCAAATATTCTTCAAGAATACTGTAATCTCCAGATGATCTTGCATACTTGATCCATGGTGACAGAATTCCTCCACCCTGCTCATCCACCAAAGAATATAGCGTCGATGGCACATCAGAAGAGTTGAACGACATTTTTTGTTATTTCTCACTATGTAAAAACGTCATTTTTGGTGAAATGGCGACAAAACATGCTCAATTTTATTTGTCACATATATTTAATCTTGCTAAAACGTTTGAAGAAAAAAAAGAAGAAAAATACGTACAGATTGAAAGAAAAAAGAAAGAAAACGGTTGCTCGGTTAAGCCATGATAATTGCTTTTCCTGATTTAACAATCTTCTCTTTTTCATTAGGTGTAATTAAGAGAGAGTTTATTCAGAAAAAAAAACATTGGATTTTTATTTATGAGGAGTTAAATTTCAATTTTATGATTTTCGTCGTTTTCGGCAACAATTCCAACTTGAAATCCTGGCAACATCGTTCGATCAGCTCTCTTGAACGAATAAAATATAAACTTTAAAACAAAATTTCGGAAAATCTTACCTTATAACATTTATAGGTTTCTTTAATTGCATACCAAGCATACATACTGATAAGACATAGCAAAACTGTCAAAGTCATAGCGACGCCAGAAACAATAGCTTGAGCTGAAACAATAAATAAATATTATTTTGAAGAATTATATGAAGGTAAACGTACTTGTGTCATCATCGGGGTCCAAATTGTTCATTCGGTATAGATCTCTCAAATGGATGTTTTCTGAATGATGAGCAATAATTCCATTTGTTGCTGATCCAAAAATACAAACCATTATTATGAATATTGTAAGGAATAATGTGAGAGCACCCTGAAAAATTATTTGTTAACCTGAATTTGAAAAAAATCATCGTGATGTGAAGACAGTTAGATTCAGTAGTTCCGATTGGTTTATATTATTCTGAAAAAGAAAATTCGGAAATTCTACAAATTATTGGACCTGGTATTAATGAATAATTAAAGAGTATATTAAAAATTATTAGAAAGAAATAGGGAGTTGAACCTGAATAAGAACTCACAAGCTGACTTTTTTTCTGAAGTTTACAAGTTCTTTGAAAATTTAATTTTTAAAAAACATGCTTGTTTTTGGATCATAGTCATTAAAACTGTTAAAATCATCTTATTTTGTCTCACTATGAAAAAACACCACCAGATTTATTTCATACTTACATGAATGAACAAGAACGGAATAAGATATGATGCCTTCTCCAAAAATACGCCGTATATCAGAATGCTGCAGTACAATGTGTAAAACAGGCAGAATGTTGAAATCCTGTATAAAAATCAATACTTTTTTTTCAGTTGAACCTCGAACAAACCATAGTTTTTCGAATCCGAACAATGCGAAATTCAATGCAGAAACAGTCAAGCACACTCCGAATATAACAATTGAGAAAAATTTGGCTGATGTCTACAAAATATCTCCACATTGTTCTTGGATTATGAAATCAATTGAACTCACTGTCGCATGAAACAAACCGCAACAAAGTTCATAATCCGGATCTGGTCGAATAATACCGTTCGGTGAATAACTTCGCATCACTGTCATTATTGATTGAGAGTGAACAGTGAAAAATTGAGAAGAAATTTTGTGGTAAAGTCAAATACTTGCCATTGTTTTATTTGCTTTGGTTTTTTTGTTTGTACTAAATAAAAAAAAAGAGTTCTGACCTCCACATTTTACAACTATTATTATTATTGTCACTGTTATCTATCATAGCCAACTAGTCGTATATGCAAACTTTGTGTGTCTATCTATTAATAAAAGGTCAAAAAGGAACAAATTATGGTTTATCTGAATAACTGATTATGATGTCTATGACATTTTCAAGGTTCAAAAGATTGGAGACAAAAATAAAAAATATTGATACATTTTTTTTGTTTATGATCCCCAAATGTAAAGAAAAAAGTAGTAATTTGAAGTGAACCTGAAGTGATTTTGGCCAAATGAAAGTTATTTAGAAATAACAGACATATTTTTGAAAATTATGATTTCCAAAGGAAGAGTAATTTTTTATCAAATTCTGAGAAAATCGAGCACAAATTTCAAAATTTTATACTTAACAAACAAACAACTGAACAAGATTTCACAACTTGTTAGAAAAATGCGTTTTCAGAGTTTTTTCTCTATGTTTTTTGAATGTATAACACATTTCCTTTTTTGATTTTTGAAAATTTCCTAATGAAAAATTCTAATGTTTTATTTCATGAACAGATGAGCAGAAGGTGTCTATGTCCTTTCAATTTAAATATTCATGTGTTTAGTACACTTGAGTAATCCGATATTGCAAAGTGTCATATTACTATTTCTCCCCCACATTCACTATTTCTATTTGGAAGAACCTCGAAAATGTCTCCTAAATACTCATTGTGAACATGCATACATCCAACAACAAACAATAATTTGCAGCTGTGCCATAATCCAACCTCAAAGTAAATGCCGAGATACACCTAGTTATTAGCGTTCCATTTTGTTTTTCCTCTTCTTCCCCCCTTTCTCCATCTCTTCCCTTCCTATATCCGGTGCCATTCACCACACTCCACAATTATATGCTTAATACAAATTATAACTGGCCAGATGGTGTATATGTGTTTCTCGATTTGAATGAGAAAAGGATTCTTAATTTTCAGTGTCCTTCAACTACACACCACCGGTGTCTATGAACTACTAAATCCGTTTTTAATGACATGCCAGTTTCCGGTGGCTCAGATTATTAGCCTTTGTGTGAAATTTGAATAATAAGAAAATACGAAAATCTGCTTGAAAACGTATAGTATATTAGAACAACAACACATAATATTAGTACGTTTTCGATTTTTGATAAGTGTGAGAGCAAAAACACATGACATCGAATAATGAGGAAATATATTTTCATGTTGTAAGACTTCTGTTGTAAAAGTACCAAAAAAAAGTTAGGGTTACGTCATTATTACACTTGGAAGTATTACAATTACGCAATGAAGTGGCTCTTAAACTGTAATATAAAACCTTTTTGAGTTCTGGTGGCAGAAATGTCAAAGTGTGCTCTCAGTCATCGATATCCTTTTGTTTGAAAAATAATTTTTTTTTTTTCAAATCCAGGTCGTGAAAATTGCCTCTGAGAATCAACGTTCAGTATTTCACATGTTCATTCGAACTTAATACAATTTTTCAGATCTTTTGGAAGAACAATCCGTAGTCTTCTGTGATTCTTGAATTCATCATAAATATTTTTCGATGTTCTATTCAATAATTTCTCCAGATTTTTTGTCAATTGTGTGGTTCACAAATCGCATTCCATTTATCCTCCATTCAAACATTCTCCATGCCCAAAAAACTTCCATCAGTTCTCCACAATTCCAAAACTTTCCCATCGTAATAATCAAGAACCCTCTCGTTCTTTTTTTTTCATTTTCCCATGCGGACAGAGAAGAATTTTTTAATTAACGACGAGCCCACTTGTTTGTCGTTCTTTGTCTACCATTTTATATATATATATATTTCTATATATAAAAAAGTGCATTAGCATAAAAAGTGTATCATTGTGTACTTCGTATTGTATATAATCCTATTCCAAACCTTTCCCACGATAACACACACAAATACACAAAATTTACATCATTCTTGCCCAACACACAGAAAAAAAGTAAGCATTACTTTCTCAGGTTTTTTTTCTTTACGGGTACATTTTTCTCTATTCCAATGTAAACCGACAAGAAAAGAAACCAGAGACAGTAACACTGTCTATAATAGTAGAATACTAGTAATAATAGAATGCAGAAAAGTACCCGGTGACTGTCTCTAAACTATTCTCTTTACGGGTACATCTACTCATTATTTTTCATGTAACTCGTAAGAAATAGTTCAGAGCCAATCTCAGGCTTTAATAATATAGAATACTATAATATGTCGGGTCGTTAAGAATAAAAGAAAGAACCCAAGAACAATCTCTAAACTAGTTTCTTTACGGTATATTTTCATATTTTTCTATATAACATGCAAGAAATAGTTTAGAGACAGCCCTCAAGTCATCGAATAAATAGGAACGACCATGAGGCAAAACACACATCTTAATACAAATGACCACTGGATATCAGAAAACGACGTTCGCCTGAACCACGCCTCATTTCGTTGTCTGCGTCTCTATTATTGTGTCGAGTCAATATTTGGGGAACGCGAGAGATAGTATTGAAAAAGTGATGAGACATCATTTTCTTTCGATTCTCTTCTCTCTCGTTTGTTTGTAGGTCTTCAGGAAATGAGGAGGTTATATGAAGCGTGGGACAAGAATGCACTTGCAAAATGAATTAACAATTGGGTGTCTTATATTATACGACTTTGTTAGGAGAAGTGAACATGTATACAAAAAAATTGTTTTTTAAGGAAAACAATGGAACTTTTTCTAAAAAAAAAGAGAAGCAGATTGTTGTTTTGGCAATGTTCCAATTTTTTTTCGTATTTCTTGCGAAATCATAGGGTGATTCACGAGAAAAATGGAAAGATATCCTTTTTTCGGGAAAAACAAAACTGACATTTTCCGCTTGAAAACCTTTCTGAAATCGTGATAAGACCCAGTCAATTGTCATTTTTTTTTGAAAACTTGTCTCGCAAACAGTAATTATACTAAATGGTTTTTTTCCACAAACGCCTAATTTATTGTTGAAAAAAATGTGTTTGTGTATATAGCAAAAAAAAATTTGGGAAAATTGATACGAGCATTTTTGTGCGTTCTCACAGGCGCCGCTTATCTGACATAATGAAAATATTGATTTTCACCCACACAAAAAAATCAAAATCATATTGATATTTAAAACATTGATTCTTTGAGTCACCCTCGAGCAAAACGGTTGGGTCGCGGTTTGGAGAAGCGAAAATGGATTTTGATAACTGGCCCACGGTTTGCCAAACTCACAGAGATGAAAAGTAGCATCATAACCATCTCCAATCGTTTTGCACTACGGGTACATTTTTCCTCAACTTCAATGTAAACCGTACCGGAAAACGATCGGAGATAGCGACGCTGTCACTAGAAGGAATACAAAGGTAGAATGACTTTCTCTGGCCTGTTATCTTTACGGGTACATTTATTTCTCATTTTCCATGTAAACCCGGAATGAGAAAAAGCCAGAGACAGCAATCCTGTCCATAAATAGTAGAGAAATACTAGAAATATATAACAGAACGAGGCTGTCTCATACTCATTGTCTCTACGGGTACATCTACTTCTCATTGTTTCATGTACCTCGTGAGCAATGAGTCGGAGACAGCCTCGTTCGAAATAAAAAATAATATGAGTAATAATACAATTTTAGATAATACTAGTAAAATTAAGACAGTCGATACTGTCTCAGACTCATCACTTTACGGGTACAACATGTATTTTTTCCGTGTAACCCTTAAGAAATGAATCGGAGACAGCCTCGAACTAAAATGAATAGGAAATGTGGACGACCAAGAAAAGGGGCACATATCTTTTCACGAATGACCATTGAATATATCGGGGCAGGGACGTTCTCTAGACCACGCCTATTCTGGTGTCTGCGTCTCTGTTGTTGTATATAGTCGATATTTGGGGAAGGGAGATAGTGTGGCAGATGGGGAGGTAGAAATAAGGGCAAGAAAAGGCTTGCTCTAAATTTTTGTCATTTATTTGAAGGCGAAGAAGCTTGGATTCTTGAATTTTTTGGGAAATTGCAATTTTTGTTCAAAATGAAACAATTGCTGAAGGAATAGAAGACACAAAGAACAAGAGAAAATGGCTGACAACTGAATTAGCATCGTTAAACCTAAGTTTGCAACTTTATTGGTTAATTGCACTAACAAAATGGAAACGCCTGAAAAAAGTTAGAGGAGTATTCGAAGCATCAAACTACCTTAAAATAGTGAAGATCCTATGAAAATGTCTTATTGAACTTCAATGGCTGAAAAAATTAATTCAAATTGCTGGAAGACTGGTGGAAGTTCAGAATGTTGATCATTTTTTTAAAGCTCAAACGCAGAAAAGCACAGAAAAATAATTCTTTATTTTAATGTCCAATTTCCTATTCAGAAAGTGAAAAAAAAGTTTTTGACCTTTTCTGAATAACAAATGTTGTTTTCTGCTTTCCCGTTTTGAAACGTAATTTTTCTCTTCATGAATATTTCCATAGTAGCAACAAAAAAAGTGAAAACTTTTATTTACTTCTAATTTCGTATTTTTTTAGGATACTAGAGTTCAAAATCTAGGAGGCCTGGGCTTAGATCCTACTGGAACTCTTGAAAGTTGGGTACTGGGAGTTGCCGAGTTGCTCTTGAAAAGGTGCACTTTTTAGGAAAAGTTTAAACGTAAAGCAATTTTTCCAAATTTCTACCGTTGAACTTTTTTTTCCCTCAAATACTAGAACTTTCCTCGAAAAATCCTTCGTTTCCAACAACTTTTACTCTCATGATGATAAAAAATATTGATTTTGAAAAAATTTTCCTAACTTTTCATTTCAAAAAGTGATTTGCTAACTGAAACATAACGTCATTTAAAAAAAAATTTTACATTTACTCATGACATTTCCTTATTAGTGCAATTACGTTTTTGACATTATCAAAGTACACAAACTAAGTAAACACAACAAGAAAATTACCAAAGTGTATGTTATTTTTTGGTAGCCATTTTATATGACAACGTTGGTTGAAAAATATTTATTACACAACATTTAGAGAACGGACATAAATCTCGATTTTTTACACTTTCGCTTTTTTCGTTCCCTATTTCTGCTGGCAGCAAAAAAAATGGCAGGAAAAATTCCGCAAAGTTCAAAAAACCAAAAATATACGTTTTGGTTGAGAGGAAAAGGGAGAGAAGCGTTAATTTAATCACAGACTACATTGATGAAAAAAGTTAGAATATTAAATGGAATATATTAGGAAGTATAATAGGGGGTATTTGGAAGAAAAAATGCGTTACGAAAATGGGAAATTGATCTGGAAAAACTAAAAAAATGAACCAAGTGAATGTTGGGGGATGAAAACAGAAAAGTGTGTTTGTGGAGTGAGTCTTCTCTAGGCTTCTGCGGAATTAACTTGATGGAATCTCAGGAACCCAACTTTGCATTAAATTTTCAAATTTTCAAACGATAAAATTTTCAGGTAGGGTGAAAAGAAATGTTATGTTGACTCAATTTTCACCCTGTAGCAACATCAGTAAAGAGCAGTGGTAGATTGTTAGTTCAAATTTCGTGAGGCCATTCGGTCAAATCCCCATTTTTTTCACAGTATGAATGATAAAAAAGTTATTCGCAAATAAACCCAATCTAAAACTTCGGAGTACGAAAAAAATTATTTAAAAGTGAGGCAAAGATGAACTTCGACCTCATGCACCCTGGACTAGAACCCTACTGATCCTTGCTGTTGTGGTCACAGGGTGAGAAATAGGTCTGCATATGATTTCTATTCTTCTTAGTTGTGAGACCTCAAATTTTTTGAATATCCATTTCTTGCCAATATTTACTGACTGGCAAATTATGAAACAAAGGTCAACTAGCGACATCCCCTTTTGAGAGCTATTTTAAGTTTAAAAATAAATTTGAATGAGGTTGAAAAAAATCCTATTTACCTCATTTTAGCGCTCCACAAACGCTGAGAACTGGTTAAAAAAATAAAAATTCCTCGCTAATAACGTTTCTAAAAATCCTGTCTGACAGCCAAGACTAGTTAAAATACACTCACCACAATATACTATTTCAAAAAAATACGTCTTCCGAGTTTTTCCACCAAATAGCCTAAACATTGTCATCAGTACATATAATAATAACAATCATTATTTCACAGCCATCCGAAAATGATAATGTTGCCACCTTTTTCTTATCAATACACCATACATTATTGTTATACTTTTATCACCAATTTCTAAGGCACAACTACATGTTTTAGGAATATAAACCACAAAGAAATACATAAAAATTGACACATTATGTTCTTATCGCACAATAAAATTGTTGGATTTTTCATTTTTAAACTAAAAAAACGTGTCTAGGTTTTTCATTTTTTTTTTCTGAAACTTCGAAGTTTTTGATTTTGCTAGTACAGTTATAATGAATTTGTGTGATTCTGATCATTGTTTCATTGATAATTGTATGCCTTACTTTTCATGAATTTTCAGAAAAATCACATTCTGAAAAANAAAAGCAAAAAAAAAAAAAAACACACACAATCAAAAGTATATACTAAGCCTTAGAGTTCAGCATCAATTATTCTAAACGTCATGACAACCTAGTAGTCTTTCCAAAAATCTCGAAAATATTTTTTTTTCAGTATGGATTTTTTGTTTCAAAAATGCTTTCTATTTTTGTGTATGATAAGTGTTATCGAAACGCAAAAGTTTGCATATGTATCGGTTTTGTCATCAAATGATTTTCTACTTCCTGCTCAAGTATTAGGTGAGTTTTTTTTTGTTTCAGTAAAAAAGTTGGTCGTGATGTTATATATTGCATAGAAAAATTGGTTCTTAAAATTTCTTTAGTTCTTCCAAAAATGAACAAAATAAAGACTATTCGATTCCTAACAGCAATTGCATAGGAAAACTGGGTTAAGTGAGAACTTCAACTTTAGAGAAAAAAAATATATGTTCCTATGAAAAACTAACTTTGAAGAAAATTTTCTTGCAGAAAATTAAAAATCAAAAACTAATGGTTTTATTATGGTGATAAAGAAATAAATGTTTCGTAATGGATGTTGGTCACTCCACCAGGAACACCAAAAATCTATTTTTACTTTAAAGATGGGGCAAACGTCTACAAAGGTTTCTTAGCGGTAGAGTACTTTTTTAGAGTAAAATATTTGAGAGATATTCCACCCAAAAGCCTAGTATTTCAAAGTCATATTTTAAAATTTTAAATTTTTCTGAAAAACTAAAAACTCAAACCTACCATGAAAAACAAAAACTAATTTCAGCACACCGATTGAAGTCTCTGAATGATTCAATTCCTTACATAGTTATTGTGACAGAAGATATAACAAATGCTTCTGTTGAAGCATTGACAGCGCAAGGAGTGATTATTCATCAAGATATGAAAATTGACACGCCCTATTTGAAAACTCACAAAGCTCGAAAATATCAGGTATGTTGTTTTTGAAGGGTTTTCTGTTGAAAATGTAGTACACCTTCGATTAGAAAGTTAAATAAGCCAAGTTTCGCCTGTAGTTTTAGAAGATTCAATACTATAGTTATTTTCACGTTTCCCTATGTTTTTTTTTTAGAAAAATTGAATTCAAGGTTTTTACATAACAGACCACGTCCGTTTTTAATTTTCAAATTTATGTTACGATATTCCGTTTGATGAAAAATTTCCATTTCTCTCGATTTGATTTTTTACAACATGTTTTTTTTTCTGAAAGTGCAGTGAGCAGGTTGATTTTATAATTAAAAACGTTAGTCTATGAACCAATCTCGATTGAAAAAACGTGTGTAAGCTTTTAGTTTCAAAACTCGTACCATAGAAATTTTTCTGAACCCGGTGTTTTTCTGAAGTCTCTCTGAAGCGAGCGATCAAATAAGTCTTTCTGTAAAAAACAAACTTGAGAGAAGAGATATTTTGATGATTGACTGACTTTTAGAGTTTTATTCAACAAATACAAATCCCTCTTCACAGTCAAAATTCACCTTAAAATTCACAGTTCCTAATAGAAAGAACTTCAGGAATGGAAGCGAATCCATTTCAGAAAATATTCGAGTTGTTTGACAAACTGAAGAAGGAATAGTTCTTTGAGTCTTACTTTCGGGCCTTGTTCTGTAATAATTAGGAAATTTGATCCAACCAGGGTTCATAGATTATCAAAAAAAAGTTAGAATCAACTTTCAAACCTATATTTTTTATTTCAGTACACCAAAATCCGGTTATGGAAAATGGTGGAATACGATGTGATTGTTCATTTGGATCTCGATGTTTTGCCATTAGAAAGTATATCTAGCCTATTCCACTGTGGTCACTTCTGTGCATCATTCCGTCATTCAGATATGTTCAATTCAGGAGTTTTTGTATTGAAAACCAATGTTACGGTATGCAGCAAAAATCACAAAGAAATATATCTTTGACGCTTTTTTTTCAGGTATTCAATGATATGCAGAAACATGTTCAATCCATGGTTTCTTATGATGGAGGAGATCAAGGATTCTTGAATTCCTATTTTGAAGATCTCAAATATTCCGGGATGTTTAATGAGAATAATATGACAAAGAAATGCGAAAATGATAAAATGTCAACCCTTTCTTCTGTATTCAATTATGATATTGGTATGTACTACTTGAATGGTGGACGATTCTTGGTAAAACCGAAAATAATCCATTACACAATGGGACCTACAAAACCATGGTTTTGGTGGACATATCCAGTATTTGATTTGAACCATCATTGGCATGAAGCAAGATTGGAATTGGGAAAAGAAGTAGATGATCATTATGTGCACAATTGTTTGCGTTTATTGTTATTGCATTTAATGTTGGTTGCTGGATTTCTTGTTCAGAAAAAGGTTGGTTGTTTTATTGCTTTTTTGGACCAATTTGATTAAAAAACACATCTGCCCTTAAAAACTAATAACTGGAAGAAGAATTGACTGGCAGGTGTTTTTTTCAAATATGTCATGCGGTTGACAAATGAATGTGAAATAGGTTTTAGAAAAATCAAAAGAATAAATGGGATTGAGGAATAAATTTTAATTCGTCTCTTCGAAAAACGAGGGCTTTCTTCGACTCAATGCATAAAATTTTGAGAAATCACGCAAAAATCATTGGCCTCTGGTTTTTGATCATGAAAAACCGACCCTTCCTAAAAATTGTTGAGATACACAGTTTTCCTGAGAATCATAAAAACCGATGATTAATATTTTGATGACGGTTCCACATGTGATGGATAGTATGTTGAAAAATACAGACTGTAATTTATCAAAAATAAAACCAGTTTTCTATCCCAAAAATAAAGATTTCTCATAAAACTCAAGGAAAAAAAACGTTAAGGTGGTCACATATTTTCTGAAAATGTTTGATTTTTCCTGAAAAATGATGATTCTCTTTCGATGACAAGACTTGCGACAAAAACAGGACGGAGTGTATCCTTATGATATGAAATATTAGATCGAAAAAAATAAGAAAAAAGTTATTTACGGAAAACCTCCTGTAAAGACCTAACCTTGAGAGTTGATCAGTTCATTTTTTCCAGATGAAACCAACACGTAATCAAAAACAACTTTTTCATGAAACAGGATCCAGAGAACCATAGTGATTTTTCGTATAGTGAACTTATTAAAGCAAATTTACGAACAATGTGTCATGTAATTAACCTGAATATTTCAACGGAATTTTAGACTTTTCTAAATTCCATTAAATTGTTTTGGGGTAAAAATCACAAGAATAGTATACATTACTACCAAAACATTATATGAGACTTTTCTAAGTTTCTATTAATTTTGTATTGTTTTCTTCAAAATAAGCTTCTGTGAATTTGAAAAAAAAACATAACAAATGTATCTGAAAAAAAGTGTTAAAAAGTCTTATTTCAGATTCTGCAAAAGGTTGCTTCAAGGAATATGGTAACGGAAAATATCAGTGTTTTCGAAATCAACTTCATTTCTCATCTCACATACCTCTTCATGATATACTTCAATTTGAAAATAACACCAAACTACGCATTTCCAATCCCAACATGGATATTCTTCGCATCAAATGTTGCTTGGATGACAACAATTTTGTTATCAACTTATGTAAAGATAAGATCTGGAAGTGAACCCAGAAGGTTATACTCATTCGGATGTTTAGTTTTGATAATCTTTATTTTCTTCATGTTTTACACTATGGCAGCAATAATTCCAAGTTTTGGAAAGCGATTGATTTTTTGTATTATTTATCTTGTCCTTCAACATTTCATTGTTAGTTCGTATATTAGGCTCTTTATTATCAGGAAAACAGAAGATGACTATCCCAAGTACCACAGAATTCCAATTTTACAAGTTGAATAAATAGTTTCTGTTTTTTCTCCATTTTTCCCACAATCAAAAACTGTTTTGTTTAAATTCACCGAATACACTTAAAACGTTTTTTTCTTCTTCTTTTCTTTTTTATCAAAGTGACCATGAATGACCCTTCCGAAGCTTAAAACCAGTTTCTTTCAAGATTTAATTAAAAACTGTAAAGTTGACCAAACAAGGAAACTACATAAAAAGTTTTTTGTTCAGAAAAAAGTGTTGTCCTTTTTCTTGGAGATAAAAATTAAATCCGGTTTGAATTATTTATAGAAAGAAAAGGTGGTTCTCATGATTTGAAGATCATGTTCACATATCGTTAACGATTTAATGAGGTTTTTCTGGATCCAAAAAATGTTGATAATTGGTGATTGGAAGACTACTTTTGAATATGTTTTGCAGGATAAACTAAATTTCGGAAATATCTCGATATCAAGGGAGGATACTATTTTTTTTTAAAGACGGGAAGGATAACTTTGAAAACACAGAAATAACTAGAAAGGAGTTTGTAGTTTTTACTTTTTGTTACGGTTCTAGATGATATTACATTTATTTCATGAGACTATAAAAAACATTCTGAAGTTGTCAAAATATTTGACAAGATTTCGTGGTCGAGTTTTGCAAAATTCTTGGTTTTTTTGTGTTCTTCAATGATTTTCGGCTTTCAAGGGAGCTTTTGAATCTTTGGCTTCTATAAAGAAAAAAGTAAACCAATCAAAGATATCTCGAGACCGTGAAAACCTTCCGCCGCATATATAATTGACTTAATCAATACATGAGAAATGTACACGAAAATTCACTGAGTATCGCTTGAACTTTATTCTCAGTTTTTTTTAAACATTGGTTGATTATGATTCACAATCAGAGTTCTGCTAGGCTAGATTAATAATGTTGTTTTGGTTTTTTGACACACCTACCAAACAAGTGACCGTGTTTGATCCTTGCAAAAATCACGAGAATTACTGGAATCAATATTAATCGCTAAATCGCGTTTGACAACTTTTGTTGTTTTCTTTTTCTGTCTATCATCTGACTGTTTTGTTTTTTGATCAATTAGAAACGGTCGAAGACTGTTCTGCCCTATTTCTGCATAATTTTGTTTTTGTGAGAAATAAAACTAATCCTGTTTTGATTGAAATTTCAATTTTTCCAACTTGATTTTTCTCTTTCGGATGCCCTTTGTTACACATAACAATAATAGTAGATAGAAAATAGAAAAAGTTGTTATCGGGAAAAGAGAAAGAGAAAGAAAAAAACGGTTGGTCAAGAAGGCGTGGCAGTGATTGTTGAACAGTCACACGAAGTTATTTCAAATTTTCTTTCACTTACGATTTTATTATATTCGTACTGCGCCTAGAAGTATGTCGGACAACAATGAGAAGAAGGTAAGTACACTGGAAGTAGTGGAGACCTGGTTTGGTTCAGGGGTTCCTTTCCCTTTGTCCTAAGTCTAATACCTCTAGATATTAGTAAAGAACCTTACACAACATCATAACTGGTGCTCGTTCATGATTCCACTAACGTTTGTAATCATGATGGAGATTTCAACCCAAAAAGTCCAAAGAATAACGTTTTCAACAGAACAAAACACAAAAAATAACTTATCAGTCTATTCTTCTGCGAACACCTGAGACTTTCTATTAACTTTTAGATGACACCTGAATTTTAGGTTACGGGATTTTTCAGATTTCTAGAAAGGGTTCAGAAAAATAACTTAACTTTCGGAAAAAAATTCGGAAGTCAGCAAGGAGTTTTCTAATCGGATATTCATGTGGAAAGCTCTCTGTACCCTTAACGTCCCTTTTTATCTAATTCTTCACCTTTTAAAATCTTAAAAACTCTACAAAATCTAAAAACTATATTTTTGCAGGACGTCCAAGAATGTGGATACTGTTGTCTCACATTCATCGCACTCTCCATTGCAATTTTCTCCGCATTCCTCACTTTGTTAATTGCTTCCTCGATGTATCATGGTGTACACGAACATTCAGAGATGCCAAAAGAAGTAAGTTCGCGACCAATCATCAAAATCATCATAAACCCAGCTGATTTATTACATTTTTGATATCAATCGTCGGAGAAAACATTTTCGCTTGTCTAAAAATACCCACAACACAAATGTTGATATGATCCGCATTCCAACTGTGTATTGTGTTTTTATCTCAATGACGTATTTCGTTGCAGATCATGTCTTCATCGATCAAACGTCTTCTTGTACCACACAAAAAAGTGATCATGCTCAGAATGGAAAATCAAAACCGTTGTTACATATTGTCGCTCAACTTGGCTCAGGTAAATCGATAATAGGTCAATCGATAAAGGAAGTAGATCCTTTTGATATGAATTATCATGTTCTTCCAAAAAGAACCTGTAGGGTAGAAATACTATGTGATTAATCGTTGTAGTGAAATGTAGTGCAATTCGTCAAGTTCCAAGTTTCTTATCGGTGATAAAAAATATCTGAACAAACATCTAAAATGATATCAATCAGGATTCACGATTTCATAGATTTCAGAATATCTTCAAAACACTGAAGTATGTCAGTTTTCAATATTTCCAGTGTTCATAATAAAATTTTCGCAAAAAGGCAAATTTCTAGTGAAAAAAGTGTTATCTATTGTGGATGAAAACCAATTTCCAAGGAATCGGCAAGTTCTTCTTACTAAAAAATAATAAAACAATTCGTGATAAAAAAAACAAACCATTAGAGTACCTACCAAGACCTGTTTTGGGTTTGATCAGTACACTATTTTTATAATACTCCAGCACAAAGTACATCAAAGGCTACAACAGTTCGAATGAACAGACATTTGATCTTGTTGCCTGTGATCACTTAGAGTGCTAAATACTTCATCGTGGCCTGATAGTTTCTAAATTGGAGATAAATATAAAGAATCAATTTTTTTTTTTAAATAACTCTCTTGTGTTAATTACCTAATGAATAATTTTGATTTAGAAATTAAGTTTATTTTCCTGAGATATAAAAAAAAATGAAGTATTTATTTTCAGGAGTTGGCAACTGCAAAATTCTCGTTTTTCAACGTCCCACTTGATAAAGATGTTCTTCGAGATGTTGCCGGTGATGATGGAATCGATTTCTGTTCAACACTACCTGCCTACGTTCTCGAAAAATCTCCAAACTCGCCATAGATCTCATCATAATCAGATGTAAATACTGTATATTCCCTTTTTCTCATAATGATCTTCCAATTTTTCTACGAGTTGTATGTAAATAAAACATTTTCTAGAATTAACAAAATGCGAAAAAGCTCTAATGTTGAAATTTAAGACGGTTTTCTTGAAAGATTCTCATTTCATGTTTTGAAAAATTTGTGTCTTTCAAGTAATTCGACACCATCAACACTGATTGCCGGGCACACACAAAACGTGAAAGTAGTATGTAGAAGAAAATGAAGATGAAGAAAACGAAGCGCAAATTTGTGTTTCATTTTCTTCTCCTCTTTTTTCCCCTTTTTTTCTACTCATACTTCTCTCGATTCGATCCCAAAAACAGTTGATAATTGTGTTTGAGAATGGACCGTTGGGTATTCATTTTGATGAAAGAGGGCGAAATGCAAACAAAAATGTTGCGTTGAGTCACTCACTTCAATCCAATTTTACGTCTTCTCTAACCAATTCATCTACAGTATGCCAATTTAGTTTTTTTGGATGAGACAAATGAGATGACAAAGTTTGTAAAAACATAGTAGATGTAGTACTACTATGACTAGCAGTAATTTTAGTTTTTTTTTCTTCATTTCATGGTTTAGTTTTTGAGTTAAAAGCTTCTCGGAATTTTTGTTTCAGTATTACCTACTGCCCCAAATCAGAGTTCGTGAATAATAATGGTTTTCAGATTTGAATATTAGAACTAGTTGTTTATCAATAAGATTTGACAGTCTACCTGAAAAATGACATAAGCAATGAAACTCAATTTGAGAAAAGAACCGCATTATTTGCTTCAATTAATATTTTCAACTATTTCAAATCTGCTATAGATATCGATGAACTATGTAAAATAAAAACACACAAAAGGTTTTAAACATTTTTTCCTAAAACTTCACAAAGTAAAAGATCTTCTAATTCGCCATGGTCGCATATATACTGATTTTCGGACTCTTATATCACTAACCACATCTGCCAGTTAAGATAAACTATTCCATAGACTTCAGAAGTTTTTTTTTTCACTATTGGTACTTTACAAAAAAACTCAATTCGTTCTCCACTGGTATTTTTTTAAAGTTCTACTGCTCTTACAAATATACACAAGAAATATCACAAATGTTTGAAAAATCTGGAATTAAGTTGCCCTAAGAATGAATATAATTTAATTCAGAGTTAAGTTAATAGGATATTTACTATTATTTGGTTCTCAGTTTGCAGAAAAAAAACTTCTTAAAACAGTTGAAAACCACCTAGTTGAAAACAGACGAAAATTGAATTGGACTTCGGAAATAACTTTTTTGTGAAAAACGCATGTCGTCATTTTCACATAGAAATGTACTCATGAAATTATTGTAGTGTGTTCCGAAACATATTTTCAAAGCTCTCAAAAAACAAAAAATTCTAGCTGTGATTTTCTGTAATTATGCTTTTTTTACTAGATTTCAATATAATTTTCCAAAGTTTTTTGTTCACAATTTTATCCAATCCCTTCCTCCAAAATAAACCACATGAAAACATAACAATATATCTTGAGTCAAAACGAAAAAAAAAACAGGACCATCTTATTCATCCATTAGAAACCTATTCAGTTCAATTTAAGAGCATCTTTTATTGTAAAGCAGGGAAAAAAAAACATCCATAAAAGAACACATCACATTTCAACCTACTTTAAAAGGGTATGCTATCTAACATTAAAGAAAAAAAGCAAAAAAAAAGAGGGTAAGAAGATATGTTCGTTTTATGTTGTTAATAGTAAAAACGTTGTGGTAATAACCATACCATTTCTTTTAATATCTATCCAGCTTCTTATTTTTTTTTCTTTTTTGTGTAGTTCTCACAAAAAAAACGGCGCACAACGATTTTTCCGTCCATTCACATCAGTTCTCATTTTTTGTTACTTTTTTGTCGTTTCTTGTTCTAATTACGCATCCTCGCCCACCCCAGCAAAAATTGATAGATATAAGCCGCAGACTTACTTACTTACCCCAGAAGTATTTTTTTCTCTTGTCCTTTTTGTGTCTTCTCAGAAAATGAAAAAAAAAAGAAGGAAGAAGGAGGCAAAGTTATTCAACATTTTTTAATTGTTCTTTACTGGTGAATAGAATAGAGTCACAGTGTTATGATGTAATGTGACAAGTTTAAAATTTTAATTTTTGGATTTGAAATTTGCACATTATTTGTAGCCACCCTTGATATACTCGAAATATTGCAGTCTCAACATAAATCGAACGTTTTTTTTTTTGAAAACCCAAATTTCACTACTCAGATCTTGAATAAGAAACATGTAAAAAAACAAAGAACATGAATTCCTCTCATTTTGCTCATTTTTCAACACGGTTTAGTACGTCGCCTTCAGGAAAAATGTTTCCAGGATTAGTTCACAATAGATGTAAAAGAACCGGGATGCACTCCGTGTTGTTTTTTCCGTTTTGTGATGATTTTCTTTTGAAGGGTTCGGTTTTTTTTTGAAAGGTAGTTGATGTTTTTTTTTAATGATAAGGAAACATTGAGAGTTTCTTTTCTCCTTATTTATACTCATATCTGTTCCAAAAAATGTGCCCAGCTTTAAGATTCACACAGGAGGTATTTTTATTTGTTATGTTCTTTATGCCTTACCTACAATATCAACTAACGGTCACTACTGTTACTCCTAATCTACATTTTTCACTATCACTTGTTTAGAACTAAATTTTATGTCACCGAAAAGTCACTTTTCGCTTTCAAACATTGCTGAAAATATAGATTAGAACCTGTGAGATTTCTCCCTAGCTCAAAAAACTGATGTACCATGTCTAGGTAATCGGTGAATTCAAATTAAAGTACTTTCGAAAAAGAAAAGAAAAAATATCGTTCATTACTCAAGATCTCTCCATTGTCTTAGTCTTATTACGAAATTCTTCTGTAATGAAGACATGAATAATTTGTTAGATACCTATACATCTTTAAAAAAAGGAAGAGGGAAAAATGGATGAGAAAAAACCGAACCAAAGAGTATTTGAATAAATCAAATAAACAAATTGGTGAAAACCATAATTTATGAGCTCCCGGATTCATTTTTTGTATGCTATTTTTTTTTCTTGCCAACGAAATGTGTCCACATTCTTTATAAATGTGTTTTTTTCTTCGCCTTGTATAGTACTTTCTTCCATGATATTTCGTTGTTCCCTTGCAAATAAACCAAGCTCAAAAACTACAAAAACAACATATTTGATTGACAAAACATTAGTAATTCATTCAAATCAGAATAAAAAACTATAACAATAATAAGAAGGAGAGAATAATTTTTGTCTCCGTCTTATGCCTATTCTCCAAGTCTCAACGCGTTACAAATTTAATTTTAAACATAAAATTATGGAGTCGTCGAATATATGTTCCTTCTTGTTCCTCATCTTTTTTCGACTCCTTTCATTTTGCCTCATCGTTTTTGGCGCATTCTCGAAATATGAGCATGATTGAATAATGAGAGAATCATTGAAGTAGGTGTTGGCAATATGCTTTCAACACTTTTGTTACTTTACATGTTCTTTTTTTATTATTTTTGTGTCTATTTTTTGAATTATTTTAACTAGGTCAGATATTTATGAACTTTTAGAGTCATATCTTATATTTAGTCGACCTGCATTCCTATAGTGTAATGGAACGAGATATATTCATCTTATATTTGATAAAGGAGGCTTATACTAGATTTTTGAAGTAAATTTTTGAATATTTCACGAACGACTATATAATTTTGTGAAGGATGGTTCAGCTGGAAGTTATGTTAAATTACCTTGTAAAAATATGAAGTTCTTATTGAGATATTAGATGATGATCTACAAAAATCGTGTCAGATTTACATATTATTTTTGAGGGAAAAACTTAACGTTACATATCTGGGCCTGAATCCGTTACCATACAATGCGAAGCTCAAAATTGAGAATTGTGAAAAATCGAAAAAATTGTTTTATTATTCGTGCGAACTTCAAAACTGAATTTCGAGTTTCACTAATTTGTTGTCTCCGATCTGCGTAATTTTTTCAAGATATGAATTAGAAAAAATAAGTCAGCTTGATCATTTTCTCTTTTCCACATCCAACATAATACATAGTTCATTTCCGTTTCCAAAAAAACGTTGTAAAAATGAAAATCCATCTCAATTGCAAACGTATAATTTTGGTAACCACTAATAATTTTATGTGTTCCCCAAAACAACCCGTAAACCTTTTTTCGCGTGTCACTTACGTTTTCACAACCGTATAATTTCCAATCTGCTTCAAAACGTTTTCTCGTTTTTTTTTCCTCGAGCACAATCGGTGCGAAATTTCAATTACACTCCAGTTATCAGAAAACGAAATCTCTAAAAAATTTCTTTTCTTTTGTTATTTTACATTTTTTTTGTTTATCAAAGAAGCATTTTTGTTGTTCAGATTATAAAAAAATAAACTTTTCCCTAATAAGAGAGAAAAAAAAACGATCATTTTGGAAAAATAAAACAACACCAATATATGTGTTCCTTTGACCGGAAAACACAGTTTGAGGAAATATACTTTCTCAATTGTTTTTGTTTTTACTCCTTAATGTTCAGTAGTTTGTTTATTGTTAAAGGAACATGAATACTTGTATTTTTGAGGAAAAAAAAATGTTTTGATTGAATAGTAAACCTGATCGAGCATGTTGTCAAAGTGATGGATGCGAAACACAAATCTTTTTTCCTACTTCTTGATATTTGATATCGTGTTCTGATTTTTCAGTGTAATTTTTTTCGACTGGGAGTGATGCATGTTTTGTTTGATTGATCTTTAATGATGTCTCATTTTTTGTTTTCTTTTTCTAAATTCAAATTCGAATAAAGATCAAGTTTCTCTGGATACGATACTTATCATCCAAAGTAGAATAATATGAAAGTAAAAAAAACCATATATCAATTTCATGATCAATAAGTTTCATTATTTTCAAGTTCTGGAATTCTATTTCTCACATATAAAGCTGACAACTTCATCAAATTAAAATCATAAAGTCCCATCCATTGTTTGTAGTTCAAATTCGAGACATCGTTTTTTACTGAACTTGAAATTCAGATCAACACCCAAAGCTTACTTTTCGGAACTAATTCTCACTACACACAGACGTTTTTATTTGTAGAGTTTTTTTTTCAGAATTATTATCCCGTGTTGAATTGTGCACTATGTTGATAGTTTTTCATAATATTCTAAGATTCTCTTTAACGACATTTTAGACAACAGTCTTCTGTTTTTTTATAATGACTTCTAATCATGTGAATCCAAAGCACTTTTCTTTCGGAAATAAATTACTATTAAAATAGATTTCTTCTTCTCATCACCCCATTATCAACAAGTGTGCAAAATGGGGGAGTTTCATTGTTTTTTTTGTGCTGCAATCTATTGCTTTCCACAATTCTCGTTTCAATTTCTAATTATTGTATGTTTTTGTTTTTATGCTCTTCTGAAGCTGTGTTAAATTATAACCGGTCAAGAAATTTCATACCGTAAGATCTTGTTTAACTGGTTAAAACCTCTTCCGGAGTCTCCTGAAGCCAGGATTCTCATTAATTTGATATCAACTTGTTAGTCTCCTCAAGATTTTTCATGACAATAAAACCGGTCAGAATTTTTTTCTAATCTGTGAAATACTGTAACTCGGTGAAACGTCAATGAAGTCGTTAAAGTTGAAAAATATTGTGTTTGTTAGTGATTTTAAATCATAATGCTCTCAGGTTTCATTCATAATACTATTAAAAAATTAAAGTAATGTTTCTACAGTTCATGATATTGAAAACGTTGTTTGATTGTAAACTTCTGAACTCTTGAATCAACTTGAATATATACTAAATTTCTTCTCAAATTTTGAGAGATGTCTGCTTAAAGTTTCCATACCACATACTTTTGTCCTAGAACAGAAATCAAACGATGACTTTATAGCGATAAATCTTATTGTTTTATGTATTTCCAACATTCTGCCTCTCAAAAATTTGCAAAACTGAACACTCGCTCATTTTTTTCATTTAACTTGTCTCAAAAAAATATCCGTCCAGTTTAACCCGAAAATAATAACAGCCAGAAGTGAAAAAAAAGTGGTGTTATGAATATATGAGAACGAGAGATATGAAGACACAGAGAAATACAACGAACGGCCCTCTTGGCGGGAAAACTCGCTTGGGGATATGATGACTGAGGAGCACAAAGTTGACGGCTCGAACTCGACAGAATTATTAGTTGTTTGTTGTGTATTTGATGAGAGACCGATGGATTGATGGACTTCGTCTCATCTCATTTTTTTCGCTTCTCATTTTGTTCATCAGCTTCTTCTTCTGAAGTAGTGGGAGAAGAAGTTGATGATGAGTTGACCCCTCCTCGCAAAAATATGTATACATGTATATCATCTTCCAAAAATAGTTATAATTATCCGATTACCAGAGAGTCGAGGAGAGATATGTATTCTTATTTCATATTTTTTGTTGCTCTGGGTGTTCTCCTATTTTTCCCGGGTTTTTGAAAACAATTTGTTTTTTTGAAGAGACGTTCTAATTCAATTATTTCTGAAAAACCCCAAATAAATATTTTGTGCTTCACGCCTCAGAAGGAACTGTTTGGTTCACAAGTCAAAAAACCAAATGATGATTTTCATTGACATCGAGTGCTTGACAGATATGCTAGCTGTCATTTAAATCACATTATAATCATTTTTGTTTTTTGATTTGTAATTCTGATTACTTCAAAAATTGCCCTTTTCTGATTTTCAGACAGTTTTGACTTGATTTTGAGCAAAATATAACGATAAACTGCAAGTTTTCGAACAATTTTATCGTAGCACATACACAGTCTATTCATGACCATGTGTTTTCTACCGAGGTTTTTGAATTGAACCATTTCAATCGAATGGATTCAAGTTGAAAGAACCAGAATGATAGATTCTGAATTAAACTACCAAACTCACTGAATCTGATAAAAAGTCTGTTGCCAAGATTTTAGATAACTGGAAATAGTTTGATTTTGAGAAAACGATTCAAAAAACCCGATTTTGAATGAGATCCGCCTCTCTGAAGCATACGTCGACTTTTTTGTGAGTGTCTTCGATTCAGAATAGTAAAAAAAAACCAGATACCATCCTATGTTTTTCTAAACGTAATTCAGTAAGTTCTAAGGAGTCAATGTCTGTGTCAAGTGGTTCAATTCAAGATTTTTTCTAAAACTAGAAAAAACCGATGATTGAAGTATTTTCAGATCTTCAAGTTCTGATTGATCTAGAAAACATATAGCTGCAGGTGTTGAAAATTGAAAACTTCAAGTTTATAAATTCGTTCATTTCTACATAATTTTTATCTCGAATCTCCTTTAGAAAAAAATCTTCCGGATACCTTTTTGCTTATTCTTTAAACTTGTTTTTTTTTGTTGCATTACTTCACCTGTTTAGAATCTGAGCTCTTCATTTTCTCACCCACATCAACCACTTCATTTTTCATTTTCGGCAACTGATTTTTCTCACTTTTGAACCAAAAACAATTTTTCACATGAAACGTCGGGAAAAAGGGGTGAACAACACGAAGATTTTTTTGTCAAGTTTATGGCTGGAGACAAAAAAGAATGGGTGGCATATGTATTTTTTTTCCGCTGGCCGCCGCAAAAAAACGAGTGAGAGAAACGAACGTGAAGATTTTGGGTTTGCTGTAACATTTTTCGAGAGTTCAAAGACGTTTTTATTTCAAATGTTTCGAAATTCAGGAAATGGGCTCAATTTGAGGTGACACAATACATTTCGAAATTATGCTCAATACGTTTTTTTGTTCAGAGTTCCATTTTTGATAGTATCATTATACATTCTTTCTCTAATTCTCAATTTTAGTACCAATATCCTTTTTTCAAAAAGATCCCATAACTATTTCTTCCACGTCTCAAAAATATTTCAAAATAAGTTTCACACGTTTTTTTAATTTCCCTTGTAATTTCCTATTTAGTTTCTAAGAACACGATTCTTACAATTTTGCTTTTTCTTTCAAAGAATTTCCATTAAAATCTGTTCCCTTGGTTTTTCGTTTTTCCACCATTTTTACATATTTTTATTACTTCTCTTGTTGTTTAGCTATTTTTAACAACTATTCCTTTTTCCAGCTAGAAAAGAGCTTCACATAGATACAATTTGGGGTATATCTATATATTCATAGTTCAAAATATTTAAAATTCAAATAAGATTTTTCGATAGGTGAGTCTTTTTACAGTGTTTTTTTACAGGGGGACATGAGGTAAGTATAATGTATGGTAATGGCTCGAATGACAGGTTGTATAGGTTTGTTATGCATGCAGTTTTTTGAATTTTTTTTCATTACTTATAGGTTGAATTAAAACTTCTAAATTGGTTGTCAATTTTTTTGACACTCCCATATAAGCAATATGTAGAATAGGTCTTTGTGAATTTTTGAAAGCGTTCTAGTTGAGTTGCCTGAAAAAAACCTAGGATATCTTAATTTAATATACAACTTTTGACACGGTTTTTTTTGTAATTCAAAAAATCTTCAATCTCAGAAAATGTTTTTCAATTGTTTGTCAAAATATATTTCTAACCCCGACAGTCGAGAAAGTTATATTCTTTTAAAAGATTCCAAGTGTTTGGATGAGTTATTAGATTCAGAGATTATCGTTTGACTTTTCAAATAAAAGATACACTCGACATCAAGTTTAGTTAGGATCGTTTGGGTTGTTCCATTATCAATTTATAAATAAGAGACTTCGTAGTAACTTTTGCACACTTTAAACTGATTTTGATAGCACTATTTTTCAGAGGAACCTTTTTAGTCATTTTCACATTAAGAGAATTGTATGTTCGCCCACTTAAATGTCAACGGCCACTTTTCTTTTTCTCAAGAGGATTAGTTTTCAAAAATCAGTAACAAGAATCTCGTTGAACTATCAAACACTGTTATAAACTGAGAAAAAAAAACAACTGAAATCATTTGCATACAACCGAAACAACATTAATCTCTATAACTAATCGTTGTTCTTTCTCAAACCCATCCATTCTTCTAGTAGCAACCTTTTTTCCGCGTTCACTCGTTTTTTAACACCAACTTTTTGAATATTTCATATTTTCACAGACCCACTTCACTTTCACGTTTGCAAAAATGTTTTCTACTGACAATAAAAACAAACAGCTGATATATGAAAACGTTCCATCAATCTTCCAAGGTGTTTTTATATATAAAACCAATTTATTGATAGCCAACATGCTAAATGATATCATGAATGAAAAATAAACAACAAAAAAAACAATAGCTCAAATAAGCATCTCTGTAAGCTTTAAAGAGAAAACTGAACAAAATTTTACGTGAATCTGAAGGTACACTCACAATTTTGAGGTATACTCAAAGTCTCTGAACACTGATTTTTAAAAACAAAAATCATCAAACAAGGGTTAGAAACGTGAAGAAATCGCAAAACTTTGTCGAACAGTCATGAAATATGTATTACAATTTGCCGGAAACTCATGAAATTATGAGAAAATCAGTATATTTGTAGTTTTCTGTGTGATTCTTTGAACACGAACATTTGAAATCTTTGCAATTAATTGATGTTCTACATAATCATGACTTTTCCAGATATTTTTCTCCAACATCCGCTATTTTTTTATATTTTTTCTGAATCTTCGTATTTACTATGGAAACAGATAGTGTGAAGTGACATATACCTGTTTATACTACATAAAGCATATTTTTATCGACTGGTAACAAATGAGAAATATATCACTGTAGAGCTATTTTTATTATACTGAAAAAATAGCCTCATGTTTTAGTTCCTCTCATTTTCCTTCTAACTTTAGTTTATTCAATACTTTACTATTTAGTTTTCATGTATTACCTGGTGTTCGGAATTTTTAATGTTCTGATTTGTCTTCGATCGGCAAGTATAGTACTGTTTATTTTTTTTGAAAACTCACATTTATCTGAGTTTTTACTTTTTCTCATGAAAAACCTCGCAAAAAGCTGTGTTCTGATGTTTTATCCTGATTTTTAACAATTTGACCTCATGTTCAAAACAACTACAAAGTTATTCATATTTATTCTATGAAAGTAATTCACTCCAAATTTGTATTCTATATGTGTTTTGCTCCTCAACTAAAATGAGTAACAAAGCAGAGACTGAATCGTTCAGACATGTTTTATAAGGGACCGGATTTAACCAAAAAAACTGTTTTAGAAGAGGTATAGCTAAAATTCATGAGAAATGTGTCCAATATCATGTGACAAGTGTCCCAAAAACATGTTCCTCACAATATTTTGCTCAAATCCGTTGTGCTCGCCCTTATTATTCTTGCCAGTGGTCTCAACTGATTGTTCCCTCGAGACACCGTAAACTGCTGGCGCGTTTCCTGAGGTCAGCGAAAAAGTCACCCGCCAAAAATGTTCGCCCATCATCATTCATCATGCGCACATTGAAAGAAAACACAAACCCACAGATTGTGAAAACGAAATTAAAAACAAAGTCTCATCCGATTATTTGACATTTGAACCATTGTTATTCTTTCGTATTTTTGAAGCCAATTTCCGGCAAGTTCAGAAACTGATGAAATATGATACGAAAATAAGTCAATGACTTATTTGCATCTATGCGTATTTTTCTCCTTTCTTTTTGTATTGGTTCTGATTGACGATTTTCAAACTGGAAGAGGTGAGAATCATGAAAAAACTTATATTAAAAATGGGCTGTTTCAAAATAAAAATTTGAAATTCAATTTAAAAATTCATCAAACGTTTTATCGGCTAACCATCTAAAAAATTCTTAACATATTCTGGAATGTTGACAAGTAGTGCATACTATCATATTTTAGGTATCACGTTGTTACGTTCTTGAGCCTAATAAAAATAGAAGTACCCTCTGATTATTTCAGAGGGATACTGTACCTAGGATTGATACTTTTATATGAATTTTCATTTTTTGTCCGTTTTGGAGAATGTGTAATTATCTACATAAAAAGTATTTGTAAGTATTTAGTAACTAAAACTAGTAAAAAATGACCTTCCTGGTCACAAGTTTTTGTTTGTTCAGACATGGGTAATGTTAAGAAGTTTCTTTAATGCAGTTCAAGTAATTTTTGTCAGTGTTATTGTAGTTGGAACATTTTCTTCCCTGTTCATGAAAAGTTATACCAAGATTTCCAAAACTGTCTTCCTCCCATCCATTTTATCCAAATTTTTCTTTTATCAGATTTTATCAATTTCACAGAAGTGTCAAACAACATTTTTTCGACGGTTCAAACTCGAAAACCTCCATTTACATGTTTTCCAGTAGCTTTTTCCAAAGTCTTTTCATGATTCCTAGCCAAGTTTCGTAATTTTAAAGTCACTCAGACAGAATCTTTCCATCTCTCCATAACACACATTATCTCGCTTCAAAGTTGTTTGTATTTTTTGTTATTTTTTCTGCATAGTAAATTATGTGTTAGCTTTTTATTGCTGATACTCAGAACGTTTTTTGGAGGAAGAAACCAAAAAAAAGAGAAATGTGTTCTTTAACTCTTGAAAATTCATCAACAACCTTTTAATTCATTCGTCAAGCGTGCAAAATGAATAATTCTTACATTTATCTAACAGAGCATCTATCAACAACAATAACAACCCTGTTTATTCCGTCACGAGTGCATTTCTCGCAGTAAAAGATGTTTGACATAGGTGTCTTTTTTTATTTTTGTTTGAAACAAAAAAATCAGTGAACTAGAATAAAACGTATACGCACGCATGGAAAAAAGTTCAAAGGGTCATTTCACCCCCGCATATACAAAGCACAACAAGAACAACAAAAAAACAAACAAGAAGACAAAAAAAAAAGTTTTTGATTCAATCTAATCCGTTTCCAGTTTAATTGAGTTTTTCATGATGTGTGTTAGTTTTTTTTCGTTGTTTTTTATTTCTCTATTCCCAAAATTTTGTCAAGTGGAACCCAGTAAAAACTTGTACAAAACCCTGGTTATTGCTTTTTAAAGAGCAATAAAATATTGGAAAGAGAGAAAAAAGAGAAATGGAATAACAATTATAGTAGGTCACACACATTTTCGGTGGTCCCACTTTTTTTTCGAAAAAAAAACGAGATAATTGTTTGAGGACGCTATTACAATGCGAAGAATGGAGGAGAAGAAATGTTGGAAATTTTGTTCGAAGTAATTATTTTTTGTTTGAGTTTAACTTGGGAAGACTTTTGCAAAAAGTACAAAAGTCTTGGAAATTTTCGAAATATTTTCGGTGGTAGCATTTATGTGACAAATCTATACATCCAGAGATGACAATTCAAAATAGAATCTAAAACTTAAGAATCTGTTAAAACATCATCTGAAATCCCCTGGTTTTTCTCGCTTGGAAAAAATGCAGTGTTCCACTTCCATATTCCATTTCTAGTTTGCCCTCTGAATTTTAGATTTTCTGGTTTCTCTTCAGAGCAGGGGAAATCTGCGAACCACACTGACTTGATCTTTAAAATCAATCCTCGAAAAGGTACTTCAGATGTAGTACATTTTCATAGTACTTACAACATGAATTGAGTTCAAGTTATCTTCACTGATGATTTACTATTATGGAATAAAATGTGAACAATTTTAAGTGTGATAACTTTTGAAGAAAAAAATGGTTAAGGGAATGAAGCACTTTCAATGAAACTTTTTAAGGTCAGGTTAGATAAATTTGAGCCCAAAACGTGTCTAAAGGAACCCGAACTCGTCAGTTTTCTGCATAGCAAAGACCGAAATGAAAAAAAAAG
This sequence comes from Caenorhabditis sp. 38 MB-2015, assembly GCA_900536415.3. Taxonomy (NCBI): domain Eukaryota; kingdom Metazoa; phylum Nematoda; class Chromadorea; order Rhabditida; family Rhabditidae; genus Caenorhabditis; species Caenorhabditis quiockensis. The sequence goes on from LR548798.1 coordinate 52,025, forward strand.
AAGCTGTTTGCAAAAACTTCCGGGTGTTTGGATCCGTTTCAGGAACTACACTTTTGAAACTCTACACTTTTGAAAAATTATCTAACTTAAGGAATTTCAGGGTTTACCATAGGTGTTTTACATTCAAGATCGATATGATTTGGGCCTAAATTATATGACTCACAAAAATTCAAATGTGCATAATTATATTCAATAGAAAAAAAAGATTTGGAATGTGCCAGAAGTATACTTGTTCAAAGTGTTTGTGTACTTTCTTGCCAATTTTCGCAATATTGCATGTTTATAGAGCTCGATAAAAAAAGCTTACAAGGTTAGAAAAAACAGAACGGCAATGAAGTTGCATGTTTTCTGCAAATTTTCCTGATCACAAAGCAGAAAAAATTGCGGGCAGGTAGCATGATGGTTCACTTTTTAATTTACGAACAGACTATATTTTTTATCCAAAACTACTACAGATCTATTCATCGTAATTTTTTAATACACAGATTCATTTAGTTTCTGACCAATCCTATCCTCAATTTTCCGAAAAAATAATGTGTTTTTCAAGAGTCTCTAAGGTCTAAACAGAGGATAACAATTCAAACATATTAATCATCGTAAACCCGACTAATAAAATTCTCAAAACTCAGCAAACTGTCAATGATTTATTATGAGACCCCCAAGGGTGTCGAACGAACTAAGAAAAAAAAAACTCGGTGGGGTCAAAAAACCCTTCGTCTCGCATCTCGTTTTTTTGTTGCTCTCCTCACATTTGAAAAGCAAAACGAAATAAACATCACTGTCAAAACTCTCAACTCTCCAATTTTGCAACACTTCTCCCTTTCTCCTTTTCTTTTAAGGCGTTCTGAAGATATAGTAGTCATCTCTCCCCCTTCTTTCCTCCATCTTTCGTTTACTCTTGACTCCGCCCATTTTCCCAGCTTCAGTCTTCCAGATCGGAGAAATAGAGAAAACGAGAACTATTTTTTTGTTCTAGTTAACAAGAAAAAACGACTTTTTGCCTTTGGCGTTTTTCGAGGTTCCTAACTTATTTTTTCATTTTATTTTATTTCTACTTTTGATTATTTCGAGATTTGATGAGGTCAATGATCTTGAAGTCGACCTATGTCACTGAGTACTAGTCATTCGGCCCAATTTGATCCGTCACCGAATCTACACCGAAATCGTATTCCTAACTCATCTACACATTCGCTAACCACTCTTAACAACAATAACGGTGTTTCGCCGGGGTTCAATAACGGAGGAGGAGGACCTGTGCCTGCAGTACCTCTTGAACCATTACGTGAAACAACACCATTAACCAACGGGGGGTCACGATATAAGAAAGTGTCCGTACCGGTTCCGGATCCTACTCGACGACTGCGACAACCTATACCACCGACCTATTCCAGTTTTCCGGTTAGTTATTTTTATTATTATTATTATTTTTAGTATTTTTTTTTCTTTTTTTTTGGTTTGTTTTTTCTTGATAACTAATGCGATGTGCAAAGTAGAACAAATTACAAAAAAAATACAAAAAATAACGTGCAAAGTGACAATATATTTTGTAAGAAATTTGCCTATTTTCTATTGTGCTTATTTTTTTTGCACGTTTTTTGTAAATTTTTTGTAATTTTTTTGTAAAAACAATGGAAATTTTTTACAAAAAATATTGTCACTTTGCACGTTAATTTTTGTATTTTTTTTGTAATTTGTTGTACTTTGCACATCGCATAATAGAAAAAAAATATTTTCTCAAGATTTTTATTTTTGACAAAAACGGAACCTTTTTTCTGTCTATGAAAAAAATATTTGCATATAGATGTAGGGAAAAAAGCAACGCTCGCTCGCCCGAGCGCGCGCGACAAGACAAAACAAAAACAGAATAAGAAGAGAAATTTTCTAATGCATTTCTGATTTTGTTAAATTTCAAGAAAACAAGCAGGAAAAACGCTTTGGAACAACACAACAGTTGTCCGAAGTGCTTTATTTTAATTTATTGAATTTGAAAAAGACCAAAGAAACATGAAAAAGCAGAAAAAACCTAGGTTCAAAAAGTGCATCATATCTTAATATTATGCAAAAATTCTGAATTTATTCGTCGTTTTTTCATCTGATTATGTAGTTTTTTTTTGTTGTTTTTTCTCTGTTTTTTGCACTTTTGGAATTATTATTTTTTTGGTGTAGAGTACATGTTTACATGTATAAAACGCGCCGAACGAATATTTTTTTGGGGAGGGAAAATAGCTGAAAATTTGTCATATGGATATTGTATCTTGTTCGATTGACAAAAATATATATGAAAAATAATTCACTTATTCTCTAAATCAACACACCTCTTTTTAGAAGTATTTTTCCAAGTTTCAAATTATTTTTTTGACTTTACGCCTTAGTAGGATCATAATAGTTGAAACCCTTTGAATCTGATGCATACGTTATCAACAGGAAATTGTAAGCTTAAAAACTGGCTTAATCAAGGTTATTTATCAACTGAGTTCATTGTCCCTCTCCACTATGTGATTGACTTCAATTTTGTTATGAGTTCTGTGCTCCAAAGATTTTTCATTTTTTGTCAATTGTCATTTTCGAAAACTGAATATGTTGTCTCCAATGTTCTATACCAAAATTAAAGGAGTAGGGATCAAGTAACTTCACACGACAGCTCGAAATATCCCTGATATTTCAATGTTGTTTGAGAAAAGCTTCCCTTTTTGTAGTAGTTTCCTTATGCAGTTGGGGATATCTTGCTGAAAAATATTTCTTTTGGTAAACTGAGCTTAACGGTTAAAATTATATTATTGAATCAAATGTGCTGATTGTTTTCAGACCAGCATGCTGAGTCACTTTTATCTTTTCTGAGTTAACACGAAAATGAATTCAATGTCACACTTGCCTGACTTACAACCACAATAAGAAAAAGTTCAACTTGATTTTTTTTGTTGTGAACCTTTCATTGCTATTCTGAATATATTCTACCCAATACAATTTGTTATTATTTTTCTCATACCTTCTCTTTTTCTGATCGAATCACTCATATTAGGTTTGGTGTTTGGTCCTTTCCTAACCTAGACAAAGTACAAAAGCGGTAATATGCATAAAGGATATTTTTCCGAGAATGTCCCATATGTCAATGAATAGATTCAATTATCCAAGTCAATAATATTAACATGGCGGGAAAAAATACTACACTTTGATAATCGAATCATTTTTTAGTTGACATGAAAAATACACATACAGAAGACGAGTTTTTTATGTTCCCCACTTCTGGTGTCACATAGTACATGCATATGAAAACAGATGACCATACACAGTTGTTGTTGGCAGAAGGGGATGTAGCACATCAAAAAAAGAAAAAATACATGTCTGGGGAGGAAGAAACGAGTAGATGGGGGGAACACCACTTTAAACTTGACGGTCCGTCATTTTATGAGTAATTTGATGGGTGTGTTGTCGCCAATCGGCAACAAAAAATAACTCGACTTTGTGGTAGTAGTTGAAAAGACTTTACATGGCAGATTTTTCCTTTATGTACAGCAGATCAAAAAACTTAAAAATTTACTCTTACTTCGAAAAATAGCTAGATGTCACACCAAAGTTCACAAAGCACAGTAATTTTAGTTACTTTTTTTTCAAAGTATCCATGCATTTTTACAGAACATCAAAGTGTTCAGTAACTCTTGATATTTCTCTAGCTCTCATAATAATCAATAATATACCTTATTTTGTCCTGTAAAAGTGTATCAGTCTTCTATAAGCCCTCGTTGTTCTATTCTTCACAGATAGTACAGTAATCAGAACCAGTCTTTTGGATGTTTTCTGTTTGAGAAATTCCGAAACCATATTTGAAATTTTGGTTCTAGAAATCTGGTTTATATCCCAGAATTCAATATGATACTGTAAAAACTTTAATGTTTCTTTGAAAAATGTTGCTCGCGATTAGTTACTATTTCAAAATGGTGATAGAAATTCTCAACTTGCGAGTCGATTTTATTTTTTTATATATAATATGTCTTTTTTATTTCCTATTTCATGTCATAGTGCATAAATTCTCCAAAGCTAGAGTTCTCTAGAGAATACTCACCCTAACCCAGGTAGTGATGCACCTAAATGTCATAAAATGCACTATCTGTTTACGAGCTAACATACTGATTTTTGATTTTCTCCGTTTTTCGAGGAAAATCAAGATTCTCAGAAATCCTGATCATCTATTTTTATCATCAAAAAAAAAAGTGTGTTCGAAACCCCATAAAATTTTATATCCTAACAAGATCGATTCTTCCTCTGGATTCTCGAAAAAAAAACCGACTAAAAATACTCGTCGAAATTCAGAATTTTTGATGAATTGTTATTGTGAAAGAAAGAATCCTCATCTTTCGACACGACACGAACAAAAAAACATAATATATAGTTATTTTTATGAACGTTTTTTTTTTCCCGGGTGAAAGCATCAGCGATTTTAGAAAGAAAAAAGTTCATCCATTCATAGTATGATCAATAGAACTCAAATTTGATTTTGAATACAATTAGTAGCTTATTGTTATTGAGCATCTTTATCATCATCATCATTGCCAAGGATATTATACTTTAGGGACCAGGGAGGTCAAAAATGTGTCCAGAATGTGTTTCTTATTTTTCTTCTTTTTCTCGTGTATAGATATATGTGACAATAGAAACCAGTCCCATGAGACTGTTTTAACCCGGCTCCCCGTTCAGAAATTTGTTTTGTTTGTTCTTCCCTTTCTTTTTTGGTCAACTATGGAATTTTCTGGGAATAAAGTACTCGAAAATAAAAGGTTTCCAACCCCGAAAACATAAAAAACGAGAAGTAAGAAAAAAACGTTTTCCGTCTTCGGAATACCAATTTCTTTTAGTCACCAAAACTGATTGGAATTTTTCTTTTCGTTCGAAAAACAAGAAAAAAAAACGAGGAAACAAAAAGGTTCCCCCATTTTCTTTGGCTGATGATGATTGACACTTTTTTGAGTTAGGCCCCCCCCTAGCTCGGTCAATTTTAGAAGTGTGTAATAATAAGAGGTTTTCGTCACTTCTAGGTTTTTTATTTACTCTGATGCACTAATTATTAATGAATAAATTTGTGAATTTCGAAAGGAATAGATTTCTGAGCCACATCGATATAAGTTATCATTTCAAGGTATGTCAGGTCTTGTTCTCAAATTTAGAAAAACAAAAACCAAGTACGCTCAATAGATATAGATAACCTTTTACTTTTTGACTCTAGATTTACTTTCTACGCAATAATTCATCCCAAAAAATATTTTACGACTCCAATAAGTTCAATAAACTTTTTATTACTCACATTGGGCTTTTTTTCCACAAGCAAAGTATGGCTTTTTCTTTCTGTTAGTAAACTGAAAAAATGGAGTTTTTGTTAATGGAATATATGTTTCAGTTTATCACTTTTCTCAATCTTGCCATTTTACTGATTCCTAAATAATTTTCTGATTTCCCCCAAGTTCAATGAAAATTCCACACAACATTTAGCAAACCGAAATTTCCTATAATTTCTCCAAAATAGGAGAGGAACTTGATGAAGTGAGCAAGCGAGTTGATTTCAACTAAAACCACAATGAATAATCAAAACTAATGAAGACAATTGCTGAAAACACAAAAAAAAAGATCCCAAAGGCTCCTGAACAGCACAAGTGGCTTGAATATTTTGATTCTTAAGAATGTAACCTTCAGCAGAATTTTCAGCAAAAAAAATTACTTTTATTTTCTGTGTAAAACCATATGAGTAGGAAATTGGAAACTATTTAATATATTGTACATTAAAAATTATACCCGAAAAATCATTTGAAATTGTTCCATAAACTATAACTTTTATTGGAAAAGAGCCTTCCTAGTTGATGGCCTGGAGCATCAAATCATACCAAAATAATCATTGCAACTACCTTTGGACTTTGATACACTTCGAAAACCTATCATATCTGACGGACTAGATTGTATTTAATTTTGAACCGAAAACCATTATTTTTATATCATAACATTTCAATATTTTGCAGCTTCCACAAACTCTAAGTTTTAATTTCATGCTTCGTGTGAAATGTTGCACATCCTTTGATCTTTGAACAATGAGGATTATTTTAAAGTAGTAACTTTTGACATTTTGCCATGTTTCTTTTGACATAATTCTTTCTTTAGTTTTGTTCAGTGTATCATATCTCAAACTTTAGGGTATTTCACTCAAAATATAATAGTCATTTTTCTAGAAACTGTTTCACAAGTTTTTTTATAGTTAGACAGTTTTCTAACCTTTGAGATATTTTAAAAGATATAGGCCAACTTTTCAGTGAGAAATACATATAAATATACGCATTGCATTTACAATAGAAGTATTTCTCGCAATTCAAATTGTTTCACAAGGATATCGATGTCAGAATCGTTTTTCACAAATCTCAAAACTTTCATTCTGATGGTGTTTTTGAATTTTTTTCATCGAGTTGTGTTTTTTACTAGAAAAAGTATTGAACATCACAACATCTATAACATCTTGTTTATGGATGTATATTCGTGGTCCCTTCAGAGTCATAAATTTTTCATAATGTATCATACCTAAAATTTTCAACAAAAAAACAACTTCAAACTATTCGTTGCGCAATATTTTCTAAACTTCTTCTTCTTTCTCCATAAAAGGTCACCAATTACATTTCCTTTTTCAAAGTGGTGGTGAAAATCATGTTTTCTACTTACTTCACTTTTTTGTCCAACTTCACAATGTGAAAAAAATGCAAACATATGCATAAACCAATAGAAAAAAGAAGAAGGAAGAAAAATCAAGGGAGGTCTTGTGCTCTCTAAATGTAATGTCAAAATGATTATGCAAAAGTACTTCACACGTAGTTTGGTTGCATTTTTGTCTGTTTTCAAGTTGTGTTTGATTTGATTTGGTTTTTTTTTTTGAATCACCGTTTTGATTTTTTCCGGTAGCTAGTGAAGAAAATTGTTTCAAATTCAATTATTTTTTGGTCTTATTCGTTCAAAAGGACATGAACAGCGGCAATAAAATCGCCAATTTTATTTCTTGACTGAAAAGTGCTTTGAAACACAATAGCACGACACGGCAAAATGACATATAGTCGAGTGAGAAAATTGCTGAAATATTCATTCTTTTTCAACATGATACTATTACATATACATTGAGGTGAAAAAAGGCTATTGAGTTTCGAACAAAGAATAATACTATTCTCTTAAAGTTATGCTGTATATTCTAACTATTATTAGTTGATGTGGGTGATTGAATCTTGTTCAGAATCACAACACGAGATTTCATCGGTTGAAGAGGTTAGTGTCTCAAATTTCAAGTCTGTAGTTTTTTTTTTCCAATTTTTGAACTCTATGAACTTCAAAAGTTTTGTAAATTATTCTTGTTCAGCAGCTAAAAAAGGGTTTTTAAGAAAACCGAAACTAAAAGTGAATGATTGGAATAATTCACCTTATTAAACCAAAATTATCAATTCGTTAACTGAAACTCAAAATAAAAATTCCGAAAATTTTTTTCATTAGTAGTACTTCTCCTCATACAATTTTGAATTTTTTTTCATACATACAGTATCGTTCATTAATATATACAATTTCACATTTCTGACTGAAACTGGAACTGTTCTAATGATTTAATCGACGCTCAAAAATTGAGCATTCGAGGATTTCTTCGAGATACTTCCAGGTCTCAATCATTTTTGTATAAATGGAAAAAGTTTACAGTGAAGTCAACTTAACTCTAAAAAATGGAACAATTTTGAATTTAGTCTATAGTCATTTTCTGATTTACGAAGAATGAACTTTTTAACGCGATTTGTCGAACCCAAACTACTCAGAATTAATTTTCGTCACAGCATAACTTTATGGAATCATAAGTTTTTAGTCTGAGAGAATAGCTGTTCTAGCTTTAACTTGTGCGATATAAATCAGTTTTAGTTACTCTACTCCAGTATTTTTTTGGTTTTCAAAGTTGAGGTTGACAATCTGATTCTCTGGAGACAGAAAAAAACCCGTTTATTAGTCACAAAGTTTGAACGTTTTTGGATTTTGCACTTTTCTGTGTATGAATTGTCAAAAAGATTTTTAGATCTGAATCTTTCATGTCCTATCCATAACCTGTTAAACTCAAGGACTTTGATAAAATAAAAGTTTCATAATTGTTTTTGTTCAAAATCTCGGTTCACATTTTTTCTCATTGAAAAAAAGTTCTAAGAACTCCCTGGTACCTTATTCGTCGAAAAACATTGCTGTCCCAAAATTGCTTTTTGAACCTATCCTATTCACAATAACAATTTTTAGTTTGACATTTATTTTCTCAGTCTTGATTTTTTCAAACATAATTTTTCTTATTTCTAAAACAAATATATATTGTTCAATGCTTTTTTGAGCTTATTCATAATTGCACGGGAAGTTTTTGTCTGCCCTTAGATATGCCCCTTTTATAGAAGATTTATTTTTTTTACTCATTCTTTTTCTTTTTTTAGTTTTTTTTTTCTTGAGCTGTTCACTGTGTAATGGGATAATCATAATGAAGTGGGTTGTTACTTTTTTCCCCTCTACGAAGAAAATAGATACCATTTGTTTTTTTCAAATGTTGTCTATATTCCTGAAATTTTTTGAGTTTTTTTTCTAGGCATAACTTCCCTACTAAACAGGATTGATTTAAAAAAAACTATGTACCGCAGTCAATTAATCTCTTTTATATCAGTAGTTAGTCGATGATTGACAATATGTCGTAATTTTTGAACACTAATGGTACATAGACTAAACAATTCTGTTCAAAATTGACAAGAGTGTGGTGTCACAAAAATCCTCATGCGATGAGCAAGTATTTTTCATTTATTTTTCTTTTATTTTTTAGAATTCGGGAAACTGAGCTTTTGTATTTTGGAAAGTCATATTTTCAATTTGAACATGTCTATCTCAAATACATATCAGTTTGAAGCTTCTAGAAATAACCAATAAATAATCCCAAAAAACGAATTTTTCAAACAAGACATGATTGTTCCAAAGACTGAAATTTGACGATTTGAGAAATGTGAATAAAATTATTGTTCATATATTTCACCCCATTCTGTGAGCAATTATCTAGAACCTATAAAGCTATGAAGAATTTCAAAGGCCTTCCATCCGTTGAGAATTATTTTCTCAATTTTGCAACAATACATTTATGATTATCCTATTTCAAACAGGGATGCCAATAAAACTCAAGCCGCTGCTCATACGTTGAAATACAAAAAGGGGGAAACAGGAAACTTCAAGTTTAACAATTGCATCCGCTCTTTTTTTGTGGATATTTTTTCTGAATCAGATGACGTTTTGAAAAAATTATAAACTTGTTTCGTTGGTTTCCTTGAAGGAGGGGTAAAGGCAATGGGCATGTTGATCTCAAATGAAAGAGCACACTTCATATAGTACTGAAACACTATGGATTTTTCACCAAAAAGGCCAGAAAAATTCCAAATTTCATGATGACGTATGCTATGTGCATTTTGGAATATTTTGGAAACTTACCATGCTATACGTGCTAAAAAAAATTTGGAAACAAAATTTTCTCGAAAACTAAACTTTTCGAACAAAAAACCCATATGTTTCAGGGATGTACAGGAGGTTCTCTTTCATAAAAAGTCAACTTGCCCATTGCCTTTACCCCCCCCACCCCTTTAAAATCACCCTTTTCCTATAAGAAACTTCGAGATTCACCAAACATTTACCGGTTCTTCAGATTTCAATTGCTTCTTATGCTCCAATTTCTAAAACAAAACATTCTCCACACCTGATGATCTGAGACTGTAATTCTCACATATTCTGAAGTCATTCTGAACTTATAAATGTATTTTGAGCCCTCTCAAAAATCAGGTGAAAAAAAACTCAAAAATTTGTTTCTGATTCAAATTTTGCCACTTGAGTGCATTTGAAACGACTACATCAAACCCAATCCTACGTTTTTTTATTCTTGCTGGTACAAACATTTTCTTTTCTTTCTTGCTCTATTTAAATCCTTGTCGCACTTGCACTTTTTCTCTTTCACTCTCTCTATCTACATCGTCTTCGTCATCTTCAACTTTTTTTGCCATCAAATAAGTTGTCAAAAAATTTGAATATTCATAAACAGTAGAAGAGTGCCAAAGTGGTTGCTCCGAATTAGTCGCCTTTCTTCGTCCTTCTCTTCTTCTTCTTTTTTCGCATTTCTTCGGTCCCGTTTTCACACCAATTATTAGTTTGTTGCTCTTCTTCTTCTTCTTTTTCTGATTCTTCACATTTCAATTACTTCATTCTTCCTCCTTCTTTCTACATCCGTCTGTTCTTTATGTTGTTGTTGTTAGAATAATTTAATACTTTATAGAATAACAGATGAGATTACTGTACCTCTTAACTTTTTTCAAGAGAAAAAATTAACTGTTTCGATAATAAGTTCTTCATTTTTGATTACCTGTTCTCATGAAATGTAGTCTAAAAACCCAAAAGCATTGACTGTACTCTGGATATTTGCTGAATTTGAACCTTGATGTTATTTTATTTCTCCCACTCTACTGAAATCTCAATTTGCACATCTTTTCAATTGAGTTCAAGGTTATAGAACATCCACGGTTTGATTTGCTTATTTTATTGGATTGGCACTATTTTCTGATCATAATAATTCCTTACGGCTATAACTCCTTTTCAATCTCAAACAGGCTAAAACATTTTCATTTTTGGTTAATCGATCAAATAGTATCAGATATTATTGCCAAAATTTCCAACCGCTGTAATTTCAACAAATTTTAGAAGTAGTGTGTTTCTTGACCTCATGAACTATTCCAAAAATATCAGCAACGACGTTATATATTGTTTCAAAACAAGTTTTTTTTCTCAAAATATTATATTAATATGGATCACAAATAAGAACATAGAGTCCTCAAGTTCATATTCAAAGATTCCATACTTTTCACTTTGTCTCGGCGCCCTTCGAGTAGTTCAAAAAGCATTTTTATATTGAGTAACAGAGATTGAAAAAACATTAGGTGAATCATTTTTCGCGGTTTTGAAGTCTAACAAGAACAAGTGAACAATAATTTTTTGAAGAAACACCAGGTAAAATTCAATGAATCTTTTTTTGGACATTTATTTTTCTGAGGCAATTAATTTTGAGATAATTGAAATCTACTGAATGACTGAATTTCTCAAATACACTCTTATGAGTTTCATAAAAAGTTCTCAGAACATTATGAATCACAAGTTTTTGAGCCTGAAAGTACATATGTTGATTGGGAAATTCTGTCTACCTGCTTTTCATAAAAAATCAAGCTCATTTTGAATAAATGTTTTCTTCTCAAAACTGTTTGTTAAAAAGTGAAATAAGTTTTTGAAAAAAAGATGGGGAATTGTCCAAAGTTCCCAAAGACCAGACCTTTATAAATGTTCACTTGAGCACTTCTCAAGTTGTCAGATGTTCTTTAATAATAAAATATTTTGACCATGTCTACTACTTTATGAATTTAGTTTGAATTTTGGCGAAAAACTTTATTATAGTTTTTTAAAACGAATTTTAGGAGTTCTGTGGTGACCATAATCCGAACATTTTCCATAGTTCTCACAAAATTTTCGATAAAATATCTAAAACTTTATGATTCATACTGTGAAAAATTCCCAAATAACGACATTAATCTGGAACTGAAAACAAAAATTGAACCAATATCAGCAAAATCAAGGTTTTCAAGATCGTAAATTCTCTTTTTTTTTTGACTGAAAATATGAAACTCTACTTCTTCGTCCGAAGACATAGACGTAATAAACCAAGGTTTCAGTTTGACACACTATTTTTTTCTGCATGAGAAAGATGTTTTGTGAAATAATTCTAATTATTACGGAATGTTGTCAATCTTAACGTTTTTTGAATAAAATTAACGTATTTTTGGAAATACACGTAATCTTTCGTAGTTGGATTTTTTAATGCGAAAGAGCCTTTCCATCACTGCATTTGTCTTATTATGAACTTAGGAAAAGATCATTTGTTTTTTAGCTAATTTTTGTGTAAATGTACATGAACCGATGGTTTGATAGAACTACTATAACTGGTTGACCTTAGTCTTATATTCGAGTCATCTCAGTTTTCGAATGAGGTGTTCAAGAGTTGAATTAAAAAGTCGTTCATCTTGAAAGTGAAAGCAACTTTTCTGGAGTTTTGATGATTAAATTTACTTTTTGAACTTTGTTAAAAAACAAATAGGTTGATGATTTTTCATAAGTTCTTGGCTTAATAAACCATACTTGATATACTTATATTTCCCTTTTTAGTTTCTCCGAACTCCCTGTTTTCTGTTCTAATCGTTTTTTTTTGTAGTCTACCCTAAATAATGTGTTACTTCGAGCTATAAAAAATGAGTTGTGATAAAACATGAATTGGTTCAAACTAGAATCGGATCTTGACAAATCATATTTGCCTTATGCACTACGATGATTTAAAACTGAGATCTCTGGACTTCATTTGCACTTCACAACAAAATATGACTAAAATTATTTTTGTTATTAACTTCCTCACTTCTTTTAGTTCCATTTGTTTTTTTTCAACAAGAAAAACAATTTTCCAAACGAGTGGAACACAAAAGACAAGACAAAATTAATATTCTTACTTTCTGCTCTTTGTTTTGATTCATTTTCATTTCTTTTCAAGACCTCCCTACGGAATCGTAAAAACTCGACCATTGTTTTTTAAATTGAAAAATAGTTTTTCCTTATTTCTTTCCCGCGTTTTTCGTCAGTTAAATTTATCAGATTCTTCTTCAGAATTCTAGCAAACAAAACATGAGCGAAAAACGTGATTTCAAATGAATTTCATCACACATACAAATGTTTCGACCAGCTAAGGTTTGTTGAAAACATCTCGAACATTTTTTCTTTTTTTTACTTCTGCATGATGAGAACTTTTTTTCAAATATTACTTGACTTGAACAAGTATTTTAATCCCTGTCGTACTTCTTCTATTGTTGTTGACAATATAAATGTGAACATTAAGATTAATCCCGCTGTTCCAAAACAAAATACATTTTAATAATATTTCAAAAGAAAAAAATCAAAGAACAAAAGCTATGTAAAATTGTTTTATTGACCAACATAAAAAATTTATGACTTGACAAAGATTTTTTACACTTTTCATCGGACCCTTTGAACTTAATGGACACTTTTAGACAAACACCGAAAAATGGGCAAAAAAACATGTCAAACGCAGTCTATACTGTTCTCTTTTGAAGCTTCAGAGAATTGATTAATTATTTACATTTATTTTTTCAATTATGCACCTTTAAATATTCTGCCTGATGCTTGGACAGGCTGGAATCTGAACATTTCGAAAGGAGAAAAGTAATATTGGTTATAGAACTCAGCTTTTCCAAATTTTGATTACAAATTGTTTCAGTTTTGAAATTAGTTTATAGAGATGAAAAAACGCATAAAAACCATACATTTTCATAGTCCAATCAGTTGAAACCACGAATCACAAACTATAAAGCAAACGATTTGATCAAGATTAGTGTTTGTTTGAGATCAAATCGAGTTCAGTTTCAGTTCCGGAAATGGTTTTTTAAAATCAGAATTGTTGTATGTGTCTTCCAAGGTACAGAGGTCGTCATTTCAACGTTTAAATTGCGTTTTGTTGTTTCTTTTTTGTAGAATGTCAGACTGAAAAAAACTCACACTTGTGAAGTTTCGGGAGCAAAATATTGCTGAAAACTATTAATATTATGAACCAACATTGGGTCCCAATATGTCGAATTTTTTTTTAATCATTCATACACATTAATACCCACCACTTTTGAGACGTCCTGATTAACGGTGGAATCCCATCGCTATGTGAGAGAGTCAAAAATTGCTGAATAAGCTCTTATACAGGCTTCAGTGGCTCAATTTCTCAGTATTTCATTTTTGAGAGCGGATGAATTTGTCTTAGCAAAAGCCTCACAACTTTTTGATTCATGAGCCGTTCTGTCTCATCCGACATTAGGAAGGACTAAAGTCTACCTCGAAGCATTCCTCCGGAAACCTATTAACTCTTTCTACGAGCACACAAAAAGTACAAGCACATTTTTCTTTTCTTCCTCTACTTAAATGAGTAATTACACAATCAATTAAATGTAACACGAGAAATCGGGGCGAAAAAGTAATCCGTTGTCACTTTTAGCCGTAAACTACACCACACACACAGACACATACACACACATTCAAACACACACACACACATAGAAAATTCGCTTGCTCCCCGCCTATTTTTGCCTCTCTACTCTATTCGCATCTCTTCTCAAGAGGCTGACAGCCACCGAAAAAAGCCATAGCGCTCTAGCAACTGAATAAAAAATTCGAGACTCTGAAATTATATTTCGGCAACGTGATCATCATCATCATCGACATCATCTATTGTTTTTCTTCATTTTCATTTCATCACTGAGCCATATTCCAATTCTTTTTCATTCATATGCTAGCTAATAACTCCACGATAAGAATCATTTTGTAAAAATCTGCTGGTTCGATCGTCGTGAAAACGTTGGAGCGTGTCGGCGGGAAATGTTCTGTTGTGGTGCCTGCTGAAATGCACGCCGGACAAGCATCTTGGCACCGGTTCGCTGCACGCTTGGGCAAATATAAGGTAACCAATCCTATTTATTTTTTCGTTGTTTTTTTTTCTTCCTCTGTTTCTTCGTCAATAGAAATAATTTTTCAAGAGTAATGTTTCCCTTAGTAACCAAGTTTTTTCTTCGCTCGTTTCTAATAAATCAGTTGTTGCATGAACATTTTATGCGACTGGAAATAATCTAAATTTTTCTTTCAACTGGAAATAACATAAATCTTGTGATTCTAAAAAAAACATTTTTTGATTAGAATGCTCGAAAGAGTCAAAACTCACAAGGGATGAAAAAACACCAGTTTTTTGATTTACCGAAACATTTTCCGACTCCGACTTGCCTTTCGAAGAAAATTTTATTATCTTGTTTACCAAAAAAGTACAAATCTAAGAAAAACGAAGCCGGAATAAGGACTTCATGGTTTTCAGGATCTAGACCTATTTTTACCACAAAAAAGTCTAAACACCTGATTTTAAGTAAATTTAGAAGTAAAATTGAAACTCTTCAGAGATTCTACAATTAGAGTTGGCAAATTTTGGCAATCACAAATGTCTCCTTAAGATTTCTAAAACTCTGAGTTCTTGAAGTTCAAACTTTCTCCATTACTGGTGTCTTTGAGCAAGTTATTTTTTTGGCCACGAATACGAATGTATGTTTCCACCTGCTGGAATCTCTTGTTTCTCTTCAAAAAAATATACTTTCCATTTTCTAATTCTAGCCATCCCATTACGCTTTTTTTTGTTTCTTGAATCCATCACATATCATCTTTTTCTAAAACAAAAAAAATGCAAAAATAAAAAGTCATGTAGTTCTTGTGTGCATCCGAGTTCCATTCCATTCCACTTCACTTTTTTCTTCATGATGTGACGTCGTTTGATGGACAGGCAGGACAGGACGAGAAACAAAATTCCAAAAAAATGAAAGAGGTGAAGAAAAAAGAATCAAAAACTCCTTCCGATTGAATTGACAGATTATGAGGTACTAAACTTGACAAATAAAGTGCCGTGTTTTTTTGAAGATGATGCTAAATAAATAATCCTTCCAAAATCGTCTTACAGGTTTCTATACAACTTCTTATTTTAGTAATGTCCAGAAGCTGTCAATAAATAACTTCAAATTGACCAGGGAAAACAATTTTCGAAATTGAGAAAATACATAGTTTTGCTCCCGTGGTTATTTTGAAAGATGTTTTCTTAGAAATCCATTTCAAAAAATTTGAATTATGCATATTTTTAGTTCTATTCTTCATATTGCCATTTTTCAATATAGAGCACCTCAATTATTTATCGGCATACATAGATTTTTGTGTGCTTTTCAGTTCAACAAAAGAAAAAAGGATTTGCTCCGCCGAAAAAAAAGAAAAAACGAAATCTTGTTGCCGTTTTTCAATGCCTTGTTTAGCCATACAAAAAACATAAATATGCATACTCGTAGAAAAAGTAAATAAATAACAATAAAAACCACCTGGAGAGCTCAATTATGCTAGTTTTACTGAAAAAATATTTTTGATTCAATTCAGAATTTTTTGTTTTATTTTTGGAAATTGGATAAAAAGAGAAATAGAAAACTGAAATGGCGTTAAAAAGTATATCAAATTACAAGATAAATTTCATGAAATAAAAGTATATTTATACATTTTCCCTGAAAGACTGCAAAAGTAATAGAATAAAAAAAAACTGGAAGGGAAAGAAGAACAAGAACAAGAACAAGAGGTTTCAAATTTGGATAAGATATACACAAACTGGGGCGGATTGGTTAATTAGTAGTTCGAACTCGCCTTTTGCATTTCGAATTTGTTTTTGGCCGCTCCGAATTTGTTCATTTCTTGACTTTTTCTACATTAGTCCGATTGACATGTAGGTGTGTGCATTTTCAATTCTTTCATTTTGGTCATTTTCATGCTATTCTTATTGAGACATTTTTTCTAATAGGAAAAGATTAAAGATTTTCTTTGAACTCTCACATAATTTCTACTTCCGGATATTTCACAACTTTTCTAGTCTGCTTCTGACATTTTTTGTGGTTTGTAACACCGTGTCTGATCAAGTCCAATCAAAACATTGAATTTAAAAAAAATATATATATATATACATGAAACTGAAATCTTATTCTCTATGAGAATTTCTCTCATTTTGAACTTACTCGGGTCATATGTTTTTCAGAAACCACCGATATGTGCCTTTAAAATCCATATATGAAATATCGAACTTCTTCGAATATCCTCTGAGTTTTTAGGTGAAATAATTTATTTTCAGATGAGTATCACTTAATTAGAAGAATTGTAATTTTTGAAACACCGAGGTTTCTCCTGATTCAGGTTTTCGAAGATAATTCAAGTTCCAGTATTCTCCAAGAATACAATTTTGAAATATAACATTCAAAATCAAAGTACTCATGATCATAATATCAACCAACTGCATAGATTCTTCGAAAATGATTCACAGAGATCACTTATTATCCTGTCTTATTTTCTATTCCTTTTTTAAATATATATATTTTTTTATCTATCTGACGAAAGAGTGTAAGAAAACAAGAGAATCATACACTTGGTGATCAAAATATCTGGAAGAGAAAAGAATTTAAAGTTGAAATAAACAATATATCATTACTTCAAATTGTTAAATTTATACTTTATCGGTAAAATTATACCTCAAAACATTTACTAATTGTGAATCAGAGTTAATTTCTCATTAATGGAAAATTGCTGAAATTGCCGGTTTTTTCATCAAACTACATGAATTTTGCAAGATTGCTCATATGTACTCTGTGTTTCTATTTGTGGTAATCAATTAAAATTTTTCATACTATTTATAAGTACTTTTTAGTACTTTATAGTTTCATATTTTCTACTATAAAAACTTTTCTCGTTTCACCCGATTAAAATAAGCCTTCTACAATTATCTCAAATGAAAATGATGCAATTAACTCGTCTCCTTCTTTCTCAATTTCACCTACCCAAATAAACATGACTCTTCATTCGAGCTCGAAAAAAATACATTTAAAATGCAAACAACAGTTTATTCATCCTCGTTGAATGAACAACATATATAAATCTTATACTAGCAAAAAAACTGGCTCAGATGTTCAATCAACAAGACTAGTAGAACTTTCTACCAATTTCCCAAAAAACCTACCATGAAGACAAACAAAATAATCAAATTTTAGTGAAACAACGAGAAAAGTTTGATAAAGTTTCAATGGAGAAGTGCATTAAAAGAAATTGAATCAATCAAGATGGATGGACGAAGAAAAAAAAAACGCTTTTTAGGAGATAGGAGAGAGCCTTTCGTTTTAGTCTGTTTGTTTTAAATTCGAAGATATTCATCTTTCAAAAGGTTTTTATTCAATTTTCATTTGTGTTTTGCTTTTAATCGGAAGACCTCTAAGAAAGCATTTCAACAATTTTTTTTGATGAGAAAAGTGTTTTCTGGTCATCTATGATTTTTTGTTTTTTGTGGAAAAAAAATTATGAGCTTAAATGAAAGTCAGTGAACGAGGGTTTTCTGGAATCTAATTAATATATATTTTTGAGAATTGTTTGTTTTTGAGAATTACATATTGACCACTTCCATCCAACCCATCTGGGTTTCAGTTTTTTTTTGCGAGTTGAATCTATTTTTTCGGACTAGTTAGTGTTTGGACCTTGATACCTGTTTCTCATTAGGATTCTTTGAACATTTAGCTGCTTTTTGCATAGTCATCATTTTCTCACACAATATGGTTCTAAAAATATCTTGAAATTTATATATTCAGTTAAAATTTTTTTCAAATAATACTGATAGCATGTGGTTTATGAATATATTCTTTTCAAAATACTAATTTTGCTCCAAAATTCTCGCCCACATGAAAACAACGGAAAGACATAGACCGATGTCCAAAAAAGGTCACCATGTGTCACTTTTTTGAGTGAACAGATGTTTCCTGGAAGCTCAAAACTTTTGAGTATTCATAGAATATATATTTGAACTTTAATTAGAAAGTTTTTGATGTCGATCACACATTGAGCACAAAATTCGAGTCCGTGAGAAACACAAATATCAAAAATGAGTGCTTTAGAGCGAAAATTCCAAATTTTTTTCCGAATCAGTGAATATGAGAACAAAAAGATCATTTTCAAACTTTTTTCTGCTGTTTTTCAAATTGAATATTACATTTATCTGTCAACAACAATAGAATAATTGCATGTTTTTGTTGTGTATTTCTACGTCTTGATTATTTCAAACTTGAGTTCCTTCTTATTTCCCATGCACAAAAACCAATCACAGTGTGTCAAAACTGTCATTCGAGCCAAAACTAGCTGGTCGACGTCTTCGTTTCGTCGATAGTTCGGCGAGTAACAGCGAAACCGCCAGTACATGTACAGCTGCCTCATGTCCTCCATCTACAACTGCAAAAGATGTCTTCCCGCCACTCTCAACAATTCCACCAAATTCAGACGGATGTATGCTCGGTTCGTCCAGCAATCCTGAGCCGCCACTCCTTTCGCGGATAATCGGAGTTCCGCCACCGCCACCACCGCGTGCACCAACAACTGCTCTTGTATTACGTATCCCGCCAAGTCCGGCGAGAAAAAAACCGCCTACTGTAGATACACGTAACAAATATCAAGAGACTGCACTTAAAGACAAAAAACCTGTAAATTTTTTATTATATATCTTTGAGATTTTCTAATAGAGAAAAATTAATTATAATTTTCATAGTAAACAAAATAAATGTGCTTTTTAATGCGCATTAATCAGGAAACAGTTGACCACACATACATTTAAACTCTATTAAAATGCTCTTTATAATATCTTTTATTTTTGCAGCGGACACCACTCGAAAAGGCTAGACATCTTGACAATCTCCCTTCCTATCAGGTATGTTTTTTTTTTGAAATTTTTTTTTGGCGTTTGAAAAAAAAACTGGAGAAAAGCGGAGTTTTGCGTTAGGAGGGAAACTCAAATAAAAATTTTGGGTAGTCTTTTCCAGTAAGGTAGGTTTTTTGATAGTGTTGTCTTTGTTCTAAAACTGGGCCTATGTAGAATCAGCGTCTCGAATTCCGTTTCTCCCGAAAACTCAGTCAAAAATGAATGTGTTCTGGAACCGTATTTGGATTAATATTCACAATAAAGCCTAGTTCGTGTTGTTTACATGAATATTTTCAGAACTTTTCGAAAATTTAGGAAAGTTTGACAGTTTTTTTTATAGTTTACTCGAAATACGAAGGACGTTCGAAAAACGTTTCAAGAACAACTGCGGAGTTCAAATCCAATTTTCTAAATTTCAAAAAACCTCTAGTTCCACAAATGATCGAATTCCAGTTCCGCATAGGCTTCTTCAAAACTTGATCTGAAGAATTACTCGGCTTGTTAAATGTTAAATGTTGTATGGTTTTGTTTTTTGTCTTTACTATTGAAATTATGTTATTTTATCATCCAGTCAAACAACAACCTTTAAGTTCTAGTAATCACTAAAAAAATGTTCTTAATATATATTCAGAATAGAACTTCGTGTCAGATTTTCATTTCACACGTGAAAAATCGAACAAAAACAAATCTCAACGTCTTCACTCCGAGTAAATTCAATTTGGCAGGTGTTACTTATTTCGTTTCTGACTTTTCTTGTGGAAAAAAAGAACATAATATAAAAATGGAAAGGGGTTTTGAAAAAACAGAAGTTTGATAAGTTATGACTTTTTTTTTCATTTCTTCGAGAAAACTCAAATTATTGGAACCCTCTTAGAAAATAAAATATCAAGAATTCGTACCAACAACTTATTTTGATAGTGGTTCCATTAAGAGAAAATAGGAAATTTATTGCTTGATAATATCCGCACATTTTGAAACCAAACAATTGTTTTCATTCTGCTCAGCGCCAGGAGTATGTATTTCCAAAAATAAAACATATTGAGAATGTCAGACATGTCATACGAGGCGTTTCAACAAATTTCAATTGTTCATTCTCAGTTTTAATCCCATTTTCCGTGTGAAAGTTGTTCTGAAGATAATACTTCAAAGTTCACATCTGACACAGTTTTTATATTTTCACGTTTTGTTAAGCGAGATGTGTTGAAAAACCTAGTTTTTAAAATTTAAAAATGCCTGTTGTTTCCAGCATTTCGTTTTTAAAGAATTGTTTCATTTCTTATTAACAGTTCATGAAGCTAATGGAGTCAAATAAATAAACAAGTTAGAACTTAAGATATTTCGGGATAGTTCTTAAAAGTATGAGAAACAAGGTTCAGAACTAGTGCTCGAACAACAAGTTTGTGTTCAACATTTTTAATCATCATGACTTGAATTCGAAAAATTCCACAAACCTTCGACAAATTTCAAACAAAACATTTCCTTAATTTTACAATTTTTGTTGATTTTCATATAAATTGAGTCTAGCTCGAAAAAACGTTTTTGATTATTTTTGAATCAAAATTGGTGTTTGCAGTTGATAACACTCGAATCAGATTTTAGTGAACTACAATCGCTTTTTGAAAATTTGAAACATTTTTGGACCACAAATAACATAAAGAATTCTTTTTTTCTTACTGCGATGCACTTAGAACACACACAAACACAAATCCAAGGTGTTCCAAAGCAATTTTTTTTATATCACTGGACCCTATTTTTACGATGTTTCTCAATATTTTCCTGAAAAAAACACTATCAAACCGATTTTTATGTTCGTATCCAATAGCATCTGCTAATAAATGACAAGTTGTCGTTCGTTCGTTCCATCTATCTTTTTTTGCTATTTTATTTTAGTTATTTTTTGTTCATTTCATGTGTTCTAAAATGTTTTCTGTGCACATGTATCATCTTCAGAAAAGAAATACATCATCCGTATAATATTCGATAAGGCATGCGCACACGACACTTGTTTATTTCATTTTTATTCACCCCTTTTTTCACAAAGATGCCCTAAAAATTTCTCGTTTATATACGAACCATCATCAAATTTCGTACCGCGAGAAAAACCCATTATTCAGTTTCTTCGGCCAAAAAAAAGAGAATAAATACCACACATGCACATAACATTTGCGACTAGATAATCTATTTTATACATGTATATGAATGTTTATTATATTTTTATTCAATTAAATGATTTTCCGCGCGCTTGGACCCGATGTGAGCACATCCATCTTTTCTTATTCATTTTTTTTCGAATTTCTTGGCGGTCCATAGTGTTGTGGTAAATTATGAGTTTCATTTTTCATACATTCTTTACACATTTTTCTTAAACAAAATGTTTATCTGTAAATTTTAACAAATTACAATTACTTTAAAAATCCGAAAATCTAACGATAGTTTTCAAATTTTATTTCACAGCTTTATCTGAAAAATCTGAAAATAAACATTTTCATTACTTAGCTGAAAACAGTCTGAGAATGTCACAGATTCCTACTTTTGTAAATAAATCAATCAAAACAGGATTTAAGAAATTTGAAAATAAATGTCTTATATTATGTCGCAGGGAACGATTCACATTTAAAAAAAAAATGCATTTTTCTGAGAAAGACATCGATACAAGGTTTTGAAAATTTTGATTATTAACGATGGCTCTGCAAAAAGCTGTCGATTCAATTTCATTATAAAAGTTCACTGGTGTGCCACATCCAACTTCATAAATATGTTGAGATTGGTTGGAAACACCAACAATGAATCTGATACAACTTAGAATAGTACCTGACTATTTCTTCAAATCTAGTAAGAATGGTATGATGAGAAAATTTTTTTATCGAAAATATATCAATACCTGAGTCGTAAGAATGTCAGAACCAACAAAAATCATCGGATTTTTTTACTCTGATAACATTTAGTTATTTTTTGTAATGGTTTCACTTGTTTCTGGATATTCAATACAACGTTCGTATCCATCCACACTAACCGGTTTGGAAAGTTACATTTTGGAATCACTCACAAATTAAACGACCAAAACACCGATATCACTTCAAACGTGATTCAATTTATGAAGATAAAAAATCAAACACCGCTACTATGTACATCCATAAATCAGCTTAACCCACATTTATGCACTTTCATGAAAGATTATTCAAAAACTTGCATCGATTTCTGATTGAGAAGAACACATTTCTATTATCAAAATAAGGTTTTGTCGCATTTCTCTTTTCTACAACACTAGCCCCATAATTTCATTTGGTTGATCACCTAGACCTTGAAGAAGGCGAAAAACGAGCAAGAAAAAAAAAGAGCTTCAGGGCACTAGACTACTTTTCTTCGGGGTTGAGTGAAGAATACACTTTTCTGCTGCTTCTTCTTCTTATTCTTATTCTTCAAAACTCACTTACTTTTGTTTCTTGTTCACACGTCGTCTTCCCATTTTGAGTGATTTTGAACAGTTGTTATTGTTGACTTTATGTTTTTTTTCTTGTGCTATTTGAAGATACGAACTTCATTCTGAATATGTGACAACGCACCAATGTATCATTCAAAACAAGCGAATACAAAATACATTAAAAAGGTAATGTTATTCCCGAAGAAAATGAGTGTTTCATTTCCCACTAAAAGAAACAAAAAAAACGTTTCTCATTCGATTATGGGGTGGTAGCGCACACATACTCGTATTAATTAAATTTGCTCAGATTTTTCAACGAGATATGGTAAGAAAAAAGTAAATTGAATCAGTGAATATGAGCGCGTGCGTGCGCGCCCGCTTTTCTCCAGTTTTTTTTTCAGAAAGAAAAATTGAACCTTTACCATAAAACATTTCTATATATTTATTTTTACTATAGGCTCAAAAACTATTAGACGGATCGCATCAACTTCGAATCGATTCACATCACGTCGGAGCGGCTGGACACGGAGCAGGTATACAAGAAAAATTTTACTAGAAAGAAAGAAGAAAACGTTATTTTATTCAGGTTCTGGTCACGGTCATAAAAAGGAGTTCGGTCCCGCTATGATACTGTATTATTTGGCATCAGCGTTTCGCGCGCTTTATCCGCGTCTAGATGATGATTTCGTCGATAAACTCAATTATTACTATACTACCACAATTCGTAAGTGAACCGATTACTAGGCACAAGAACCTTCAGAGTGGATACCTGAATTAAATTCTTGGTCATAGTTTAATTTAATATTTTCAGAAGTTTGAACTCAAGCTAAGAACTAGTGAAAAATCAGACCACCCAGTTAGTTTTAGTTCAAAATTGTATCCTCATTCATGGGTGGTCCAAATTCCAAAATCTAACTACATAGACCGCCATGTTAGTTCTAGTAAGAAATCATTTTAATAATTTGAAATCTTTCCTAGCTCACTGCACAAAAAAGCTGAAAAACTCTACGTGTGGTCTCAATGGGATCTTCCAGTTTTTCCCAAGTTCTAACAGTTTTTCAAGCTTCACCAAAGTTTTATAGTTGACATCGAAAAGAGAAGAGAACTTCAGAAACTTTTTAGTATCCAGCCTGAACGCAAAAGTTTGAAATTCTCGAGTTGATTTGCACAAAATAGGAAATTAGACCTCCCAGTTAACTTCTCTAAAAGCTGTCTTGACACACTGATTGTTTATTACACTGAAAGTTGTCTTTGACATCACCAAACAATGATAACCTCCTCTATTACTTTTCGAAACCCCTAAAATAGCTTCAAACTCATCATTGACACTCCTAGGGTTTTTACCATAAAAAATATGGGTTGTCTTTGGTCATTCTCATAATTCTCTAAACCTAATAAATGTTTCTGAATGTGAAAACAACAACATTGTTTTTGAAACCTATCTTACACCCTAAAAAAAGTACTTTCGAACATGCACGAGACTCTATTGTGAAAGTGAAAATAAGGGAAATTCAATTTTTATCGAAACTAGTTACCCGGAAAACTTTTATCTCAATAGAACTTTTTTTTTCTAAATTTTAGAGAAAGACACATTTTGTTTCATTTCAGTAGCATCATTTGCACTTCTTGTATCGGCAAAACAATATGTCGGTTTCCCCATTCAATGCTGGGTACCAGCCACATTCACCGATGCAATGGAACAATATACCGAAAACTACTGTTGGGTACAAAACACGTATTGGGTTCCAATGCAAGAAGATATTCCGCGAGAAATCTACTCTCGTCGAAATCGTCAAATCGGTTATTATCAATGGGTTCCGTTCATTTTGGCGATTGAAGCACTTTTATTCTATGTACCATGCATTTTATGGAGAGGATTATTGTATTGGCATAGTGGAATCAACTTGCAAGGGTTGGTACAAATGGCATGTGATGCCCGATTGATGGATTCTGAAGTGAAAACGAGAACTGTTTATACAATGGCCAGACATATGCAAGATGAGGTTCAGGTGATTACTAATAGTAGCAAGAGGAGTTACAAAAAAAAACGACAATGATTAAAAAAAAACATCTCTGGCTACCTAACAATAACTTTTGTTTTCACTGTGACTAACGAGTTCGAAAATGTAAAAATTCTAGGTTGATTCACAGATTCAATTAACTTCCTGAAAACTGTACAATTTTTATCTCTTTGTTGAAACCACGGGTACCTGAAGTGATATTTGTGGATTTGAATTTTGAGATTTTTCACAATTCTGTATTTTCAATTTTTAACCTTTTGTGATTTAGTCTTTGAAGTCTCATTATTCCGGAATTTCAATGCCTACAGAAAAACTCTGAAACCCTTAAGTACAGTTTGCAGAAGTATCAAAAATAATTCACAGTTATCAAAGTTTTCATAATTCTCTAACTGAATAGTTTAGATTTCAACTAACTCATGTCAGAAAAACAAAAAATATTTACATTTATCTCTCCTTTTCCAGTTGACCAACGTTGATCGCAATGCTCACAGTAGGAGTTGTTTTTCAAATTTACAAATGGGCGCCAATTGTGGACGTCACTGTGGATGTTACGTCACAATGCTTTACATTGGCATCAAAGTGTTATACTCTGCCAATGTTCTATTGCAATTCTTCCTTTTGAACCATCTTCTCGGTTCAAATGATTTAGCATACGGTTTTTCATTGTTGAAAGACTTGATGCATGAAATCGAGTGGGAACAAACTGGAATGTTCCCTCGTGTAACACTTTGCGACTTTGAAGTCCGTGTTCTTGGTAATATACACCGCCATACTGTACAATGTGTTCTCATGATTAACATGTTCAATGAGAAGATTTTCTTATTTTTATGGTAAGCTTGGACTAAAAAGTGCTCCAATCAATATAGTGAACAATTACAGGTTCTGGTTCCTTACCTGTGGAATCATAACAGTCGCCAACACAATGTACTGGATTTTAATCATGTTCATTCCAAGTCAAGGAATGTCATTTGTTCGTAAATACCTTCGAGTCCTCCCAGATCATCCAGCCAAACCAATTGCTGATGATGTGACATTGAGAAAATTTACAAACAACTTCTTACGAAAAGATGGTAAATATCAAAAAAAAAAAGATCAGAAAAGAAAACAAAATTTCTTTTTTTCAGGAGTATTTATGCTTCGTATGATCTCAACACATGCTGGTGAATTGATGAGTAGCGAGCTTATTCTTGCTCTTTGGCAAGATTTCAACAACGTTGATCGGAGTCCGACACAGTTTTGGGATGCGGAACATGGTCAAGGAACATTGGATTGACTTGAAATACAAGTTTAGGAATGATGAATGATGAAAGAACTTGTACACCTTTTGAAAGGATTCATATTCTTTTAATCAAAATCTGAAAATATCGATTGTTATTTTTATTCTTTTGCTTTAACAAACCGGTGAACTTTCCTCAATCTTCTTTCTGCTATTTTTTTTTAATTTTATGAAGTCCCCAACCATTTTCCGTTTGAAAAATCTCATAATTTGCATAACACGCATTATTTTGTGATCATAATCTGTTGTGTTATACGTGTTACTTTTTTGAAAATTCATTTTTGATTTGCTTTCTATTTTTTTTCTTTCTTTCTTTTTCTCTCTTTCCAGAACATTTTATTTTACCTCTCATTTTGTTCCCGGCTGCTTCTTATTTTGGCTTTTTCTTGTATTTTGAAAGAATTTTTATCACGGTGTCATACACAGTATGTAATCCCTCTCATCTTTGATTTGCTTCTTTTTTTAAATATTTTTTTTTCGAATTTTTTATGTTCTTTGGAAAAATTGACAATTCTCTCATTATAGATCTTTTTTTATAAATATATATGTTTTCCTTATAAATGTTTATTGTATGGCTCAGTTTTTGGAGAGACAAAAATGAAATGTTTAACAACAAGAAAAATCGTTTATGTCATGTTGAGTAAACTAAATACACCAGGAGCAAAAAGAGAATAAAAGTTGGAAATTAGCCAAACCGCATCATTGCTCTTTTTCCAAATCGCATCATTGCTCGTTTACCGAATCTCATCATAGCTTTCTTGTTGACTTGAAAAACGTTCGGATTTTCACTGAAATATCAATTTTTTTTTGGGAGAGATTCTGAATTATTCTTGATGAAACTCACTTATCGAGATGTTCAAGATTTTCATAAACTGGATCTTCGTAATCGACCATTCCTATTGCATCTGAAAACAATTATTAAGGATTTGAACAAGTGTATTTTCAAACCTGGAGTGTTCCGAACAAACGCCGTGGCTGAAAAACAACAGGACACCAATAAAGATAGCAGAAGAACCAAGACAAATTTGTAACCCATTATTGTTTGCTTAAAAAAAGATTGAAAAATTCAAGCATAAACGAAAAACGGAACATCGAAGGAACAATTTTTAAATGTTACAGTGAATGGTAAGAAAGCATCGAATATTTCAAGCACAATGAGAGCTTTTCTTCAAATTTCATCTCATTTCAAATGAATGAATCCTCTCTTTTTGTGTTTTTTCTTCTGTTTTTGAGAAGAAAAATGACCTCAATAAGTGATTTCCAATGATCCCGACCTTCAAGAAAAGTCTTAAGATAGAAATTTGATTTTTTCTAGTCAAATAAATTCATTTTAGGTATCAATTTCAGTCAAAAATCAAAGAGGATGTTCAGATTAAAGTCAATTTCGCACTTAGAAATTCAAATCTGCTTTCGCATACTCATGAAAGTGGTGTACTAGTTTATTATGATAATTTTTATTCGAACCAGATATACACCATTTAATAGATTTAAAAAAATCAGGAAAAATACAAATATCCACTATATTGTTTTTCGAAATTGGCGTTTGAGCTTTAGAGAAATTGTAAAAATATTTTCAAATAAAAGAAAAATATCTAACTTCATGATGTTCTTGCTTTGATTAAAAGTAATATAGTGTCTAGACCAAAATAGTTCAGAAAAAAGGAAATTAAACAAGAATCCCCGTATTTTTATGGAAATTGCTTTGAATTTATTTTTACTTCGAATGTTTCAAATTTAGAATTTTGTAACGTAATGTCATATACAGTTTCAATCTAATGAATCAAAACATAAAACATTGTTCTTTTTTAAAATACAACCAGAAATAGCTGGTTGATTTCAAGATCAACAAAAAAGCTAAAACAATACATGTGGAATGATTCGCCCTTCGAAAGAAGTGTGCCGAGATTCGAAATGCATTCAGAATGAAGCCCATTTATTGTTTTGGTGTGGTGTTCGTGTGACAAGAAATGAATTTCTGATTTCGATAGTCTCTCGATCTTCAGCAAAAAAAGTTCAAGAAATGAATGGTTTTTTCTTGTTTTGCACATTGTTTTTCTCAAATTACGAGGTTGGGATAAGACGTTTTGCAGACACACAATTATGATGCTACTGTTTTGAAAAACAAACACATTCTGACAAATTGTGAAGTTCTAATGTGATGGGGAGTTTTAGGAAAGCGGAAAGCTGTTGAAACCATGATGGGTTATTACATCCCGAGGGTGTTTTGTTTTGAAAATATGAAACTGAACGAAAATAAATCAGAAATTTAAAATGATCATATTCCGAGTTTCATAATGAAGCATATTATAGAAATACATACAAAAAGGTACTTTGGAGTTATCTACAGTAACAAACCTATTGAGTTCCTCTTTTTGAGCTATATTTTGTCACCGAAACAACAAAGAGCCAGAAAAAAAATTTCAAAGAAAACGATTATCACATTTTGAAAGAACATCTTTTTGCGAGTCTCAATCGGATTCATCTAAAGAACTTCCTGTAGTCCTAATTCCATGAAGATGACCAAACATCTCTAAATCTCCTTGTTAAGAAGGAACTTTGATCTGAAGTGCGTCATTTTTAGAAGTCCAGCTTGTGATACAATATCTCCTGGACCAGACTATCTCAAACTAGAAGTGTGAGGTGTGGTAATTTGATTTAGTATAAAATTTTGAATTCATAGGATTAAAGTATTGACATTGTAAAAAAACACATTTTCAAAACTGTTTTATCCGAAAATAGGACTTCAACTTTAGGGCTTCATTTGTTCTTCTAAAGTGACGTGTAAAATGTTAGACTACAATAAAAAAAAGAGAACCAGTCGCTAGATGGGGAATAACTCAGAATGAAATGAAATGAACAAAAAACAAGAAGCCGGAAAATCATAACCCAGTCAAACAAAAATGAAAATTTTTATGTGAACAGGAAGTCGAATCAGTTATGTATCCATGTCAGCCAAACAAAAACTAAAGGAGAACTAAAAAAAATGGGAGGAGCCCCCCATGGATGTTTCTTCGTTATTCATAGACGATGTTTCAGTAGTCACTTAGTCAGTCATTGGGCTTCGTCAGAAGTAAGATCACTTATTAATCACACATCAAACATTTTGTCCTTTTTGGACATTAATATTCTTCTTCATTTTTATATGACTCAAAGAAATATATTAAATATTGGATGAAGGAATGAGGAAAAAAATGAAGTGCGAGATTTATCTTTTTTTTTTTCATTTTGTAAAAGGAAAAAATAAATTAGTGAGAAAAACAAGATACTAAGTTTGGATACTTTCTGGTTTTAGACCTGGTGGTACTTGAAGTGTTGACGTGGGGTGTGGTTACGTTGCTTTTTTCTTACCAATGTGCAAAACACTTGAATAATTTTCGATTTATAATCGGATAAATGTGAGATTTCAAAGAATTTCTCACAATTAGATAAAAAAAGAACGCCCGGCAATTTTCAATATATACAAACTATTCCGAGTTGAAACTGAAATTGAATTGTTTTTTGAATTTCTAGAATACGTAGCGAGCAAAAAAATAAAGTGTGAAAATTAGAAGGTCAAATAATGTAAAATGTCATGATAACGTGTTTCCTTCCTGTGTTATTTTCAGAATACATACGTCTTTAAATAGTATATAGAACTAAGTCGATCATATCAGTGAATAGATGTTTCTGAAAAAAATAAAGAAAGGAACTTGCAATGAAATTGAAAGAATGGAGAATAGAGTGTAATGGAAAATTAGATTAGTTGATTGACAATACCTAGGCTGCAAAAATGTTCTTTCTAAGTGCTTTTCAACAACTAACTCTGATGAAACAGTTCACTAATAAGGAACAGAAAAGTTCTTTCGCAGGACTATTTCAGACTATTCAGATCCATATACATTTTTTATTAGAAATAATAAAAAATTTTTAATTAAATTTTATTAGTAGAAAGTAAGATCGAAGTCCTAAAACAGTGAACTCAAATGTAAGAACAATTTTGATATGATCATAGGACTTTTACCCATCCATTCAAAAAAATGTTGGTTCAAACTGTTCTAAATGATAAATAGAATGACTCGCATGCTTAACTTCAAAATATTCCAATCTTTCATGTCTACCACAAAATTGGAAAGGTTCTTTTTTTCTTTTTTATTCCCACCCGTCTAAAATACTTCACGACCTTCACCAAGCTGTGGTGGTTTACTGATTCAAAGTAAAATTGTCAAAAACAAGTTTGATAAGTTCAACACTTTCAAATTATTCTACAGAAAGTTTCCTTTTTGATAACATTCCGGGTACAAACTCAAATTTTTCAACTGATTTCTAGTTCCTAAGCGATATGATTTTTCAATAATATATGCCTCAAATTTTCAAAAGGTATTTTCGAAAAACATTAGGTGTCAATCTTTTTCAATTGAATAACCCTATAACCGTAGCTTAACGATATCTGGAAATGTTCCCCAGAGTCTATAAATCAAAGTGATGAGCCTTCATGTGCACTGAAGTTCCTCATGGGCTTTAGTTTGAATGGAAAACCTATAAAGAGAAGGGTGAACTTTGAGTTCAAAAAAATGGTCGACCTAAAACTAATCCTGAAACTAACAAAGCAAATTTGAACTTATCATGAACAATGCATCAAAAGTGTGTCAGACAGACTTATCTTTTAATAAAGGATTAGTAAAGAATGATAAAAGTGATATAAATCAACATCAGTAGAAATATAGCTTTTGACTGAACAAAAACAAGTAGTTAGGTATTGTGGTAAAAAGGACATAGAGATGGTATGTTTGAATAACAAAGGTAGGTAGTTGAAACTCATTTTGAAACTGAACTCAGCTTAACTTCTTACAATAACATTCTGAACAAATACGCATACATACTCTGATCTTTTGCAAATTTCAAACAAAAAATGAAATAATCAAACATTGAACTTTGATGAGTTTTATCGTCATAGTTCACCACTAAAACTATACAATTCAAATTTAATTTTCGAAACATTTTCCTTAGCATTTTATGGCGCTAAAACAATTAGAAACGTTTTGGAAAAGTTTAATGACGTGAATTACCCATCAATTCCAGCAGCCTCAATAAGCGATGAGACAGAGCAAAAATGTTTCTTCATATAATACGCTTGAAATCAAATGGAATGGGGTTTTGAAGAAAAAAACTGTTGTGCTAGATTTTTCCTTCTATATTTAGATTGGCAGATTAAAATAGAATGACGTTTTTTTCTGATTAATTTATCAAATATGATGCAAAATGGGAAAGTTGAACTCCTACTTCATAATAGGATTATTGTTTCTTTAGATTTTCTGATTAGAAATAAAGGAAGATGCTTTATTTTTACCTGATTGTTTCTTCTTTTTTTTTTGAAAGAACTCTATACCCAACATTATATTTTTATAGTTTAGTGAACGAACTGAAATAAGAATTTTCTTTTCATCTTTTACAAAGAAAATGTTTATGAATTAATGAAAAATAAAAAACATAGTTATTTTATTGAGCCAAAATTCCATTTATTAAAAATGAAAGGCACCTTATGAAGATTAAAATAAATATACTCAATAAAATCGCAAAAAGCATAGGTATCAAAAACGTTGGCAAAACAGGCATTTTTCTAAAGCTAAAATTGTATACATAAAAAAGTATATAAAAGAAATTTAGAAAAAACTCCTTAAAATTCGTCGAGGGATGAATTACATATGATAAAATAAAAGCACAACTAGCATAAAGCAATAAATTAAGTCAAGCTAGTCAAAAAAAAATTATTGGACGTTTGCACCATTTCCTTGGGTGTTTGTGACATACTTCAGATAAACCTGGAAAAAATTTTTGTGTGTTTTTTTTTTGTAAACGGGACTATTTATATGAAAACAGGAACATTGTTTCAAATGAAAAATGCAATTATCACGCAGTCCATCTTTAAGAAGTATGTGTGTTTGATGTTATCAAAAATTAACTTGCCTGAGCAACCTTCGGATTAGGTGTTCCAATTGGTTCTTGTTTGATCGGAACAGTTCCCGTATGAACCTGAAAATATATTTTATTTTATAAATATGATTTGATTTTGACAAATCTCGCAATATGGAAAATTGTTTACAAAGAAAAGTCGCCAAGTGAATCTTCTGGATTTTTTCTTATTTGGCCAGCCGATAGATATAGGTAAGACTCCCAAAACTCTAAGTCTCACAACTGGCTAGAAAAAAGGTTACGTTACCTCAATCTTCTTTTACTGCGCACAGTTTACGTAGTTCACAAAAAAAGGTGAAAAAATGGAAAGAATTGAAGCATTATTGTGTTGAAAAAATTTTGAGGTCGTGTTTCCAGAGAGTTGTGAGACCTAGGACTTTAAGAGTATATATTTCAAAGCCATGTCTATCGACTAGCCAAATATCAAAAAAAAAAAATCCAGGAGACTTATCTGGCGACTTTCCCATTATTAGAGCCAGTCACTTTTGAAATTCTTTAAAAAACTTGCCTGGGAGAACTTCTGATCTCTGTTCACATTTGTTTGTCCAGAAATCGGGAGTTGGGAGAGTTGCATTGGAGAAGAAGTAGATGGTTCTTGATTGTTTGACACATTCTCCGAAAACACCTGAAAAAATATATGTCATCTTACAAACGCAACTGTAATTTCAAGTTAATTCATATTTTTATGTGAAAAAATTACTTGAGCGCTCAGTCCTTTAAACTACATATTTTAGAAAACTTGCCTGGTTCAAATTTTGGTGACATGATTGTCCAGTAACCAGATTTTGGTTGGGTTGCATAAGAAGAGAAGTCAATGGATTTGGTCTCTGAGTGTTTGGAATATTTACCTGAAGAAATGAATGTTATCCGAAAAATCCCCCTTTTTTCTAGAAAACTAGGAAATTTTCTATCTTTGAGCATTATAATCATCGATCGGTGTTTTTTTTTCGAATGAAATAAAGTTTTTTTAGCCTTCACCACTTGTGAAATATCATAATTAACTCGCCTGGCTCGAAAAAAGCGATGTTTGATGGGGTTGCATTGGAGGAATTGGATTTGATGCACGGGATGACAATGCTCCATGTTGTTCTTCTTTGTAGTGATAGTGCAAATACATGTTAAGAAACAAAACACATCGATCCGCAGGGGTCATTGGCAACATACTTGGCATGTTTTGACCTACTCTCGGATGTTGTGGAGAAAAACCGGGTGGAATTGAACATTGTGGCATCACCTATAAATGAATCACTATTGATTTAGGAAAAAATCACAAGAAAAAGATCTTGGATTACTCACCGGGGGATTGACGCCTTGTTGTGGTGCTCTGAACGACAAGTCATTTCCAAATTGTTCTCTAGCTTTTAGAAGTGCGGCTTCCATTTGTCGTTTCTGTGAAATAAGGTAGATTTTGCTTGTTTAGTTTTTAACTTTCATTTTAACATTCACAAAATTACTCTCTTATTTTAATGCCAACTAACTTCATTCAAGTAACGAGCCATGACTCGATTTCTTCTCCACGTGATGAATTCTTCAGTGTTTCGTGAAAGCTGAGAACTCCAAACACCCGATTGATTTAGTGAACGCTGGAAAAAATATTATTTTTAAACAAAATATAAAATAATGTAGTTACTTATGAAAATAGTTCAATCTGTTTTTCTGTCAAATCATATTAACCAGACCTAATTAGTACCAAAAAGTCGAGAAGCATAATCTCTAATTTCAAAATTCAGCATTCGAAATCTGCTCTTTTCCAGTCATAGAGAATCTTATGTTTTTTTTTCTTGTTTCTTGGTGAATATGTCTTTAGACTTCTTTCATTCAAAAATTGAGAACCCTTTTTTTCAACTTACACTTGGTGATGATTGGAGTGGTCTGGTGTGAGAAGGCGCTGTTTGGTTCAGTGAGTTCGGTTCCAATATTTGAGTTTTGTTGTTCTCATTTTCTTCCATCAATGAAATACCGTTTTCTCCGTTGTACATTTTTTTTAAATGACCGGTTCAGAAAATCAATATTCGCTGTGAATAAATCTGGAAGATGTCAATGAAACTCAGTTTGCTAAAAAAGGATTACAAGGAAAAATACACAGAAACAAAAATAGACGTATTCGAAAACACAAAATGAAAATGATCGAAAATGACAAAACATTTGAGGAATGGGTGACCAATGCACATGATTCTATCTTTTCTGATAAATCAACATTTGCGACTGGAAAAAAGAAAAATTTGTGAATAAAAACATCGAGGAAGATGATTCATACATTTTCTGTAGGATTACGAAATTTGTCTTCACACAATTATGTTTTTCAAACTCAATCGATACAACATGGTTACAGTACTTTCAATGTTTGATGCACACAGAGATGATACACATGTGTGAAACGCTGCATTCGTTTCAATACACTGGAGATCGGTCCAGGAGGGGCTGTTGGACGCAGGATTTGCGCCGGAATACACGAGAGCTCTGAAGAAGGCGAACGAGTCGGGAGTGGCGGAAGTCGAGGTGCTGGGTGAGAAGATCAAGATCAGGATGGAGAGAGGTGTACGTCAGGGTGATTCTTCTTCGCCGACGCTGTTTGCCGTCGCTCTCAACAAACTTCTACGTGAAGCCGATCCGCTGCCGGAGGATGATGCCGACGACAACTACGGGATCAAGATGCATGGCCAATATATATCACATCTTCTCTTTGCGGATGATGTGGTTCTCATCGACAAATCGGGTTCTGATGCCTTTAAAAGAGCTACAGAAATTGCCGAAGTCTGCAAAGAAGCTGGTCTACTGTTCAATACCACCAAGTCCAAAGTCATGCGAAACGACTCAGCAGATGCACGTCCGGTCAGAGTTGGGAATGACGTTCTGGAAGATGTCGACCACATGAAATATCTTGGTCGTATTTTCAAAAAAGACGATTCTCTCGATTTTGAAATAAGAGCAGCGTGGGCATCTTATCATGGAATTGGGGATGCGCTGAACAAAGTCTAGGTACCAAAGAAGAACAGCATTCTCCGTACGAGTGTGTTGGCAGCCGCATTGTATGGGTGCGAAACGTGGAACACCAAGGTTGAAGACACCAGACAAGTACAAAGAACAATCGACTATATCTGAAGAAATGCATAAGCTGGTGCTCCTCCAAACGTTGAAAACAGAGTAATGAAATCGAAGGTAAAATGGGCTGGACATGTTGTGCGGATGCATCAGGACAGAATATGCCGAATCATAACGTTATGGGAGTTGCCGAACAAGTATCCACAAAAACCGGGTAGACCGAAGAAGAGATGGGTAGATGATGTGAAGAGTGTAGTGAAGGCCCACAACTACAACTTCAACCTACTGGGTCTCGGAAGAGACAGAAGAAAAAGGATCGGGATCATATTCAGCAATGTTCACGAATGGCACAAGATCGCCTATTCTAGAGATGTCTGGTTCACAGTTATGATGAATAACTCAATTATGGACCATCAAAGTATCAAAGTAAGTATCTCATTGTCTTCCATCAATGGAATACCGTTTTCTCCGTTGTACATTTTTTTTTAAATGACCGGTTCAGAAAATCAATATTCACTGTGAATAAATCTGGAAGATGTCAATGAAACTCAGTTTGCTAAAAAAGGATTACAAGGAAAAATACTCAGAAACAAAAATAGACGTCTTCGAAAACACAATATGAAAATGATCGAAAATGACAAAACATTTGAGGAATGGGGGACCAATGCACATGATTCTATCTTTTCTGATAAATCAACATTTGCGACTGGAAAAAAGAAAAATTTGTGAATAAAAACATTGAGGAAGATGATTCATACATTTTCTGTAGGATTACGAAATTTGTCTTCACACAATTATGTTTTTCAAACTCAATCGCTACAACATGGTTACAGTACTTTCAATGTTTGATGCACACAGAGATGATACACATGTATAAAATGCAGTACTAAGACAAAACGTTTTTCAGTAAGGTTCGGAGAAGAGAGAGGCCAGCCAATATACATTCAGCGATACATACATCAAACATAGCAGGCAACACAACGCTGAGAAATGTCGGTTGGTTGTTTGTATGAAATTCAAAATTTTCGGATTGATATACGATCTCGAGTCAAATTTTCTTTATTATAAACTTGTTAACTCAGGAATCCTTTTACTGTCTCAGTCATCTTCTGTTTGATTGGCACAACATAATTTCATATTTAAAATTTTGGCGTTCTTCAAACAACGAAATTGTTAATATGAAATTAATTCAGTTGAGTTTGTTGTCCAATCAATGGCAATTGGTTTTTTCATCGGATATTTTCAAAATCCGCAAAGCGATCGAGAAAAGTTGACATCCTATTTTTTGATGCTTTCAAATTTATTCTTTAGGCTCAATGTTGCTTCATATGAACTAAATGAAAGGGACTTTATGAACAAGGAAAACAATATATAATAACGAGTACGATTCAAACACCGGCACAATAATTTGATATTGAGAAATGTTCAGTGAAAAAGGATATTATATACATACATAATAATAATAATATGGGTTGAACCCAAAAAAATTGAGAAAAATGGATTTGACAGTCGTATTTGACAGTACCTCTTCGAGGAATCGAGACAAGAATTTATTTGTGTTAATTGAACCGATTCGACCGTTGTGAGTTGTTCCTGAAAAAAATTATGGTTTATGAAATAACATTAAATTAGGATAATAAACACAACTTTAGATTTTTTGGCAATTCGTTTCATGATATCTATAGCCGCTCATAATTTTTCTTCAAGAACTAAACTGACTAGAAGTATTAAGAATCTGAGAGATTTTTTTAAAGTTTGGAGCTTCAAGATTTCATAGGAAAAATTAGGCAATTTTAACAGTCCGTTGTACTTCGATGGTCTTTTGAGAACATATTTGCAAAATGAGAACAACCATTTTTTTTTCTATTCTATTATTCAGAGTTACTTTCCACAATTCTTCGAACAAAGAAGTAAAAACTATAATTTATGTAAGTTAAAAGATATCTCAAACCAAAATGTTTCTATCATTGAACTCACGTGCACGTTGTTTTTAGTTCCTTTCATTTAATCTATTGTTGAAATTACTCGTTGCGTTCTAACAAGTTCTAAGTACGATCAAGTTTACGATCAAGTTTACTTGAGTATTTGGAAAAATTAACTTTTCAAAAATGTTAAAGTGAAAATCAAAAATTTGGAAAGTGAAAATTTGGAAGTACAAGTCATATTTTTGGGAGGTTTTTTGTAATGTCACACAGACTTCGAGAACTATCCGCTACATACTTAAACCAAATAATAACATTTACTTGTTTTACTATCAGATATACTCACCTCGGACGAGTGATGTGATCTGATCTGTTTTCGTGAAAATGAAAATGGATATGTACTGGGCGATTGGATGATGTTTGGCGACTTAATTGTTGACTTTCAATACGGAAAGTTGGAGTGGTTCCACGTTGTTCTCTCAAACGTTGCTGATTACGCCGCCTCTGCTGAAAAATGAGGATTTTTTTTTAGAAAACTATCGAAACTTGAGAAATATCGTTACGTCGAGATTCATTTTTATCGAATTCGCGTAAAGTAATCGAATTTGATTGAAAAAGTAATAGTTTTGAAAGTTTCAATTTTCCCGAAAAAATTATAATAAACTGTTGATTAGTTAGATACTCACGTTGTTATGTTGATCCTGGTGATAAGGTGAATCG
Organism: Caenorhabditis sp. 38 MB-2015; assembly: GCA_900536415.3. NCBI lineage: Eukaryota > Metazoa > Nematoda > Chromadorea > Rhabditida > Rhabditidae > Caenorhabditis > Caenorhabditis quiockensis. Next base: position 89,799 of record LR548798.1, read on the forward strand.
TTTGGAAAATAAGGATGTCGTCCGTCATAATCATAGTTTCGCCGAACACCAAATGAGCGATTCAGGGTCTCATGAGATGGTTGAAATCCCTGTTGACGCTGGTTCATCCCATATTCAGAGAACGTCTGATCGCCATCAAAGGATATATCCTGTCGTGTTCGGCGTCTTCTTTCGCTTCGGACCTGAAACAAAAAATTATGGATTTTATTAATCAAAGACTAAAAAATAGGACCCCACACGTGTGAAGTTAGTTCTGCAATTTCTGCAAAAAAAAACTGAAGAATGAATGAATCCTCTTGGAAGTTCTTTGAAATCAGTAACTGTTATTTGTATGTGGATGTGTTCATTGATATATGTATATCTTTGAAAAAGCTTGTTTTGGAGGAAGGAACAGTTTTTGTGTCCCACGTATTTTTCCATAGAGTTTCAAACTCTGAACTTTTTATTTTTGATATGCTATGCTTTTCGAAAAAAAGATCTATAATCAGAAAAAAAAAACGAAGGCATTTCGCAAAAAATACTAGTTCGAGAAACAACTATTTTTCAAGTTTCTTCACTAACCTTCAAAGAAAAGTTCTCTCTGGACCTCAAAATGTACTACAATTTGAAAACAGTTTCTGGAAGTCATGTATTTTGTGAAACCAGACTCTGAATATAACTTACGTGCTCATGAGATATAGGAAAACTTGGCATTGTCATATTGTGTTGGTTTTGTGATGTGGGATTGTTTACACTTTGTTGCTCTAACTGCACATATTGATTGATATAGCAATTCCTTCCATTCTGACAAATAAAACATATATCGTTTTCAGCAAAACAGTTCAACTTACATCATCATCTCTAGTTACCGGGATCTGATTTGCCACGTGTGCCGGCGGGCTTCTTCCGCCATTTCTTGCGCGATAGTATTCGTATGGTCCTTCGGTTGGCTCTTCCCGTAAAACGACGTTTCTACTCATTCTTCCTATATGAATTTTATCAAATTTTGTGTTGAAACAAGTATAAAAAATTCAACAAAAGAAAAAAAGCAGGGTTTCTCGAATTATCCTACAAAAAATGTTGGTAAGATATTATGCAAGAAAATATTTACACACGTAAAATTATGTAATAATGAATAAAATAAACGATATAGAACAGAATATGAAGAGAAATATTGGATAAAAAGATTGAGACATTTTCTAAAAATACCGTTTTGGCCTGAAAATATAGAACAATAGTTCACATATTTTTGTCTAGGTTTTAGAGATAAAGAAAATTACAAGTTTACATGAAAGAGATTTTCAAAAAGTCCAAAGTTCACTTAAAAACAATTTGTAGCATTTTTCTTCACCGTATATCTTATTTGATTGAGATAACAATAATGCTAAAAACACAAAAAAAAAAACAAATGAATTGTTGTCCAAAGAAGACATTGAGATGAGCGTGTATTCGCACATATTGTACACCCAAACATTTCCTCTTTGCTGACCAGGCCAACAACGCTTTTTTTCAAGAATTGCGCGTAGGAGAAAACAAAACAATAGGGAACATTCAATATAAAGAGGTTTTTTTTTTTGAAGTTATACGCATTACAAGATTATTTCATTAAATCAACACGGTACTAAATAAATTAAACTAAAAATATAGTAAGACTGAATATAATCTCTCAATCGTTGTTCTATAACGGTACAGTTTTTTTTCTTCAAAGTGATTTCATTTACCGTTTTTATTGTTCTAAAATACCAGGGGGCATTTTGAATGGTCCTCGATTGTTTCGAAATTTTCTCATAGATCCTCGAAAATATTGCTAGAATTATGAATATATACATACATATTATGTTCGATAAGCTTCATTCATGTGAAGAAATTTTAGTAGAAAAGTACCATCGATGAACTTTTGTGAATCATAATTCCAAAAACGAGTTATTTTCTCCCAATGTTATGTGCAACTTCAGATGTGAAAATTATATCAACCTTCAGTTGTTTTTGAGTTATTGAAATCGACTTGCCTGAGCAAACTTCGGATCACCGACTCGTACAGGAACCATATTTTGGGGAGGTTGCATTGCAAAAGAAGTCATCGGAACTGGTCTTTGATTGTTCAGAAAAATCTCGATACTCGCCTAAAAATATTCAATAACATTTTAATAATTATATATAAGCACCGGTTGAAAAATACACCGTGAGCAGTCAAATTTGGTTACAAAATTTGGGTTTTTCACGAAGTGTTGTGACTATTGATACGCGTCATTCTCAAATGACCATTGACACTCAAAAACTATGATAATTAACTTGCCTGACCAAACTGTGGTTTACCGATCACACATGGTTGTTCACAAACCCGAGTTGGTGGATACTGCTTTGGAGAGGGAACGGCATAATGTGCTTCTTGCATATCATGAAACCAATCGAATGGCATGTTTTGATCGAAGGATACGATAGGAGGAACGAATCCGGGTGAAGTCGAACATAGAGGAACCTGTAATTGAAACATTCAAAATTGTCTTACTCATTCCATTTTAATTAGAATAACCTACGAAAAAGGTTTTTGAATTACTAACCGTATAACTGACGACTTGACCTGTCGGAGCTTTCACATGTATTCTCTGTAACATAAAGTATATAATATTTTCAAAATTTTGAGCAATAAGTTGCATAAGTACACTATTTAGTTTCATGTTTCATAATGTAAGAAATATTCGAATGCCATCTAACCTAGTTGACGTGATTACTCAGAAGGAATGATCACCAATGTTCAACCCAGATTTCGATGATATTTCGCATAAATGTAGTATGCAGTGAGGTAATTTACCAGTTACCGGGAATTTGTAAGTGAATTTTTATTTTTCCAGATATCGGGGTTTATCGATTTTTCGAGTAAAAAAATTTGGCTCAACTTTGAAAATTCATATCTCGGTCAATTTTTGAGTAAAAAAGTTGGTTAAATAAACATTTTGATCCTTGAATATCGTACTTTTTGAAAAAAAAAAATAACAGAGATTGTGAAATTTTTTTCTAATCTCTGAAAAAATTAAAGAAAAAAAATGTTTTCTCGGAAAGTACGATATTCAAGGATCAAAATGTTTATTTAACCAACTTTTTTACTCAAAAATTGACCGAGATATGAATTTTCAAGGTTGAGCCAAATTATTTTACTCGAAAAATCGATAAACCCCGATATCTGGAAAAATAAAAGTTTACTTACAAATTCCCGGTAACTGGTAAATTACTTCACTGCATACTACATTTATGCAAAATATCATCGAAATCTGGGTTGAACATTGGTGATCATTCCTTCTCAGTGCACTGAGAAGGACGAGTCAAGTAAGTCGGTCAGGGCCACGTAGTAAGGGATAAGTAAGGGGCATCTCGAGGGACGAAGCAAGAGCCTTTAGAGGACAGTAGTCCTAGAGAATCTTGATGTCCAGCGAACACCTCAACCTCGCAAGTTTACATTCAACAACAACACTAACGAGCCAAGTAATTAATCATCGAAGCACTTGTGAAAACGAAAGAAAATAAAGAACAAATGGAAACAAATCAAAAAGAGCACTAATGAGGGAGAAAAAGTACAACTTCGCGTCGCGCAAATCAATCAATCAACACCAGATGGCGAAAACAGAACGAAAGTTCAAGAAGAGAAAACTTTGGAAGAAAAAAGAGGAACCCATAATAAGATAACTCTGTTAAAGTAAAAAAAAATATCCACCGAAGGTGTAGCTTACAAAGAGAATTCTGAATCATTTCAACAAAAATGAGATTAAACAAAATTTTAGAAACAAGAGAAAGAAAACTTCAGGAATACATTCCCCGCCATTCCCGTCGCCGCGGGGGAGTGTGGTGGAGCCACCCTTCACCGCATTGTGGGAGAGATGGGCAAGCTCAAGCATGTCACTCTGTTCTACTCAGTGCACGGAGGAGGACGAGTCAAGTAAGTCGGTTAGGGTCACGTAGTAAGGGATGAGTAAGGGGCATCTCGAGGGACAAAGCAAGAGCCTTTGGAGAACAGTAGTCCTAGAGAGCCACATACTCTTTGAAAAGAGGAATTTAAAAAATAAGAAAGAAATCACTCAAGAACACAATTTGAAGTTGGTGACAAAAGATTTTAGTGTTTGAAAAAATGGGATGGTAACCATTCATTACACAAAAAAAATGAAAAGAGGCAGACGAGAAAGAACCGACATTCTGGTGAATAAACAGTCGTGATTGGAAAAAAAGGAAAAAAAGGAACAAAAGAAAAATTTTAAAAAATTGAGAAAGATATGGTGTACATTCTCTGAAGGGTTACGAATTCTGTTCTCATAATGATTTATAGTAGTTCAAAAATTGATGTTATTGGGTTAGTATATTTGTTCGTTCACTAAAAAATAACTTTTCTAAAATTACAAAACAGCGGAAGAACCAATTGGGATAGGTTTATACGTTAAATTTGACTTCAGTATTGAAAACTCACTACATTGTCTTTCAGAAATAACGTTACACACGATAAACGTAATATCTACAGTTGGAAGAGGCCAAATCTGACCAGACTAACTTATCGAAATACTAACAAAATCCATTCAACAGAAATTGATTTTATAAATTTTGCCGCGGACGGCAACACATGGAATGAATAAGTACGAGACCGTGCTAGGACGAAAAACAATGTTGCCTGATACCGCCCCGAAAGTGAAAAAATTTTATTTTGGTTGACCAAAATGATAAGGGGTTGGGTTTGGTTGGTTGACCAAAATGATAATATCCCCTAGTTGAATTATCCCGACAGAATAAGTCCCATACAATTATTGGTTGAGCCGGCTATTTTAAGAATGTTGAAAAATAGGAAAAAAATAGGTCTCCGTTTCCAGTTTTTTAGTATTTTTCGTTATACTGAGGTTTTATCTGTGGGATTGTTGTAATTTGTATCTTTTAGTTAGTTTTAGGCCAAGAAACCAACATATTCACTTAAGATTTGAATTTTTCGTACGAAGATGAAAAATGTGTGAAAATAATTATGAAACACCATGCAAAACTCTTTTTCGAAGCAACAATCTCTAGGTTCTCAAGTGAGCATACATTACCGATGGTTAGATGAGCTTCCCGACCAGCCAGTTTGCCAGTGAAAAAAAAACAAAACAAAAAACTGCCTGGTCCATACCTTTTATTGAAACTGATCGAAAAAAAACTATTAAATTGGTAACCTCATCTCACTGTGACTAGATTTCTGGTGGCGAAATGTCGGGAGTTTCTAGAAATAACACACCCTTCACAGCATCAAGTCATTTTGAGTTATCCTTTTTGAACATGCGTCTACAACACAGTAAAAGATTGGTTTAACCTGGGTCCACGATGTTTTTATTATTTTTAAAGTGGCATGAAATATCGTATTTTAATGAACAACAAAAAATCTAGAGAATGTCAATGATACTCTGACGAGATATGAGTATATAAAATAAGAAAGAAAAAACTTGAAAACACAATTCGAATGGTGACCAAAAAGAAATCGATATTGTTTGAAAAAATGGAATGGTGACCATTCATTACACAAAAAATGAAAGGAGACGGGAGAGAAAGAAACGACATTCTGGTGAATGAACGTTTGTGGTTGGAAAAAAGAAACGTTTCTGAATAAAGAAATTGAAAAAGATATATAATACACAATGTTTAGGGTTGCGTAATCTGTTCTCATAATATGAATGAGGCATTAAAAAAATGCTGTCAAACGCAGAGTTCGAATTCAAAATTGAAAAGTCAGTCAAACTCAGTTTTGAAGCAACAACTTCCAGATTATCAATAGAGCAAATACTGCCGATGTTTCTATGGGTTATATCAATAATAATGATTTTTGGTTTCACAGAACTGCGACAAGGAAACACTTTGTTAGCTTCAATCATTATTTTACGTAGTATATAAGACAAATTTGTTTTCCATTTCATTTTTTTAACGCATTTTTCCAGCTTCTAAATGATTTCTGAAAAATGTAGATACAGTACTCTTTTGGAGATATAGAACTTCTCTACTTCCCTTCTATAGCAGCCAATTTCACAAAATTATTTGTTTCGAAAATCATAACATTCATTTTTCTTGAATCAGAGCAACGCTTGATTCGAAAATCAGAACTACTGATCAAAAATCCAACTTCAATGTCAATTTATGACATTTTGATGGAAACCAGAAGGTTCATAGATAAAAAATCACATGGAGTCACATTTAAAAAAAACCTTCATTTCAAAACAAATCACACCTCCGTCTTTTTATATTTTTTCGCCCAGATGTTTTTTCAACAAAAAAAGTGTGATGATACTTTGAGAGAAATTCAAATTAAAGTTGTAGCACATGCAAATCTAATTCTCGTTTTTCTATAAACTTTTTTTCCAGCATCAAAGAGGTACACTTGTTTTTTTTTTCGCATCCATTTGAACAACATAGTTCTGAGCAATTCACTTTGAATATTAATTTAAAATTTATTGGGTTTAGAGAGAAGAAATTCAATTTGTGCGTTATTTTTCTATTCTGCCCAGCGAGTGATTTCCTTTGTGACTTGTATTGTTTTCAAAAAAACCGTTGTGTTATTCTGTAATATATGTATGTATAAAAATATGTATATATCAATCAAAAAATGTTGTTGTCTGTCATTTTCATTTTTTTCAGAGCAAAAAAGAAAAAGCTCTTCCCGATAGTGTCGACTATGAATATTCACCACGCACATCCATTGTGTTGTTGTGTTTCACCAAGGTTTTCACATCTTTTTTTGTGTCAAAAAATGTGTTGTGTTGTTTAAATGTGACGCATATGAAATTCGAGTACCTGAAATATTTAGTTTTTACTTGAGTTTTTTTTTCGAATGGTCAATCATCGCAATGAATCATATAGTCGTTGTTAATTGCCCAAATTTTAAAATGCACTTTTTTCGGTGATCATGGTAATTTACAAGACTTTAGAAGGTTTCTTCACCCACCTAAAACATTGAAAAAACAAATATGAAATAATTTTTCACTTGAGAGTACTTTTTAATAAAAATAACTTACTACATTTTTTCATGATCCAACTCTTCTGAAACGAAATGTTCCAATGTAACTGAAGTTTCACATTTGTGAAACTGAAACATTTAAATATTTCCTGTCAATCATTCCTCTTCCCATATATTTTATGTTTGAAAAGAGGAAGTACATACTTCAGGATCATCCTATTCTAGTTGGTTTTTGCTATAATGAATAGAGATAAAATTGCGATCTTTGAAACATGAATCATGTGTTATGATTTGAATGAAACTGATCAGTTATGTTTTCCTGATTTTTAACGAGATGGAAAAAATGACGTCGGCTGATATGAAATGCTTCTAACTCACGGACAGAAAATCACACAAACAGTCTAGTCAACATTTTTCACAAATAAGGTTCAACTCCTCGGGTATTTTGCTTTTGACCGAATTTGGTTCCTGATGAAAAACGTGAAAAAAATTATACACGTTAAAGCTTCGAAAATAATGAACAACTCCTTTTTAAAAAACGAAAATATAAAATAAATAAAAACATGAATTTTTCATTTTCAGTGTGTGTGTTTGTAAAAAGTGTTTTATTAGTGACAAAATTACAGGATATTTTAAACTTTTGATTTGAGCACGGGGTATTGATAAAGAGCTCCAAATTAGTGAGTACACCACATTTCATCAAATGTTCAAATGGAGAATAGTAGAACCACCTTTGTCAATATAGCATTAACTAGAGTTTTTGAAACCGTTCTGGTGATTTTCAAAAAAGTCCGGTCAAAACACGCGTGATATTTCCAGAATCGTTCCGAGATCTCGCCTATTGGAAATGAAAATAACCTTCAAAGTTTCAAATTCCCTGTATTCATTTTTTTTTGAAAATCGTGTATTACCAAAAATCATATTCCGATAATTTATTGTCGCAATAACTTTGCCATGAACGATTCTTCTGTTTTTCAAAATCATATCAATTTAAACTCAGCAACTGAAAAGAACTTCAAAAGAGAGTAATACTCAATTTTTAAAAAGATTTCTTGTTGTTTATCTCTAAACTATGGAAGTAATTTTAAGTCTCGAACAAACTCAGTATCTCACATTCTTTGTGTTTTTGAGAAACCATTTTTTTTTGTTTTCTCAACTAAACTCATAGGTTTCTGTGAATCTGTGACCTGACAATTTTGATTCAATGTTTTGGTTCCCATTTTTTTCAATTCGAGTTTCCTAAATATGTTTTTTGGGAAAGATTCTTTCGCTTCTCCAATAAAGTCTTGAAAGTTCAATTAAACTGAAAAAAAAAAATCATTTCAATTATCTCCAGATTTTCACAGCAATTTTTGATTCCCACGAGTTTCTGAGTTTTATTCAGTCACAAGGTAGTCATATTCTCAAGGAAATAAGTTATTCATAAAACCCGGAAAAAATGGAGTGCATTTTCAAAGTATGTAAAAACTTCTGATACATTTTTAATGAATTGAAACCCTTTTCTTGTCAGGATTAAGGTTCTCATTGAAAAAAAAAACCAAAAAAAAAAGAAGAAGAATTATTTTTGTTAACAATCTCTTTTGAGATTAATTAATCAAAAAAAGGCGATAAAATGTTATTGTCCATGGCGAAGCAAATGTGATTATCTTTTTTAAAAAGCTAAAACAAACAAAATTTTCAGTCAAAAAGATTAGAAATCCTTTTCTTTTCTTTCTCACATCATCACCATCATCATCATACTTTTTTCACAATTTTTTATTCATAAATCTTATTCATTTATCTATTTTTTGCTCCTTTCTTTTTTTTTTCATTTATATAGATATTTTCTGACTATCTCCAGAATTGAATAGAATGAAGAAAAAAATGAGGAAGAAGACGTCTTCTTATATTTATTCCTCTCGATAATTTCTGTCACTCTATTCTTCGAACAAAAAAATAAGGCGACAAAAAAACATACTTTGTGATTCTAAATAATTGCTCCTTTGAATAAAAGTAAAGTTTTCTCTAGTCTGACTTTGTCTATTGTTTCTTGTCGGTCGGCCCATTTTTTCCATTCCCATTTTCCCATGTATTTTCACACACCGTGCACCAGCACATGTGATTCATATTCTTTATTTACCACGCACTCTTTTTTTATTAATAAAAAATAATTTTAAGAATGGATTCGCCAAAGAGGCCTAGAACACCATCAGGGCTGGCGAGTGATGTTGGAAATAGTTTGATGAAAACGACGATGAGTTTGAAAAGAAGCTTCAGGTTTAAAAAGGTGCGTTTTTTTTCGAATTTAATCTTTTTCTGATTCGAACTTTTGATGTTTTTGATCTGATCTGAATTTTGGGAACTAAATAGTTTGATGGATCCTATGAGGCATTTTTCTAAAATTTTGAGAAATTGAGGTGGTAGAAGTTCCAGAAATTGAAAACCGTTCCAATTTAGGTTTATCACACGGACCTGTTGGTCTTCAATTCTGTATTTTTTGTTAAATACCCACTCTTCCAATTCTCAAAAAATGAAAGTTTCATTTTCGACAAAAAGTTTCAGAATAAAAAGAAAAAATATTATTTTTAACTTCTCAATTTAATTATTTGTTGCCACGTTTAATTCCTTTTTGTTGTAATTGTGCATGCAGAGTCACCACGCGGCATATTATTTCACGTGAAAGTATCTTCTTTTTTTTGAAGACTAAAAGTTAAAGACTACTTTTAAAAAACCAGGTATTTTTTTCAGGAGATTTTGTTTATTGATCCAGTAACTTACAATATAATTATAATTTTGCTCATAATCAGCTCAATTTGATAATGATCACTGTATTCATTCACCCACTTGTCAGAAATAGGTTCAAGATATTTTTACGACAAAGTTTTTAGAGTGATCTGAAAAAAAACTAGAGTACATTCTATATGGGACAAACTGAAACGATTTTTTTTCTCATATCCAAAAAAAATATGAAGCATAATTCGAAAAAAAAACTCTGAACTTGGGAACCTGATGATTTCACATTTTCAGAAGGATCCCCGAAAAAGTAGGAATATCCCAGATTGAAGGAAAATATGTACATGTGGCATATCATAATGACAACTTTTTCGAAACAAACATAAAAGGGATTCTCACGTTATTGTTTCAAAAAATGACATTCACATGAGCCTTAAACAATGACGAAAAAGCAAAACTTCACATTTGACGCAAATTAACCAAAAAAATTGTGGAAAAAATGAATGTTTTCAAAAAATTATGTGGACATAGATAATCTTATCTTATCTTCTGATTATTTTTGATTTTTTGGCTTCTCACATATAACTTTTATTAAAGTTGATTTATTTCATCCAAATTGAATTATTTCATTTTTTCGTGTCTGATTGACATGTTCCTTTTTTGATTCTAATTTTTCTGCAGGGGAGAGTGTTACTTTAATCTTTCTTTCTTTTGTGTCTGAGTTTTTATCATCAAAAAAATTAAGACGATTAATTTTGTTCAAGTCACAATGGACTTTAGTACTTTCATAATGATGATTTGATGACCCAATTTCTGAATGAAATCTTTCATTTATTTAGAAGACATCAAGAAACACAGTTATGATTTATTCAAAAAGATTTCGGGAGAAAAAAGTCCTTTTCTTTATCCACGAAGAAAGTGCTTCTCGTGACCACGTTAAAAAAACAAATATCTAAACCAACTCGGGGAAAAATCGGCAAGCTTGCGACAGTTTGTCGCAAACTTGCGACATTCGGCTGTCGCAAGGCTTGCGGTGTTCTTGCGCCAATAGTCGCAAGCTTTGCGACATCTAGCAGCAAAACTACTGCACGGCTTGCGACACCCTTGCGCCAGAAAAAAATGTGTCGCAAGTTTGCGACAAACTGCCGCAAGCTTGCGACAAGGGAAACGCCTTGCGACACGCTTGCCGTTTTTTCCCCGAGAAGTTAACGTTTTTTTTTTCCTTTTTCCTCAAAACGAAAAAAAGAGGTTGAAAAAATTGAATTTTCCATTTTGCTTTGAAGAGCTCATCAGTTTAACGTATGAGTGACAAGGATGGGGGGAAAGAGAAAAAACCCCGAAAAAGAAAAAAAGAGGGGGAAAATTAGAAAACACACACACACACAAAACAACTGAATGACAGTGAGTTTTATTGTTTTTCTTCTTGGGCTCTAAACTTTTTTTTGGTTTGGTTTTCTTCTTTTTCTCATTCTCAGATTGACGAGCCGATTTGAATATTCCAGTCAATTTGGCATGATGAGTTTTCTATCGGATTTCGTTGAATTTTCTCAAAGTTTTTCTTCACTGAACTCATTTGATTCACGTTTCGGATTCCTAAAAAAAGATTTTTAAATAAAAATATTTCCCTCCCAAAAAAAACCTCTGATATAGTTTGACTAGAACCAAATTTTCTGAGGTAATTTGATAAAAGTAAGAAAAAATGAAATTACCGCGCAGTACGTATTGATTTCTGCGTTGTCTGATTTTGTAATTATGACATTGATTTTGCAGATTCTTTATCTTTCACGGGCACAAAAATATGCTTTTCATAACATTGGTTTTTCTTTTTTCTGATTCATATGAAAATTCAATGATGAACTTGAACAGATTAGATCTCAATTTTCTTTCTTGGTGTTCTTTTGTTGAAAATAAATGTGAAAGTTCAAAAAGAATTGGCTTCCTGGAATGAAATGGCTTCCTTTTTGACTTTATGTCTGATCTAGAAAATTATTTTCATGTTCAGATCATTTTAAACCCCCTCCCAACTCATTTCATGTTTTTTGTCAAAATAGGTTTTTTTTTTATTTTGAAGTATGCTCATTGACATTCTGCTTCGGACAAAACTTCATTTTAGTCTCATAAAAATACACTTCGATTTTTCTTCTAAAAAACTCGCATTCCGTATTCTCTGATTTTCTCTAGAACCCAAAAACCATTCAATTTTCTTGATTTTCCTCTCGAATTGTTTTCAATCCGAAAATTTTCCCAACTTGAAGTTATTTATGACTATGTGGTGGTTCATTTCAACCCACTAAGCTTTTTTTCATGTTTTATTTCTGAGAAAAAAGTCTTCCCTTTTCTCAAGTAACGTTTTTTTTGTTGATAAAAACATAAATCATAAAAAGTTGGATTACTCTTTTTGTCTAGAATATCTTAGTTTGCTTGTTCTGGCTGTCAAAAAAAACTTCAATGACTCTACTCACAAGACAAAAAGACAAAATTATCAGGTCAACCTATAAACATTTTTTCTTAATTTGTCATTTCATAGATATGAGAAAGAAATGTTTAGTACAATTTACTAGTATTTTCTACAGTTCATACATCATTATCAAATTTTATGAATACTGTCAAATGGTGATTATAAATATAAATAAACGCAATCTTTTTGGTGAAACCTCTTTGTAACTTTAAAGGAAATCTTTCTCTTTAAAAAATCGCCTAAGAATTAAAATAAAACGAAAAAAAAATTTTCTCCAAAATAAATAAAAATACTTTCACGTGAAATAATATGTTGCGTGTTGACACTGCATACACTTTGACGCACAATTACGACAAAACGGAATTAAACGCGGCAAAAAATAATTAAATTCCGACTTCAAAAATAATATTTTTTCTTTTAACTCGAATTTTTTTTTTCGAAAATCAAATTTTCATGTTTTGAAAATTGGAAGAGTGGGTATTCAGGTGATGAACTTCAGTTTAATGAAAGAAAAATAGGGGGTCATTTAAAGGGATTGATTTCCTTTAAGCAATAGTTTCTTGATAAACAAAAAGTTTACTTAAAAACACTTTGAAACTCATGATGCTTTCGAAACACTTTTCCCAATGAGGTTCAGATTCAGGATAGGAGGCATTCGCAACGATTACCACATCTCTAAAATTTCAAAATTGGTTTGTTTGCTCTCAAAACCTCATCGAACTACATGAAGATATACTTTGATTCGAATTTGACCATTTTTAACGACCATAATAAAAACTAACCTGTATCACGGAAACAATAAAAAGATTTGGAGTATTTTCTGCTCCCCGAATACAAAACACGAAAAGAGGCGAGGTGTTATTAGATGATAACTTATCAAATTTTTATTTCATTTCTAATGATTTGACTACTCCTTTTTTCTTGCTCTTTAGAATCATTGTCATCATTTTGAGTATAATTGTATTCCCATGAGTGTGTTTTTTTGTTACTCCTTCTCTGCAACAATCATCGCTTCATCTTTAGATCTTGAAGAGAAATAAGGCTTCTACGGTTGAGAAGGAAATCCTCTCTTCATTTTTGTTTATATATTTTTTGTTCTGAATTTTTTCGCGAAGCTTGTCGGAGAAAATCTAATTTTCTCAAGTGTCAATTCAATCTAACGCGAGAAAAGGCAAAAAATCATAAAATAAGTTTATTATTCTTCTTAATTTGTTTTTTTCTCACTTAGCGGAGAAAATGGGCTGTCATAACAGCTGATAATCATAACAGCTTACACTTTTTCAGTTTATTCAAGGCAGGGTTTCTTTGCAGTACAACTTCAATGAGAAATTCTGGAAATTGAAAATGAAAAACTTGAAGATTTTTCTGATCGTTTTCAGAAGTGTTTTTCTAGTTTTTTTTTTTCATATGGCAAAAACAAACTTCCTAGTCTTCTCTTTTTCTTGAAACTCCAAAGCCAATATCTGATTTTATAATTTCCGTTCACTCTAAAACCAAAATTATCAGTTATTTTGATCTGTCGTTCATTTTATTATCATGATAAGATTCTTAATTCCAAGAAAAAAACTTGCGAAATACATAAATTTCAAAGAGCCAACCTGTCTCCAGAAGAGGCGGAGCTTGAATGCAATCACTTTGTCTTGTTTCTATGATGTTCTTGACTTTTCGAGTTTTTTTTATAAAGGACTTTTCGTATCTCTAGAGAATAAATCATAATTACTTCAGATTTTAATGATGATTCGAAATTTCTCTCTGAATCAAGTAAAAGTATCTGGTGGAAAACGTTTTTTTTTTCAACTATATTTAATTTTAGCCCACTCATAGTTGAAATTCGGGAGTTCAAGAAAGTAAATCCAAACTGCCATCTAGTTACTGAAATGAAACATGTGGAAGAGCCGGGTTATTTTAGTTTCTGAGAAACTTTAGCTATACTTGGTTTAGATCAACTTTACGAATCCAAAAACCTCAGACGTAACTGACAAGTTACTAAAATTCAAGCATTTTTGAGTTTTGGAGCTGCCTGAGTTGAATTTTTTTTAGAACACACATCTTCTTGATTCAAAAGAAAGTTTAAAACAAAACACCACCTACGATTTTTCTATTTTCAGTCGTAAGGGCATAGCTATGACCTTTTTGAAAAAAAAACAGAAAAACGGTAGGTTATTCCCAATAGCCCGTTTTCAGTGAAAAATAGAACATTTTTTTCTGAGATAAGTCCAACCCTAGCACTCATCAGACGCTACCCTACTTGATGAATGACTATTTTTTGACTCATTCTAGAATTACATTCATTTGAAATTGATTCACTCTATCGGTTTCTCCTAAAAAACTTCTTGACGTAGTTCAGTTGTTTTTCGACAGTTCCAAAAAATTCATATGTTCCATTTCACCGCTATCTGTTTTTGCAAAGTGTGGTCATTGTTCTGAAAATGAAAAGTTTCCTTTACCAGTATTATCTCTCGAAAAAGATATTAATAGAATTTTTCCGAACATAGAGTTCATTGGTTTCCAAGGGCAAAAAATTATTTTCTTGATGAGAATTAAGAAACCTCACAAATATGATCTACTTCAAAGAACTCACGTAGTCAATTTTTTCTGAATTATTTTTTCCGGATTCTTTGGCAATATTTTTTTTTGTAATTCTGAGGTGTATTTGTGAAAATATTTTAATTCCAGACGGATGACAACAGAATGAGTTTCGAACATCGGTCAGTAGTTCGATTATTCAGCAACAGTTCCACAAGTAAGAAACAATTTCAATCAATATGGTCTTTCAAATACTATAATCAACTTTTTTTCAGCTTCCAATGGATCTCGGAAAACATCAGTTCCCTCGGCAGTGATCGCCTCATGTCCTTTGATGTCAGCAGCAGTTGGAGATGGTCTAGGAGTTCAACTTTGTGAGTTCTTACAGGTGGAATTATTATTATTATTATTTGTCATGTTCACCAACCAGTGGAACTGGGAAAAACTTTCGGAAAAAACAGACGGACAAGAGAAATTGAGCAACACGCCAAAAAATCGAATGTCTCTTCTTCCCTTTTTTAGTCATCCTTCTTCCTATAATTATTGCACTTTTTTCCTTCTTCTGTGTTTTTTGTGCCAATCTGCTTGCTCAATTTAGTCAGAGAAAGCATCTAAATAGCCTCCTTAATTTTTTCCGCTGTCTCAATACAGAATCCCAAATGTTTCTACGTATTTTGTGCGCTTCTTGAAAAGTGGATAAGTCTTCTTATACGATTTCTTTTTACTAAACGATAACCAAATTTCGTCTATTCTATTTTTTGAACAAAAGGAAGAAAAAAATCTTTTCAATCTATTCACACGTAAAATGCAATTACTGGGTAGCAAGCATCTTCTTGATTTAGTTCTCATTCTTATCCTGATTGTTTCAGGAAATCATAAAATTCGAAAATCTAATCCTCAGACTTCCTATTCACTTCCGTTAGTTAGTAGCTTTCATTTTCAGAAGACATGTTTTTTTTCTTCTTCATTTTTTGAAGATTAACATAAATATTGTTTCTATGCATGCATGCTAGTGACAACGAAAAAAAAATGTCAAAACTTTTTTTTTCTTTTGTTGTTTATTAATCCATGCAGAAAACGTTACTTTTGTTTTTGTGCAAAAGTAACGTGTCTTACTTCAAAAGACAACAATCTTTTTTTCGATCAATCAAAATTTGAACCGATGTTTGATTCACTCTGTGATTGACCTAAACTGGTTTTTTCTTGTTGCCTGGGTTGCACGAAAAATAACAGAGACCTCCCTAAAAACAGGCCCTTGAAAAAAAAGAAAACAAAAAGCAATGAATAAAATAATCGAAATTTGGTGAGAAATATATATTTATATATATATTTTTTTTTGGTACATACATATATTTATATATTCCTGAAATAATAGGTTCCATGAAAGAGAGCTATTAAATACATGTAAAGTTATATTTATATTTTGTTGTATGTTTTTCTTCGAAAAAAAAATTTCGGCAAGAAGACAACAAAAATAATAAATATACATACATATCATCATCATCATTGTTTATTGTTAGTCATTTTTCAAAACTTTTCTTCTGGGCCCCGTTTTTTCCACGCATTTTCCTCTTTTCTTCAAATGTTGTGTTGATTCGTCTCAAATTTCGAATAATGTTACATTTGACATATGCACCAGTTTTCTGCATTTTTTCGAAAAATAATGATTGGCCTGTTTATTTTTCTGACTGAAAAGAATTTTTCTGTTTTTTGGTAAAGTTTGATGAAAACATAGTTCTATATTTTAGATAAAAACAAGTTTTTCAAAAACTTTACAATTTCTCCTTTTTTCCAAGATCAAATTAATAAAATTCAGATATATAGAAAAGTTCGGTGTATTTTTATGAAAAAGCATTGCAAAAAAAAGTGGAAAGCAGCATCATTATATATTAATAACTTGAAGATCCTATTTTTATTGTCCTGAGCCTTTGATCATCTATAAAAATATAATTTTTCTAAAGATCTCATTATTTTTAGAAAAAAATATGAAATTCACGGAAGAAAAGATTTGTTTCATTTTTTGAAGTTTCCACTTGTTTATCTGCATGAAGTTTTTAGCTGAGTTTGTCTTGAAATCTACCTAAAATGTTTTATCATTTTGACTTCAAATTTTTCTTTGAGCATTTTTTTCTGTACCCCTACTGCGCTTTGTGTTCATAGTACTTTGAAGTTGTGTTTTCCGCATTCCTGTATGTAGTTCATAAAGTAGTGTGAAAACATAATGGAAATCAAATCTCAAGCGGAAAGGCGAACCTTCATTGTTAATCCATGAAAATTTTTAAAAACTATAACCTGAAAATCTACAATCAGGAAACTTCATTATTTTTTAAAAATATTTTCAGATAAAATTTATGAACCTAACGTTTTTTTTTAAATTTTTTAAACATTCATTAGGAGATGTTTTGTATGTATACATGACGTATCTATTTTATTTTTCACATCCGCTTTTTTTTGGTTCATAGGACTTCGTCGAGACAAACTATATCACAAAAATAATGGTTCGGGAAGTGTTTTTACAAACAACCTAACCTATCATGTGTACTAAAAATTGTTGACCTTATTCTAACGATAGTTCACTCAAAACCCTATTTATGTTTTCTCGAAGTTTTAATGGCAACATGTGAAGAAACCATGGACAATAACTCCTTCGCCATAAAAAGATAATTTTCGTGTTTAATGCTTTCGGAACAGATCATTTCTGTTTGAATTGATGATAATGGAGTAATCGGAATTTGGAATTATGACAATGATTATGTTCAGTGTTTCTGATGAGGAAGTGGGTTAATTATACAATGAATTGTAGGCTTGAAAAACCTTTTATTGAAAAATTAAAGTCTGCCAAATACATTGAGAAAATTTTGTAGGATTTTAGAAATTTCCATAAACATATCCAGGACACGAATAGTTTGCTCATTTGCTAGTCAACATTGATTTTCGAAAAAAAAATGCATTTTTTACTTGAACAATAGGAGAAGTTTGAAATATTTTTCGGGCTCGAAAATGGCACTGCTATCGTTCAGGAAGGTTTTTTTTCGAGAGTTTGCATGTTCCTTTAAATGTATGTCATTTTATTGAATCAGCGCACATGCCAAACATCCCGATAACTTTATTTGTTCAACAAAAAAAAACACATACAAAAAATATTTTCGATCTCTTGAAACTCTTTTTTTTTTGGTCTCGAGTACTTATATGGCACAGGGTTTCATTCAATCGATTGATTTTGTTTGTGATATCATCATTGAAGTCACAAAATGTGTAGTCATAGATAACAAACGTTTATAATTCTAGAGTACACAACGACATATTTATACATGTGCCTTGATTGCCTTTTTCATTTTTTATTCTTAAAAAAATAACTAGCATTTTCTCTGAAGTTAGGAAAAAATAGAGTGTGAGTATTGACTTTATTTTTTTTTCAAAAACACAACAAGAAGTTCACACATTATTTTTGAAATATGATAAACTTATCATTCTCAGCTTTTTTCTCTTTTTCTCTTTTTTTTCTCTTCATTTCGGTCAAAGTTTGATTTCTTATTTATTCAGAAAATATGTCAATGAGTACTCAAAAGTCATCACAACACGGAGAAAAAGAAGGTTGGTAAGGGGAGAAGCATTCGGGGAAACAGCTGTTTTTTCTTCTCTTTTTTTGCTATTGGATTTAGCATGAAAACTACATCTGAAACACATTAGAAGGAAAAGAAAATCATTTTTTTTGTATTCAATTTTTCCTTGTTTTTCACTGGGATTATTTTCTCTTCTGTTTGTTTGTCTCGCCGAGCAATTTTTTGTAGATTTTTTGCAAAAAGAAAAAAAACGATTTTAGTTTCCATGTAATATTTTATATTATTCGATAATAAGTGCAAAATGTGTAGTTACGTACATTTTCATACCTTTTTTGTGTTATTTGTGATATTAGAAATACTAAGTCACTTCAGCTCAAATAACCTCTCTGTCTGACTCATGTTATAAATTAGAAGTTCTGTAACATACAATCAAGTGTAGTTTACTTTTGTGACATGTTTGTTCATTTTTAACAAGACTCTATAATTACTAGAATATTTCATCTGAAACTCAAAAAATATCCTCTAGAACAGCCGTTCCGACATGAAAACTTAGTCTTCTAAAAGGTTTAGTTTGTTTTTTGTAACTAGAAACCTAAATATTTCCACAATATTTTTTCAAATCGAATGTTTTGTTTTGTGAACAAAACACTTCAAGAAACTGATCACATAGTTCTTAAAATCCATTGAAGATTTTTTTTTCCGAAAAAAAAAAGAAATTATACAATTTTTTCCGATTTTCTCAAATTTTCGTGAAACCAAGGGATTTCTTAGGACTAGCGCATTATTTTTCCAATTTGAAAAAAAAAATTGTTTTTTTTCTCAATTCAAAAGGTTTTTTGGTGTTCAAGTTTTATTATTCCCTGTTGATTTAAATATGCAAAAATAAAAATCGAGAAAAAAGCGTTTTTTTATTTGAAAAACTATTATGTTACTTGTTCGAAACTTCACATGATTTCAATTTCATATTTTCTCCCTATATATATGTATTAAATTACACATACATATGTAGATCTGAAATTGTTGTTCACACTCTGCCTTATTTCGTTTTTATGATTGATTGTAACCGTATTCGACATATAAATAGCTCCAGGCTAAATTACTAACCAGAAAGGAAATTAAGAAAGGCAAGAAGTGACGAAAACGAGATTGATGAGAATTTGACATTTCGTCAAATGAATGTTTCATACAATTTTTTCTTTTTTTTAGTGAAAATTTCCAGTTGTTTTTTTTTTTGACTTCATGTGGGTTACACATAGAGGTTCTTTCATCTTCTCTCAACAACATCTCTCATAACTTTGTTTTTTTTTTTGATTTTTTCAAACGGGAAACATGTAAATATTCTTAATCACAAAATAGGTTATCTTTATTTTCGTTCACCTTTAGCTGAGAAATTTGGTTCTTTTTTTTGTAACTTAATTGATTTTGAATGCAGTTCAAGAAAATGAAAACAAAAACGTTATACCTCCTATCATTTAACAAAATATATATAATGCTAACCAGTCGAGCTATCAAAATAACTGATTCAATTTTTCTCAAGGTGTTTTCGTGATGTTGAATGAGATATTTCAAATCTGCAAAACAAATTATAGAAAAATTGAATAACTTGGTAATTGAACAAGTATTGTGAGTATTTTGAAATTTAGTCTCCAGCCGGATACGTTATTTTGTGAATATTTTAGATAAATATTGATATATTTTCGGATTTTGTATGTAAACCCGATTTTAACCCTCTTTTTTTCAAACCCAAAGTTAAATCAACTCATGGGAGGAAAACAGTTTTGAATAATTTTGGTCAATTTTTTTCTGGAACCCTCGATTTTTGATTATTTTTTTCGATTTTTGAGGAAAAAAACTTACTATTTATTGTATAGATTAATGTCTAATACACAGGTAGAAAAAATTGCCATGTACTCTCAAAAATTAGACATTCATGAAGTCATATTATTCCTCACTTTTTCTTAAAAGTTAATGAGGTTTGAAAATAGATAAAGTTGATTTTTTCACTTGATCTAGAAAACTATCAAAAGTTCAAAATAGGATGAATATTTGAATGCGTTTTTTTTTCATGACCCACAGTTTTGAAATTCAAATTATTATATTTCAGCGACTATCGAAAAATATTGCACTTTCTCATACGAAACACGCAATTTCTTACACTTTCATAGTGAATCCACCTGTCTTTAATAATTCTCATGAACTTCATATTTCATCTTTCGAAGAAAAAACAACAATCAGGTGAAAATGCATTTTTTTCCTCTTCTCAAATCAAATTTTCTTCGTTTTCCTTCTCCCCTCTTCGTTTTCTGTTTCACGCTTATTTTGTTTTGAAGGCTCTTATCCTCTAGTAGTATTTGGGCATGATTTGATTTTGCCTAGAAGGAGAAGTCGAGCATTATTAGATCGACAAGCAACAACTCTTAACCTACTTCTCCTTTTTTCTTTTTTTTTTTGTTTTTTCTCAATCGGATTTTTCGTTTTATCATGAAAAAGTGCTTTACCAAATCTAGATTATCTTCGTGCCTTAATCTCATCTTGAATTAATCATGCATATTCTGAAAATATAAATATTCAATTAGTTACGTCTCATGTTTCACCCCAAGACGCCCTAATTTCAAGGAACATATCTACATCAAACAAAGCTATAAATTACAAATTTGATACTTGAGACATATTGAAAAGGGCCAAAAAAACCACATAAAGTAATAAAATGTCGGGCTGAACTAGGTCCGCCCACAAAAAATATGGAAGAAGACGAAGAAAAAGTGAGAGCCGGATTTTGATACACTTTTTTAATTGGCGCCGGCAATTTGATACTACTTCTATTCCTCAACAAATCTCGTGTCTTTTCCTCATTCCTCCTATTATTTTCCGCCTTTTTCGTGAACGGAGAAGATTAACAAAAATAGTCATATTATTTTTCATTTCCTATTTTTGTTTTCTTTCCATTCATACTAGTTTATTCGTTTCACTATGAACTTACGTCCAGGAAATAAGTCATCTTCTACTTCAAACTTTTTGAAATCTCATAAAATATCGTTAACATCACATATTTTACGGTTTGTTTTTGATTTTTCTTGACTTTTATTTGGATGGGAAAAGGAAATAGAACTGCAGTTGTGAAGTTAAACTTTATAGCCTTTTTTAAGGAATCTTATCATAGGGGATGCAAAAACCGTCCCTGGTGAATGTTATTTTTTGATGCACTTCATATAGTTTGAATTACTAATGATTAATTCTTATTGTTCATATTTCAATTGACCCCACGCGGTTACTGTTGTTTCGGTTCTAAGCGTCGATTATTTTGTAAACCTATTTTTTTTCATATGGCGTCCATTTCTTTCATCATCCATGGAAATTGTTCAAGCAAAAAAAAAATTATTGATAGATCAATTGATTCTGAAAAAAATTATCAAATCGTCTAGACTGAACCTGATTTCCCGATTTTTTCTCGGTTTGGTCATTGAATGTTCAATCTATTGAGCTAAATTCGAGTATTTTCACGCTCAGAAACCTTCCTAAATTGAATTTGAAGCAAATATTTTTGGCTCCACAGATGAAGCCTCAAGAGTTGGAAGACTACGGTAGTTAGAGCAGAATTATTTTTAGATGTTTTAAAGCAAATTTCATTTTATCCAGATTTCCTGAAAGATCTGCACTCTAAGAGATGAACCTTGAATTAACAGATATGAAGCTGAGAATCATTTTGGATATTATAGTAGAACTTAGATCTTTGTCAAAGGTTAGCACATGAATAAATTAATTGATTTTTTTATTCCAACCAACCCGTATGAGCTCTGACTGTTTCTTTGAAGTGAATATCGATGTCTTCATGTCAAAATAGCAAAAGTCCAGTTGCTAAAACGCGAAATGAGTTTTTAATTTGATTAAAGAAGAGATCAGTCGGTTCCTTGTGCCTGTCAATACCAAATTAACTCAACTGGTGTCCTTCTACCATCCAAATAGCAATATTTTCTCGAAAATTCTTTTTCTAATTCCTCTTATTCTGAAGAAGAACAAAAAATCGTCAAAAAATGGACACCGCGGAGCGTCGTAGATCTGAAGCTGACTTGGATGGGCCACGAAATAGCAGTGATTCTCGACCGAGTCTTGATCTAACATCCGACCCAGTTCTTGAATCAAATATTGCTTTGCGAAAATTATCTGAAGCTTTTGGTAAGTTTCCACCTTGTAGCTGATGTTTTATCAAAAACAAAAAAAATTATGATTGTAATAAAATCGGTTTTAATGGGTTTCTGAAATATTTCTGTATGTACATATAATCAAAAAAAGTTGAATGAGAGGATGAAAAAGAATTCATTCTAGAATCTCATTAAAAATGCATGTGAAATTCCAAGATTTTTTTCTCCAACAAAAACATGTATCCGAAATAAATGAGAAACCAGACAGAGAGAAAAAAGTTTGCCTTTTTTGTGTCTTTTCTATTTGAATAGAGAGAAACTGAAATGAATTGAAAACGTCAGCAGATTAGTCATCAAGGGAAGTTCAATGAGAATTTTTTATGGCGTTGACAGACTGAAACTGATGAGTTAGGAGGAGAAAAACATGGTGCGCTTTTCTGCAAATTCTGGTTGAAGGATGATGAAACAAAAATTGAAAATCTAGAAAAAATCGGTGCTTTCAAAAAATTTGACAAATATATTCTGAAAAATTAAACTAAGAACTTTTCATTTCAGCGTATAATCCAAACTGTGTAAAAATTTCGAGAAACTTTTACATTTCTGAAATTTTAAGTATGAGAAACACACTCGAAGCTGTTATATTTTCAATTCCTCAGTCATTTAGTTGTTGATCATTACATGGCGTATTTTCTTCGAGAAAATGCCATATTCAGGCCTCATTTCACAAAGTCAAATTTTCGAATATTTTGTTTTCAAAAAACAAAAAATATTTTTATCTGGTTAAATTATGCAACGAGTCATCAAAGCCAAAACACATGAACCGGAAAATTTCAATAAAAAAAACCTTCTTTTACCAAATCGCCTGAGCGCGGGAAAACAGAATCGTTTTTTACCTAAACAACATTTCATTCATCTCTGTCGTCTCTAAATTTTACGTAGAATTTTGCTGGATTTCAAATTTATTATCATCATTTGTAGGTTTTCATGTTCTTTTAGACGACCACCCATACATCTATATATCCCCAATGAAAATATGCCAATCCGAAAATTTTCCCTCATCTCGTTTCAATCATTATTTTGAATAAAAATAGGGCGTGGTTAGGACCGTTCAAATTGGAAAATGAGAGGCAAAAAAAAGAGATGCAGAGTGTCTTTTTTTTATTGAAAAAAAAACGGAGATGGCTTTTCATTTCGTGTCATCATTTGACTGAAAAAATGGATATTCCTTCCCAATCTTCTTCAACATCAGCGGCTCTGATCAGCCCAATTCGAAGTTGTAGTGGTTCTAGGCAATTACGTATTAGGAAATCGATTTCTAATCCATCTAGTTTGAAGGAAGAGCGAGAGAGATCCAAGAGTTTTATTAATTTGTCCAAGTTGGATTTTCATCCTCATTTGTCGATTAGGCCTATTTTGAAAAGGTTGCAAGAACAGGGTGAGAAAGGGTTTTGTTTTCAATATTGAAGTCTATTTAACCAAAATTGACAATTTCACTTCAATTTTTAAATTTTTTCTGCAAAAAAATCAGGTCACCACGCTTGCCGAATCTCAAAGCTGTTTCATATGAAATTTGACTGAAGAACCTTTTTCGAGACCTTCCAGCCTACGAGAACCTAATCAAATCTGAAAAATTGCCAAAAATCAATCGATAATTTATGGTATCACTTGTTTGAAACATGACAAAAAAAAGCAAAATTGGAAAGAACATAAAAATGTTTTGATTGTATAGAAACATACAAAAATTATAATTGCCTGTTTGCGGTCTCTTTTTTTGTGCGTTCAATGTACGTAGTTTCCTATCTATTAGTTCATTTATCAAGTTTCAATGTTATGTAAAATATGTTTTTCATCTGCAAAAACTGATTTGTGTGAGTTATCTGAGTCACCTTTTTTCATTAAAGTTAATGAAAGTTTTCCTTTTTTTTCTCTTCACTTTTCATTAAAAATCAAATAAATAGGTACGGTAGTATTGAAAAGCCTTATTTTTTCGAAGGAGGATACTTGAGGGACCTCACATACCACATACTTATGTGCATTTTTCCACCATTATTACACACTTTTCACATTCGTGATTCGAAAATGACTATTCAAGCATCTTCAATTCTCAAAAGTTTTCGACGGAATGTTTGTTGGTTTTTTTTTGTTGGGAAAATTAGAACCGGTACCAATTTTTGTTGCAAAAAATGAACAAGGCGGAAGGTCAGGTTGACCAGATAATTGCTTTTCGACAAAAAAAGGGTCCCAAGAAATTGTTGTTTGCATTTAATGTTTGTTTTTGTTTCAGCGCAACGAATTGAAGGTAAAGCGTTTGTTCGACGTGGTGCGTTGAGACAGAAAAATGTGCACGAGATCAAGTGAGTTTTTCAGACTGGATATTCATCATATAAGAATTAAACGTTTAAGTGCACTTCATTGGAAGTGTTTTCTATTGAACATTTATATTTTTTTAAGCTGTATGAACTTTTCCTAACGAAAAAACGATTTACAACTTTGGAGATTTTCAATAAAACCTAAGGTCGTTCAAAATAAAGAATTTTTGGAAATTTGGGTTGTGAAAATCTCAAAAAATCTACCAAAGCATACATATAAAACTATTTTGAACCAAATTGTTCAATTTTTTATTGAAGAGGTTCTGAAAATAGGTGTCCATTTTTCTCCTAATAAACTGTTAACTGTAAAACTTTGGACCAATTCAGTCACGTAATCAAGAATACATCAGACAGTCTAGTGCTCCTTATCGACACTTTTTCGTCTGATCTGAAACACCTGCCTAAACCAAATTTGAGAATTTATTTGCGTCTCAATTGAATGACATTCAAAAATGACGTGTTCCAAACAATTTCAATGATAATAACGCGAATTTTTGCTAAAGTTGTTTGTTTTTTCTTTATAAAAATGAGCATTTTTCCAACCTGTATTTCACCAGAAATACACAGTATGATTGGAGAATCTTTTAAGAACGTACTCCCTCTCATCGTTTAAAAGTTGGCTCGAAAGGATAATTGCATCTCAACAAATGATTTACGAAAGGATATTCACCAAAAATCCTAGAATCATGTGAACATTTGGAAGATCCACGGTCTGGTGCACCTCTTCAGTAGAAAAAAACTTCTTGTCGGTTTTTTAACACTGCTGTCCTTCATAAGCACATATATTTTGAGCACATTAATTTGATATACAAAAAATTCCAAATAACCTTCAGGTGACGACACGATAATTCAGTGATAAGAAACAGTTGACCAATCTGTCACTAGGTACCTCAAAAATTTATAGCTGTAGTTGTCATTTTCGAGATTCAAACCACAAATACACTTGGATGTCGAAAAGTGTTTGATTTCTGTGAATTACAAAGACAATTTTTAATATTTCAGATCACACAAGTTTATTGCTCGTTTTTTCAAACAGCCAACTTTTTGCTCACATTGTAAAGATTTTTTGTGGGGTTTGACGAAACAAGGATTCCAATGTCAAGGTAAGGAAATGGGTTTGGTTTCCGTTGTCTCATTTCTTGTTTTTTTTTCTCTTTTAGTATGCACATTGGTTGTTCACAAACGATGCCATGAATTTGTGAATTTTGCATGCCCGGGAGCCGACAAAGGAGTTGACACAGATGTGAGCAAAACATCAAGAGAAAAATAAAAAAATGATAACGTTTTCAGGATCCAAGACAACAACATAAATGGAAAGTACAAACATATTCTTCGCCAACATTTTGTGATCATTGTGGCTCTTTATTGTATGGTTTAATACATCAGGGAATGAAATGTCAATCTTGCGACACAAATGTGCATCATCGATGTGTTCGGAATGTTCCAAATATGTGTGGTACTGACAACACAGAAAAGCGGGGGCGAATCATGCTAGAAGCTCATATTGAGAATGATCACCTCACCATCAAAATCTTAGAAGCCAAAAATTTGATTCCCATGGATCCAAATGGATTATCTGATCCATATGTGAAATGCAAATTAATTCCTGAAGATTCTGGATGCAAATCGAAACAAAAAACCAAAGTTCTTCGAGCAACCCTAAACCCTCAATGGAATGAAACATTCAAATAGTAAGACCCTTGTGAAAAATCACAGAAATCGAAATAAAAAATTTCAGCAAGCTTCAATCAGGTGATAAAGATCGTCGATTATCGATCGAAGTCTGGGATTGGGATCGGACTTCAAGAAATGATTTCATGGGAAGTTTGTCATTTGGAATATCCGAGTTGATGAAAGAACCTGCATCTGGATGGTATAAATTGTTGAATGAGGAAGAAGGAGAGTTTTATAATATCAATATTACACCAGAATATGACGAGGATATGGAAAAACTTAGGAATAAGTTGAATGATCATCATGTAAGTATTAGAGAGAGAGGGAATATTTCATTGAAAAATGTTTTGACTGGTGACAATTTTTGTCTAGAATTACGAAAAAGTAGTTAGTTAAGTTTTTTGTGATCGTGGACACCTGAAAACCTTGAAATATTACTAGCCAGAATATTTTAAAGAAAACTTTTTTTTTCCAGATCTCCAAAGAAACTAACTCAAGAGCAAAAGAAGTGCCAGCTCAACCAAGACCATCACCAACTCCACAATCTGCTGGAAATCGTGACGTCATCAAAGCATCTGATTTCAACTTCTTGACAGTTTTGGGAAAAGGATCATTCGGAAAAGTTCTTCTTGGTGAACAAAAAACCACTAAAGCCCTATTCGCTATCAAAGTTTTGAAAAAAGATGTAATCATTCAAGACGATGATGTTGAATGCACTATGACTGAAAAACGTGTTCTTGCTCTACCTGAAAAACCACCATTCTTGGTTGCTCTTCATTCTTGCTTCCAAACTATGGTAAGAAAAATGTCCTGTTGAATTATACCTAACTTCCTTATTTTCTAGGACCGCTTGTATTTTGTAATGGAATTTGTAAATGGTGGTGATTTGATGTATCAAATTCAACAAGTTGGAAAATTCAAAGAGCCAGTCGCTTGTTTTTATGCCGCTGAGATTGCTGTAGGACTTTTCTTCTTGCATTCAAAAGGAATTATTTATCGAGATTTGAAACTTGATAATGTGATGTTGGAGCGTGATGGTCATATTAAAATTACTGATTTTGGAATGTGTAAGGAGAATATATTTGGAGATGGTACAACCAAAACATTCTGTGGTACACCAGATTATATTGCACCAGAGGTTCGTTTTCAGAGAGAGGGGATAATAAAAAAAACTATAACTTAACTTTTAAAAAAACTTGATTTCCTTCTAAAGGTTTTGTCCAAATCAGATTCAGAACTCAGAACTAAGACTTTGTGCTATACATTACTAAAAAGAGCCAGTATAACAGTTTCTCATATTTTGTGGGATGTAATAGTTTCATTGAAAAAAGCAGCGAATTTTGAAATTTTTATAGCTAGTTCAAATTTTGTGAAATCAAATACTTTTCTTGGAGTTCCTAACATCAAAACGTTTTTTTTATTTCTTTTTCAAAACTAAGAATATATCACCCAAAACCTTCTTTTCTAGATTATTCTGTACCAACCATATGGAAAATCAGTTGATTGGTGGGCATATGGTGTACTTCTTTTCGAAATGCTAGCCGGACAACCACCATTTGATGGTGAAGATGAAGATGAACTATTCACTGGTAAAAGAATCACCAATTCTTCAAGTTAGGTACAAAAAATACTTCCAGCAATCACTGAGCATAATGTGTCATATCCAAAAAGTCTATCAAAAGAAGCTGTTTCTTTGTGTAAGGGACTTTTGGTCAAAAACCCCGTAAAACGTCTTGGATGTGGTAATGATGAGAGTAATGGTCAACGGGATGTTAAGGTATATTTTATAATAAACATAGTAAGCTATTCAATTAGTTTTTAAGGAGCATGCATTTTTCCGAAGAATTGATTGGCATAAAATTGAAACTCGTCAAGTTCAACCACCATTCAAGCCAAAATTGGTGAGTGCAAAGAAACATATTTTTCGGTTTTTTCGCATGATAATTTGCACGATATTAATATTCTCACCCACGCATGTGTTGAACGTTGTGTTTTTTTTTTGCAGAAGTCTGATAGATCGACTGAAAACTTCGACAATAATTTCCTCAAATTGCCCACAAAGATGACGCTAACTGATTGGCAAGTGCTCGAAAATTTGAAAGGGGACGAATTCAAAGATTTCTCATTTTTCAACCCATTCTTCTCAAAAACCATCGAGGAGGAAAAGTAATTTTTTTTCATTTTCTAGTTTTTTTTCTTCTTAGGAGGAAAAACTTCTTGGTTCTAGTCACACTAATCGTGCAATTTCCTAAAATTAAAGGGACATGGACATTAGAGAATTCTAGGTGAATCGTAAATGTGTTCATGTCCCTTTAATTGCTAATTATCTGATGAATTTCGTCATTATTATGTTTTTACTGTTAGATAATCCCAAAATGGGCCAATTTAAAAATAATTGGTCTATGTGAGAAAACTACAGTAGTTCTAACAAATTATCGGTTTTTGAAGCATAGACCTTTTCAGTTTACCTCTAATACATAGATGTTTTTGTTTGTATCTTAACTTCTGTCTCTCTGATAATTCGAATTCTGTCATTTTTGCTTCTTTTTTTTTGTATAAAATAATTAAAATGTTTCTAACCAGAATAGATTGTGATGTTTTAACCCAGTTATTCGTCGTTCTCACCTAACAGGTATGTTCGTTTTCGAAATAGTTGAACTCACCAGCATGATTGTCGAATGGAGTCTTTGTGAAAACAATGTTGTTAAACAAGTATTTTTTCCAGAAATCCGCTGACGATGTTTCCAATTTCGATTCAGAATTCACACACGAAGTGCCGAAATTGACACCGATTGATCGTCTATTCTTGATGAATTTGGATCAGACTGAATTTGAAGGATTCTCTTTTGTGAATCCAGAATATGTACAGGAATGCTGAGAAAAATTATGGTTAAAAAACAGTAACAAAAAAAGTAGTGTGCCATTTTCAAAGAAAAAAAATTGTAAAAAAAAAAACAAAGATCTCATTATGTGGGAAAATTTCCGAAGTAGTTCAAATTTGACATTTATTTCTGTATCTTAATTTTCATAAGTTGTATGTTTTCCTTAATAAAGATTTTTTGTAAATATATCATCTTCGACTGACTGGTTTCTTTTTGGGAATTTTTTAGGTAAGGTAAACTCAGGCAAATGGATCGTTCTTCAAATAAATCATAATTTTTCGATGCTCCGAAGTACTTTTTGACCTATCTCAGACCAATGGATAGATTGGATTCGCGAATGAGATTCAATCATATTAATAGAACACATAATTTTAACACTATGTGCTAAAAGTCTCAAAATATAACAAACTTTCATCAGTGACGTTTTAAATGACTAACAATGATATGAAAAGTTTCACAATAGCCCATCATGTGAAGAACAAAGAAGAGCTTTTTTGTATACTACTGTTGATTTTTCTAAACAACACGAGATGACACCCACTTGGCACAAACAACTAAAGCACCTGTATACCCTGAAAAGGATATTATTAATATAAATTAGTAACTTTCATTTCTATATAAACACATTTTCTGAATTTCAGTGCAAAGAATGATAAAAAAGGTGAACGAATCAATGTATAAACAATTCTTTGACACTCTTCATTTGTTCATTTTGAAAAACAATCGAAACATCTAGTCAATTCGGTTCACCGGCACACAAACATTTATATACAAAAATAAACAATAATATGTGTTTCGGCGGCGATTTCGTCTCATTGTCCAAGCTTATGCATGTTTGAGCTGACTGCTGATGTGTAGAAAGAGAAGCCAGACGCAGACACGCCAACAAAATACCAATCTATTCTTGCGGTCTCTCATGTGTTTGTATGTGATTGTGTGTATTTGTGCGGACTGTTGTCTCGGAGCTCATTCTGAGCTCTACACTTTTTCGATAATCTGCACTGTTATATTTACTTATCTCTTCTCCCTCTTCGTTTTGACCCTTCTCTATTTTTGTGACAGATGATTGTAGTAGCTTTTCAAATGGTTTTATTTGATTATTTTATGATATGCGTGGGAAATATAACCGTTTATTGCTTTTGTTTTGCCTTTTTCTCCCGAACTTCTTGATTTTTTCGAACTTTTTACATTTTTATAATACTGTTCACTTTTACACATGAAAAAAGGTACTTGAGTATACTTGACTCTCTTTGAAAATCAATATGTTCTTCTATTGAACAACGGACATATTTTGCCGCTTTTAAATTTTGAATGAGTTCTCAGTGGAGTTTATAAGAAGTTCACTCTGCGTTTTTATTGAACTGTTTTTGAAAAGATAGATTAAAAAATATTTTTCGAATGTGAGAACCATACAAAAATTGAATTTCTAGAGATGAATCATCTAAGTCTTGAAACGTGGATAACTCGAAAATTGATTTTTAACTGAACATTTGGATACATTTTCCTAAAATTAATTTTTTTTTCGGTTAAAAAAAATCTCACGAGAATTGTATTTGGTAAAAGTACTTCCATTCAAAACAATCTCGTCAAATGTGTCCAAAAAATTTTCGAATTGGCTTAAACTTTGATTCCGAGTTTTTTCTGTGATTCCTCTTCAACATTCACACACAAACATGTATTGTTTGATTCTAAAATACACTGTGAATAATTTTTTTTTCAAAAAGTTTCAATACGTTCCACAGTTTTTTTTTTTTTAATTCAGTCGGCTGGTTACTTTTTTTTTTTTTTAATTCAGTCGGCTGGTTACTTTTTTTTTGTTTCCTTGTCTTGAAAATCCCTCAATGTTAAATATAACTTCTTTGTCTTTTCAGGTTTTGAAAATTACTAAACTAAAACCAATAAAGTTTTTGAGAAAACAATTGGGCCTACATAAGCAAATGTTGCAAACTTCTCAATTTTTATCTTGAAAATCAATATAAATTTTTATAGTGATTGAGACTATTTTAAGCTATTCCTGTGAGCCGAACTGAGATTTGATCAAATCTGAAAAATTTCTGAGTTTCATTCCATAAAACTCCCTTCTCCCACAGAACAGAACGTTTTGCAACAAAATGGTCTAAAGAAATACTCCCGTTCTAGTGTTCGTTCTTGAACTTTTGAGACTTTTTTGAATGACTTGCGAGAAAATAGCCGTCAAAATCAAGCGTTAGTGTGTTTGTGTTTTGGTTCTGATTGTTTTTCCTATTTCCTGTTATTTATAGGATTTGAAGTATGTATCTTAGCTATCAATTTCTTTCATTAAAAAATACAAAATTTTCTCAAACTAGCTAACTCTCAAAGTTATGAATAAACAACAATCGAATACTCATAAAACATACGATGCGTATAATTTATTCTTCACGTTATTGCCACTTTGACCATTGTACTATCACAGTTGGACACTTTTTTTCCTTTTTAATTTTCTTTTTCATCGCAGATCATGGGCAAAAACGGGGAGGAAGTGCGTCAAAAATGGATCGATATTCAGTTGCACACTTTTTCGAACTGGGTTAATGAACAGGTTAGTTTTGATCGTAGAGTTGAGTCAGTTTTGTTTGACTAACTACCTGCCAGTCATCACCATATTTGCCTATCCACTTCTACTTTTAACATACGAATCGATTAAATAAATAAATAACTAGAATTAAGTTAAAAAGACATGATGTCCAGTGGGAGCATTTTCATGAACTAGAAACTACAAAAAAACATTGAGGATTACGAACAATATAGTCTTTTCCATAAAATCTGTATACTTTGAACCTAGTGATAAACCCATCATGATGCTGAAAAAATTAGAGGAAAAGTGTTTTAAAAAAACTTCCAGGTAACACCAGGAAGTAATTCTTGAAATTAAAGGATATAATGTGCTTCGAGTTAAAAAAGTTACCAATAATTTAGTATCGCTGCTCCATTGCCAGCAGAATCATTCTTTCGGAACTCTCGGAACCTACAATTTCGTTTTTAAAAAAATTCGGAGAAAAACTGTTTCGATAAGTTATTCTAGGTTTTTTTTTTCGGTTTCCCGTTTTAAAACAGGCTGAAAAAAAAGAAAACTAGAAAAAAGTTTTTAAAAAATTGAAAAATAACACACTGAAGTTCAACAATCAATGGATACAATAGTTTTATCAAACTTTTCAAAAAGAAATCCCGAATTTTCAGAAAATCCACTTTTTTCCAATATTTTTTGTGTTTTGAAAAAAAATCTGAACGTTTTGAAACCACACAAGCTTGATTGTCAGGTAATCGCTGTAAAAGTTTGTTCAGCAGCTTATGATTCTTCCAAATCTCTCAACAAAATCTGTGACCCAAAAAATGTATCTTCATATTTTCAGCTTCAAGCACATGTGATAAAAGATTTGACACAAGACTTATCAGATGGTGTGAATTTAATACGATTAGTTGAAGTATTACAAGGAAGAAGATATTATGGTAAAATTTACGATCAAGAACCCACTGAAATTCAAAGATTAATGAATGTTCAAATGGCATTGGATGCTTTGAGAGAAGATGGGGTCAAGACTGTTAATATAGGTAATTATTTCTGCTCATTTTTAAATTTTAGAGCTATTTTTTTAGGAAGTCATGACATTGTAGATGGCAACGAAAAATTGATATTAGGATTAATTTGGTGTCTTGTGCAACGTTATCAAATTGCTTGTAAAACCAAGATCCCTCCAAAGAAACTTGTAATGGCTTGGATACAAAGTGCATTACCGGAATTAAAACTAACCAATTTCCGAACAAATTGGAACGATGGAGTTGCTCTCAGCGCGTTGTTGGAGTATTGTCAACCTGGATTATGTCCGGAGTGGCGAAATTTAGATGCATCGAAATTGTGAGTGTTTACGCATAATTTTTACTAGCTTGTTGTTCAAAAATAACATTCAGACACGAAAATTGCGATCGAGCTCTGTTCCTAGCTGAAAAATATCTGGAAATTCCTCGTATTTTATCAGCTGAGCATTTATCATCACCTCACTTAGACGAACTATCATGCTTGACATATTTATCATATTTTATTACAAAAGGTGCCCCCGGCTACCGCGCAACATTGAAAAAAGTTCACGAATTATTGCCTGGATGTGATGTAGAAGACCTAGAACATTCTTGGAGTGATGGATATCTTCTTTCTATGCTAGTTGAAGCCTGTGGTGGAAAAGTTCCAGAATTACCAGAAATGAACTTTGAAAACTACTCGAATTTCGTTGAAAACGTTGCGATTGCTTTGGATGCGGCGGCTGATATAGGAATCGGATCATTAATTGGGGCTGATGACATTTCTAATCCCCAAGGAGAACATTTGGGTGAGTTTTTGTTTGTAATGTTTCAAATCGGCTCCAGACTGGTTATCAGTTCACACGTGATTATTGTGTTTATGTACTTTCAGGTACAATGGCGTTAGTTGCTGCGCTGTGTTCGATACCTTTGGAAAAAACAGTGAATATGACCGATTGTTATGTTAATCAACAGGTAAAAACTAGTGAAGAGTTCAGGAAATTAAGAAAGAAACAAAAAATAAAATATATGAAAGTTGTGTAAAAATGTTAGTAATTTGAACTACCCAAAGAGTATTTTGACAGGAGAAATTTTTCGACATAATTAACCTGTAATCAGCTTCGAAAAATGATTTGTGTAATGTTCATAAAAGTCGTACTGATTCTGAAAAAAGTTACAGATGGATTCTGAGAATTTCAAGATTGTGTGGTTTTGCCACTTGAATAAAGGTTCAATTGAGATTCAAAAATGCTCTGTACACTTAGAAATCTCATCTTGGCTCACATACTTTGAAAAAAAACGTTGATTGAGAATTTTCTAAATGAATGAGGTTCTGTATACCTTTTTGGTATTTTAAAAAATTCATTTAGAATAATATCGAGGTTTGAATACTTTTAATGAACTTCAAAGAGCCGCTGGATTCAACTAGAGTCTTTTTTTTAAGGTAAATTTGGATTTGGCATTCTCAGATGGCAGTGAAGTTCGAATGGAAGATCTTGATGTTCGAGGTATTAACACAAATAAAAACCTGAAATACTAATTTATTTTCCAGTAATCGGACCATATGGTGATGTATTATCCAATGAACATCTGCGACTTCGAAAGAGCCGAACAATGCAAGGCGCCGTTTTGTCGTTAATTCCTGAGCATCCCGGAATACATCAGGTATGAGAAAAAAAAACGAATATATTCATTTTTATTTGCCCCATTCACATTTATTGAAACTTTTTCCTTCGTCTAACACCCTCTTTCTCTTGTTATGCAATCAAGTTAAGCGAAAAAAAATGTGAGAAAAATATACAATATGAAAAATTGACAATAATTCTATAGAATTGTTTTCTTTTCTCTCGGGGCAAATAATACTGGTCGAAAAAAGAAACCTGGAATTTCATTTCTATTCTTCCCTATATGAAAGAACAACAAAAATATGAAAGTCAAGGTTAAAACAAAAGTAGAGGTAGGTTTCGTATCCTAAAGAGATAAAAACCTTGAATTTTATTAGCAGAATTGAAATTAAACCACCGAATCGAGATTAGATTGTGAAAATAGATTAGAAAAAACACCTTTTTTTTTTGGTTTCTTCCGACGTTTTTTTAATCAAATATAACTAATAAAAAAGTTGTATGGTGACTCAAAAATGTTCTTTTCATTATTGAAAACTGCGGAGAACAATGTAGTTTTTGTCTACGCTTTTGTAGACAGAAAAATAAACATTTTTTTTTGACATAAATAAACCTAGTCAAAATTAATCTTCAATTGAACACCGGTATTTCATCGATTTAGCGTAATAAAACTTTTACTGCAATTGTTTGAATACATTTTTTATCTGAAATATATTCAACTTTCCAGAATCGAATTCGCATATTTCTAGGCTTCCGAATTTTGTTTTTTTTTAAATTGATATCGTGTATAGAGATATTTGCATATACTTAATTTCGGGAACTACTTTTCAAAAAAGTATACATGATAGTTAGAATATACTCTGCGTTAAAAAAAAATATACTCACTTCCCATATCTATCATGACTTTTGGTTCTTTTAGAAGCTAATTTAAATATATTTTTCAAGAAATTTAAAAAATAAAAAAACTTTGTGGAATTTTTCAAAATTAGATCGGATATACATATCCCACAACAAACGCCGTATAAATTCAAACTTACATAATTTTTAATTTAGCTTTCGACCTCTACAAAAAACACTTTCTAACTTGGTTTTGAAACCTTATGCATTATTGATTTCTATTAAAACTGTGGGACATGGTGCAGAAATCTTTGATTTGTTGTCTGAATTTTTTTTTTTTGAAAACTGTCTCACCGGTTTTTTTTTCAAAATATACACATCTTTGATTGTAAAAAACATTTTTTTTATCATTTTCTTTTTTTTTCAAACGAAGTAACCATTAAAAATTCGATTTCTAACAGAAAATATAGAAAAAATGAAAAATATCAAAGTTCTTTAAAAATTTAAAACGAAAGAACCACAAACTTTCACTACTTTTAAAAATAGATTTCAGCTTCCGAACTCGGAATTTCCATATTCAAAAAAAAAAAACACTAAAATTAGGAAAAAAAAACATCCCTTTTCTCAATGTTGTTATCGTTTTCTAATAAATAAAAATGAAAAACGTAACATTTTCATCGTTCCTCTTCACTCACTTGTATATTTTCAAAAACGTCCTTTCTCTTCTCCTTCTCACCAGCCGTTCGTTCGCCGTCCTCCAGCAAACGAACAAACGAATTGTACTCCTGTTACAATATCCTTTCTATCCGGTTATTTTGTCACATTCTCTACGTCTCCTTCTCCTGGTTCTTCATTCAGCAAATTATGGATACCTTGACCTGACAGCCGGGGGGCGCAAAGAAACAAAGATAGTTCACATCTATATTTTCTACCGGTGTTCGTGTTGTTGTTATTGTTGTTGTTGTTGTTGTTGTTTTTATTGCGGTGAAAAAGATGAAAAAGAAAAAGATGATGTGCAATTACTTATGCCATCTTGTTTACTAGTGACCAATCCGGATCGTTTTTAGAAAAATGATTGATTTTGCCTGTCTGTGTTTTTTTTTCTGTTTCAAGCTAACTTTTCGTACAATAGCTTAGGACAGGATTCCGTTATTCAGCGAAATGTTTGAGGTATTTTTTTTCATTTTCTGACAAAAATATGTTTTTTTTTCAAAAGCATGTAGCTATTAAGGTTCAGTCTGTAAAAAATTGATTTTTTGATGCACAGAAAATATAATGTCTGCTTGTTGAACGTTTAGCCTAAGATTCCAAATCATTAAAAATTAATGTTCACGTATCAACAAAATTAAATGCATAGTAATATTTGAAAAATCAAACGTGACACTTTTTCACTGTATTTTGCTCACTTTGGATTTGTGTATTTTTTTTTTATTCGATTTGGATTTTTGTGAATTTTTAAAGAGAATGGAAAATTTCCCGATCTTTCGGAAAATCCTTCTAAGAAGTGGGTTTTTTTGCTCGGAGCCTAATAATTTTATTAGGTTCTCAGAACTTTAATCTTGGTCTGCTTTTAAGATGACGTTTCCGGAACTGAGCAGAAATCTCTTCTTTTTGTAATTTGTTATCTTAACTAGAATAATTTGTACAAACTTGAGTTTTTTAAAGTTTAGATTAGTTTAAAAACCAGAGATTTATTTTTTTTTCTGACTTTTTTCGAAATTCAATGTGTTTTCTTATCTGATGCAGTTGTTGTATTTGTGTTCATTTGTGGTTTACAAACCATATGTATTTTTCTCGAGTTAATGATTTTTTAGAACTTTTTATATATATTTCTGTTCCCAGTTACTCTATTTCAGATGTTTCAAATATTCCACATTATTTTCTGAAAAATTCCGTAAACAACATGAAAACAGAACAAGTTTTTTTCCTTCTCTCTTCGAAATAACTTTGAAAAAAATACTATCGGAAATAAAACCTTGACCTTGGTTCAAAATAGGAAACAAATAAAAGAAGATAAACTGATTACGACACTATCAATTTCCACAAATCTTTTGATTGATTCGATATGATGCTCAGACAACAAAAAAAAACAATATTTTTCCAGGTTCGCATTTATTGTCAGGGCTCTGAATTGCCAGCGAGCCCCATTTCGCTGCAAGTTCACACACAGCAACAAACGCGTAGCACATCTCGCGCACAATCGCAAGCGTATCCGGAAAATCGGGTCAAGACACCGGTCAACGTTGAAAGAGTTGGTGTTACTACAGAATCTGAAGTTTGTTTCATCAATAGTTCTCCCCTCATTCATATCAATTTACAGGTTGACATATCCCATCAATCTTTCGCCAATCGACGATTACATATCATCAAACAACTCGAAGCGCAACACGTGAATCAAATAGCTCAGGTAACCCAATAAAAATGACCTTGAGAGACGAACTGTTTTGCGAAGAAAAAAATCGTTTAAAGAACGATAAATTTAACACCGATGTGATTAATAACCAATCAATCTTCACTTGAAACGTTTGTACCAATTGAAAAAAGTCATGAGACTGGCAATGTTTCGAATGTTTTCAAATCTGATTTAAGTTCTACGTTTTTGTATTTGAAAAAATTTTGATTTTTGTCGGCTTCCAAAGTGATGTTTTCAGGCAAAATCAAATCAATTGGAAAGAAATCAAATCGACCTCTCAAATCAGGTAAGCCAGGAAAAAGATTTTTGAATAGAAAAACAATATAAATAGATATGGAGTGTTAGGATGTGAAAAAAAAATGAAGTTTAACATTGGGAAAACTTGAACTGTTCAAATAAATTCAATACTGAAAATTTTGTTCGATCTCCATTAGTACAAGTCTGAGCTTGAAAACATTGTCGATCCGTTATTTCCATGAATCTTTTGCTAATTTTGATTCCCTGTCAAAATGTCAGATTGTATAATAATAGTTTGTATCGAAAAATCCATAACTCCAAAAAATTGTTTTTAATTTGGGTTTTTATTTTCCAATTCTCATGTTGTTTCATGAGTTCATTTTTCAATTTTTCTTCATTTTGATGGGCACAAAAAATTGGTCAGATTCTGCTGAAAACTGTTCAAATTTTCATTTGTATTTTTATTTACACATGTCCAATTTATGTGACCTAATATTCATAGACCGATACTAAATATATTAAAAAAACCATTCATATGCCATAATCAAGTGTTTTTTTTATCAACAAACATACAAACACTCCTATCATGACCAAATAACTAACTTGCATTATTTATATGTTTTTCTATTCTACTTTTTTCCCTAAGCCGTCTTATTATTTTTGTATTTTTTTTATCAAAAAAAATATCACTTTGTTTTGTTGTTATAGAAGTCGAAGATCCCACCACCACCGCCAGCACCACCAATTCCATCAGTTCTCGAAGCGTCCGCTTACAAAGAAATGCCTTTAGCTAGGTCTCCAGATGTTGGATTAGTTTCATTCTCTGGGTTGAGTGAACCATGCTCAGTTGGCTCTATTGTTGAAGTTGTTATTAATGCACATGGTGATGCTATTTCGGGAAATGTATATGTTGAAGCAGTCTCGCCGACAAGTACAATTCATCCATGCACAGTTCGACATCAGGGCAACTCATATATGGCCACATTTACACCGCAAGAAGTTGGTAGGTGACCCCATTTTCTTTCTTTTTTTTTGCGATTACCATCAACTTGTAAATGATGTGTCGGAAACAGCTTTGATCACGAGAATATTATGTGTTTTATAAAAAGGAGGGAGAAGGGTCAGATATTATGATATTCGTCGTTTTATTACATTTTTATGATTGATACTTGGACAGTGTTTGGGAATGAGAAGGATAATTTTGTCCAAGGAGGAAAAAGGGAGTGGAGACGGTTTCTTTAATATCATATATTTTTTAAATCATCCTACTGTTGATATACAGAAGTTAATGAATAATTATATACAATATATTTGTCGAGTGTGCTAAAAAACTTTGAAATAAAGGTGATAATTGACCATTTTTTTCAAAGTTCAAAAATTTTGGTCCCAGCTACAATCGTTTTCAAGCAAATCTAATCTAATAAGATATAACATATTCCACAGTAGCTCAAATTTGTCGCCAAAAGCTTTTATTATCAAAATAGGATCAAAATCCATCATTAGCTATTATTTCATATATCCACTAAGAAATGAATTTTTACTGGCCTCACTAGAAATCATCTCAAAATAGGTCTTCTTCGTGGAGTTTTGCGTGGAGAAAAACTATAAAGTCTAGTACACCATATTGACAGCTTTCAGGAACTCTGATCTGCATCAGTTTTCATAAAATAGGAAAAAATTTGCTGACACTGTTAAATCTAATCAAAAGTAAATTGGATGCAAAGTTTATGACTGTTGTTTGATGAAAAAAATAAATGACGAGGAACTGTTTTTCAAGAACTAGGGAAATGTTTTGAAAATAGGGGTTTTTGAATGAAAATAACTATACTTTTTTGCAGGTCTTTGGCGTATTGGAATTCTTTACGACGGAGAACACATCCGTGGATCACCATTCGCATGTCAAGTATTCGATGCGTCTCTTGTTAATGTATATGGTCTCGATGTCGGATTGGTTGGACAAGAACTTCGATTTTCAGCCAACACGAGTCAAGCAGGTCATGGCAACCTGAGTGTGAGTTTTCTTATCTTGATCTACCTTTCTTTGGGCCTCTTAGGTTCTTCTTATATCTCATCTTATACTATATATTATTCATCTTTTATTTTATTATTATTATTATTCATAATGTTTCTCGGGTGATTGTTTTTGACTGTCTACTCGCATTTTCGCGAACATTCCTTTGATATCATTGAATATCTGTTCATCTTTTGGATTTTTTGTCCACTATTTTCAATTACTGATTGCTTCAGAGGGTTGGAAAAGACTTATACTTTGAGCTGTTGCATTTTTTTTAAAGTTCCAATAAAAAAAGAAATATCTGGTTTTATTAGTGATGAAAATGGTTTCATCCATTTTAAAATGTAGTTCAAGTTAATACCCCATTCTGAAATCTCCATATCATCATTCAATGAAAAGTATCAGTTGAACAAGAATTCTGATTTTGGTCTCAATGATTTTATCTGAAAAAACACACTAAACTTGAATATGAATTTTGATTTTTTCTAATTGTCAAAATTGGATCAGTTTAAATGAAAAAATACTTTAATTTTTCACTACCAGATGATCTCTGTGCTCTGAAACTCAATACATTTGGGTTCGCGTGGGCCTTAAGTGCTTAGACATGTAAATGTTTTGATGACAAGTTCACATTTTCTTACAATGGTATTCGATTCATTTGGAAAAGTCCCATGTTTTTTCCTGAGTTTATCAGGTTTTCTGTTGAAAAACAAATTTTTCTAGTTCTTGAATTGTCATATTTGATCTTGCACAACTAGGGAAATCAACAGAAAAACTTTCGTTTCACTAGTTGATAACTATTCTGTAACTTTTCCAGATTTTAAATTTTTTATTTCATAATTCCAGGTTTCCGTACAAAGACACGGGCGTGAGATTCCAGTTACAATCGAAGAACAACCTAGCACAAAAATATATCAAGTATCATTCGTTCCCGACGGTGCTGGTCAATACACCATTCACGTTCTCTTTAACAGAATGGATATCAAAGGTACAGCATATATTTCTGTTTTTCCGATAATACTTTAATTTTACAGGATCTCCATTTATTCTT
Source organism: Caenorhabditis sp. 38 MB-2015 (assembly GCA_900536415.3). Taxonomy (NCBI): domain Eukaryota; kingdom Metazoa; phylum Nematoda; class Chromadorea; order Rhabditida; family Rhabditidae; genus Caenorhabditis; species Caenorhabditis quiockensis. Next base: position 130,758 of record LR548798.1, read on the forward strand.
GATATTGCGGATGCTACTTCAGTGTCAGTATATGGTGAGAATCTTCGAACAGCTTCTGTTGGCAAACTTGCCACTTTCATGATTCACGCGGTTGGCGCGGAAGCCAAAGATATTAGCACGACGATTACAGGTATTTCAAAAACTCACATTTTCGTTTGTCCCCGTTCTAACACTTTACATGTGCTTTGATTTATGACTACTGAAAAACTGCATGATATCCCTCAAAATTTTTCGAATCATAAAAATAGGTCGCAAATTGTCCATGTCTTCAACATATGTGTTTTGTTTAATAAGTTGGTGAGTTGAATTATCATCTCCTATATCGATTTTTGATATTTTCAGCACCTTCTGGAACAGCTATACCAGCAAAAATTGTTAGTTTAGATGATGTGACTTATCAAGCAGAATGGACACCTAAAGAACCAGGTAAGAAATATATCTATGTTTACGATAATATGTTATTCAACATATTTTAAAGAAACTAATTTGTTGTCGTCGTTTTTTCATTATCATAGGCGTGCCCTGACTAAATTCCTAAAGAATAGAACTTTATCTTCATCTCTTTTTCCTTTTTTCGCTTGTTGATTGTTGTCTTTTTTTTCATTTTATCTTTTTGTCTTTTGGTGGGTTTTTTGAATAAGGAACTTTTAAATTTTCAAAGTTTTCCGGCGCCTGTATTATATTGTTTTTGTCTTTTTGAAAAATTCCAAGCGTTTTTTCGGGTTGATAATTTTTTATTTGATGTTTAATGTCGGAAAAAATGTGTATCAGGTTTTTGCAATTTATAGACCTTTTTATCAAGAAAATTATGAAACCTGAGCTGGTTCAGACAGAGTAAATACCTTCAATTTGTACCACATTTTAGTCTTATCTTAGATTGTTCCGAATTTAAACCTAGTCACAATTCCTGAATTAAGAAGAATTACTATGTTGCAGTATTAAATTAGCGCACCATAAATTCAAAAATACACCTCCCAAACAAAAAATGAAACAAAACAAAAAACAATGATGAAAAATACTTCAAGTTTTCCTCTCTACTTATGCCTACCTACAAAATATGTTATATGTTTGTCCGAGTAAAAACCTATTTGTTGATTGTGGGCAGAAAAAGAATACCTGTTTGAGATGACAACATTGATGTGTGTAGTTTTTCAAAACAATCATATTTTTTTGTGAGGTTTCAGTTTGGAACTTGATTTTGAACTTTCATATGTTTTTCTTATCATTTCAATTGTTTTTTCTTTCTTTAAAAAAACAATACATTTTGTCACTTTTTCGAAAAATATTTTAAATTTTTTTACAAGCTCTAATCTTCTTTGTCACTATCGAAAAAATACCACCTACAAACACCCACGCCAATAAGAGAAAACAACAATCAGATAACAAACTGCCAGTTGGAACAATCTGAGTCATTCTCCCGTATTTTCTACAGATTTTCTTGAGATACCCACATATTTTGTCTTTTCCTACAATATATTTTTAATAACCTTTTTCAAAGCCCTAAAAATGTTACTCTTATCAGTTGTTTTATGTATTTGAGAAATATAGTTTTGTTTATTCAGGTGAGCACAGTGTGGATGTGATGCTGGCCGATCAACGTGTTTCGAATTCTCCATTCGGGTGCAATGTTGGTGCACCTGACTTGGTACATGTTCGAAATATGCCAAGACGTATTTTGCCAGCAAAATTGAATACTGATCATTCGTTTGAAAGTGAGTTAATATATTTGTTAGTCATCTAATGAGTCATCAATTAGGAATGATCAAAGATACTTGACTCGAGGTTACTGTGTGCAATATCCAGAGTTTTTTTTTTGTTGAAAAAAACACCAAATTTTTCACACACATATGTGCTAATGGGCTTCTCACTGATGGTCCGAAGATTTTCGTGAAAAATGAGCTATTTGTTTACCCGTACCTTTCAAAACAAATATGCATGCGGTTTTTTGTAGGTTCCACGTTTTTTCCAGCCTGATAACCATTATTAACAACAAAAAATATTTTTTCGAACTTTTTTAAAAGTTTTGAAAATAAAGGTGATTGTTTTTGAATAAAGTGTCACTGGAGGTTGCACTATTTGAAAAAAAAGTATTTTTCCAAACTTTTCCATCCGGTTTTGAACTGTATCACGATTAGGTGAGGATAGTTTTGTAACGTGTATTCCAGTTTTGATAGGAGAACTTCATTTAGTAAAAGATTAATGAAAAACGAAAAATGTACTCAAAATTTGTCACAAATAATTTTATATGCTTAATTTAGAACGAAGTTATCTAACAAAAAGTGTCTTAAATAATGTGGAGCATCATGATGAACGTATCAACAGCTTAAGAACTAGTGATCGTTTTTTTGGTAAAGTAGTATAAAATTCAAAATTTGTTATCTATGTTTTTTGACCTGAGTAAAAATGACATCAACTATAGTGAGAAAAACAAAATTCGATTCTTAACTCGGTAAACTTTTTTGAAACCTTTTGTTGATTTGTTTATTAATAAATAACTAAGGTTCAAAAAATTTCCACATGAGGGCACAATGAAGCCTAAAAAAAGCTTGAAACAAAATATCTAGAAATTGAAATAAATATGATATAGTCCTATTATAACCCAAACCCCATTGTTGATCCAAACAAAACATCAATCTTGTTATTTTTTCCCCTAACACCACTCAAAACCAATGAAATCTTTGTTTTTTTCATTTTTTTTATTTTGCAATACACCTTCTCCCAAGTGCTCTCTTCTGTCACTCATAATAACAATAACAGAAATTTTTCTCATGCATTTCTGAGCAACAAACGAACGAAAGAAAAGAAGAAAAACACTCACTCAATGACAGAAACTCTACTCCTCTTTTTATTTTTGTGCTAACTATGCACTACTACTACTAAATACATACATACATTCATATTTGGGACAGGGACTCACTCACTTGAGAACATGACAGATTTCACATATACAACCGGTTCGTTTACTTTTCGAGCAGCACAAAGGCTGGAATAATGTTTGTTTACCTTTGTACTGGTGCCGTTTTTTGTATCTTTGAGAGGAGAGGAGTGCCTATGTGTATGTGCTCGAGTTAGTTCTTTTTTGCCCTCCTTTGTTTCGGTGAAATCATTTTCAGTTTTATTTGTTATATGTTATATGTCTTTTGTTAAACATTTTTGACAACGATTTTTTGCATGTAGGTGAACGTTAGTTCTCAAAAACTGTTATTTTTCAAGCACTTTGTTTTTATGTATCTTGGTAATGTTTTTTTCTTTCTTTTCTGGATGAAAAAAAACATTACATTCCGCTCAAAAACTTACATTTTTTTTTTCAAAGCTGTAAAACTGTTTCCTGCTTTTTTCTTTAAAAAATCAACAAAAATTCAGTTTGTGCAATTCTATTACTTATTTTCTGAAATTGGGTATTACGCCTTGAATGTTTGCTGTTTTCACACTTCTTAAATTGAATTTTTTGAGAAAATTCCAAAACTAAACAAAACAACATTGCAAAAATTAAAAATAGCGAGCGCACGCGCGTAAAAAATGTAAATAAACAAAGATTCACCATTTATTTGTTACTCGCCCCACATGATAAAACTCACAAAAAAAATTTTGTATTTGCCTTTTTCTCAGGAGAATGGAAGAAAAAACCCATTTTTTCTCTTACAGTTGACGCAACAGCGGCTGGTTCGGGAAATTTGGAAATCATGATAAATGGCGGCCGAGTGCCGTGTCGGGTACGCGAACTTGGTAGCCGACAATATATGGCGATTTTCACACCAACTCAGTCAATTACCCATACAATTGAGATGCGATTCAATGGGGAACATGTGTCTGGAAGTCCATGGAAGTTAGCAGTAGAAGATCGCGGTGAAAAACGCCAAGATATGGAAAAGTAGGTTTTAATCTCTTAGAGTTAAGAAAAATTGAAAGAGAGTCAGCTATCTAATAATATATGTATGTTTTTTTTAGAACTATGTCTTATTATTCGGAACTATCTGGTCCAGGATTGGTTAGAGCTCCAATCAACAGAACTGCACACTTCGATATTAATGGAGAAGGTTTGGAACTTTCCGATATTCAAGCTAAAATTTTTGGACCCGACGGTCATGAATTTCCAATTCGAATAATCCCAAGATCATCTGGTAAATTCACAGCTGAATATCGTGTTGAACAGGTAAGTACATAAGAACAAAAGCAATCTTGAAAGTAAACATTTTAAACACAACCACAAATGTGTGGTAATTTAGAACCGGTTCCCCTCTTTTTTTAACATTTATTGATTTCTTCCAGGTCGGTGAACATCAGCTAACAGTTTGGATTGCTGGCCGAAAAGTCGATGGATCACCCTTATCAGTCGCAGGTTTGTCATTGCAAAGTAGTGAAACGAAATAGTATCAATTTTTAATAGGCTACGCGACAGAAAAGGTTCGACTTGAACCATTGGGAGGCGGAGTGCCAAATCAACCAGTACAATTTTACGGTAAGTTGATTGTGGGGAGAGAGGAGAGGCGAGAGAAATTGAGAGAAAAAATCGACAACAAATTTAGTTAGTTTGTGGCAAAAGAACTATTACTAGTTTTTGATATAGTTGGGTGTGAATGATGAGTGGCGGAAATACGCCACAATATTATTCACAGCTTTATGTTATTCCTGCAGTTGATGCTGTTGAAGCTGGAAAAGGGCAATTGGAGATATCAGTGAATCAAGGAAGAGTGCCAAACAATGTGCAAATGCAAGGAGCCGGAAGGTAAGATCATTTGGGATCATTGGAAAAAACTGATCACCAGTGATTCCTCAGAACCTGTATACTTTTACCAAAAATTACCATAATTGGCGGATATTTCACCTGGAATGTTTCAATAATTTATTTTTATGAGCTTTAAGTGCTCTCAAGTGAAAAAATAGAAGTTATGCTTCTCAAAAAATATATTTGTTTATATTCCAGATGTTTGGTAACATTCATCCCACAACATGCCGGCACTTATGTAATCGATGTTACATTCAATGGAGAACAAGTTCATGGTATGTCAAATACAACTAATAGGATTATATTATTCACTCATTGACTTTCACTTTAAGGTTGTCCGATCAAAGTTGAGATTCTCCCCAAACAAGTGGGCCAACAAATTCATGCCAATTTGACACCAACCGCCGTGTCGACAGCTATTTCGGCAGGTTTGTGAAAATGCAAAAACACATAACATCAAATAGTAGCAATAATTATAATCGTTAATCCTTTTGTCGACGCTCATTTTGATGAAAACTATACGGTTTATGCAAATTGAGGAGGAACTCAACACAACAATAATTCTTTGTAGGTGGAAATTCGTCGATTGCTGGAACATTTAGACATGAATCAAGGTCACCAGCTACTTCACCCACTTATTTGCAACATTCGAGACAAAGGAGTGAGGAGACGATTTTGAGAAGTCCGAGAGAGTCCAGAAAACCATGGCAAACGGTAATTAATCTAATTAATTAGGAGAAAAGTACCTGGTCTCATTCAGTACTAACTTCTTAACAATATCAGAAGAATTCAATTTTCAAGACAAACGAACCTAGGAAGTTTTAGGTGAATTACAAAACGGAAAAATTGAATTTTCAATACCTCACAGATTGAAAAAATTTTTAAAACTGGTTTTATGTAACTTTTTACACAAGATTTTTCTAAAATCATTTATACATTGAGCTTGGATAAGTAAAAATGTTATGAATCAAAAATCAAATGATCCATGATTCCTCAAGGTTCCGAAAGTTTACCATTTGTTGATAAATAAAATTTCCGGTTTTTGATTCATACTAGGTTCCCGGTTTTTTTCTCTGTTAAAAAACCTGAAGAGAGATCAAACATCCTTATGAAGTTTGATAGTGTTAGATATTCTAAGGTATATGAATTTAATAAAATAAGTAAAATACACCTGTAAAAGAAAAAAAGAGAAGAACGAAAACAAAAAGAAAAACAGAAATGAAAAAGAAAAATGGAAGAAAAAATATAGCCGATAAATAGACACAAATCGTGCAATCTCGCTTTAACGATATTCATTATTTTTAAATATTTCTCCCATTTTCCGAACTCATTTTAGTTTTTTCCTGATGTTTTTTCAACGACGTTTTTATGAAAATTATATTTTAAAAATATTTATCATACCTTACAATATTAGAAACTATTGAAATTTGTACTCATTCATCCAATTTTCAGTCATATGCACCAACATCGAGTCGAAATGCTTTCTCACAATCGCCACACCGTGATTGGAGTGCTACAACAGTTTACGATAGAGTGTACGGCAGTTCTAGTGATATTGATCGCACTTTATCACCAAGTGATCCATCAAGACGTCACAATATTCGTGAAACTACTACTGTTATTCATCGAACACCATCGCCAACTGGCTTGAGGTATGTTTATGAAGTTGAATTGTTATTTGTTTCACCTTGTCCCTTCTAACAGATCTCACCAAATTACCGAAACTATAACTCGCACCACACATCGATCACCATCGCCACCAAGAGGGAACAATACATATGGAAGTGTTCGGTAAATATATTAATTGTGTGGAAATAACTCTAACAATGTGTGTTTTTCTAGAACTCAAGAATTTGCGGAAAGGATAGCGCGGTCACCATCACCAACAAATGGGTACCAAAGGGAATTTATTGAGAAACGAACAACAATCAGGTAAGTACAACAGCACTCACCGACCACTTAATTAACTAATTATTCTTCTTTCAAAAAATTCCATGTTTGTAAAAAAACGAGTTGTTTTTAGATCGCCATCACCTGGTAGAACTTCAAGTGTAGCGCATTCACATATTAGCGAAGTTCCACTTTCACCAATTCAAGGTGTTGATGCACCATTCGATGTTGCTGGTGAAAGATTGAGAAACGTCGAGAAAATGGATCCATTAGCTGATGAAGAAGAACGAGAGCGACAAAAATGGGCGCAGGAGAAAAACAGTAAACTTGGTTATACTGTTGCTCAATATGGTGGAGATCGTTCAACAAGTCCGGAAAAAAGATATTTCGGTGACACACTCGACAAACATGATCGACCACCATCATCGGGATATCAACGACCTGCTTCACCAGAATATTCACAAGTATATGAGCGATATGACCGACCAACGCGACAAACTGATCCACCAAAAGTTGAAGCACATGTCTCGGCAAATTACAAAGGATATGAACCAGTGTATTCTGAAATTACAACAACCAGAACAACAACTACCACTGAATATGAGAAAAAGCCAGAAGTGGCAAAAAGAGCAGCAACACCCGAAGGTTTTGTTGAGCCAATCAATGAAACGGTTGGAAAAGGTCGAGATGGATTCCAAAGAACTCAATCAGAGGTAAGATCGGTTCAATATTCTTATTAAACAAATATGATACACTCAAAGTTTTTCCTTTTTATCTATTTATTTTTTTCAGAAAGTCTTCGAACCTGTTGGACACAAAACTCCAGCATTCAACACTCTTCATCGAACTGAGGAAAAAGAATCAATTTATGATCTACCACCACAAGAAAATTTGGAAAAACAACCTGAAGTACCATTGACTGAGTTGTACAAAAAAGGAATGGCCGAAGATGTTGTTGACAATTTATCTTATGTTCGAGGAAAAGTTGGATATGACAAAACTGAGGGTTACTCGCCAGCTCCACATATCGCACTAACTGATGAGGAGTTGCGTCGTGAGAAGGATCATTACGTCAAATTCCAGGATAAGGTTACCTGCCCAGAAGGACCGAAAATTGGGTTAGAAGATGATGAAGTTTCGAAACAGAAAGAGCATTATTTCAATCATCAGGATAAAGTACCATATCCGGAAGAGAAGACTATTGCGTTGGAACATGACGAAGTTGAAAGACAGAAGGATCATTATATCAAACATCGAGATGAATCCGATCAAAAAATTGAGCTCCCACCAGAAAATACTCATGACAACAAATTGACTTACCTTCGTACTAAGAATGATAGTGATGACAAGATCAGTTGCCCACCTCCACCAATTGTTGATGATGAAGAACAAGCTCGTCGACAAGCTGAATACTTGAGAGTGAAAGAAGAGGATGATAGAATTCTCATGAGACATGGTTTCACAAGAACAAATGAGCCATCGATAGAAATTCAAGAACCAGTCACCGAACCCATTCGTGATGATGTTGTTGAAGCAGCACGTGCTCCAGAAGTCGCATTGAGACCAACTAATGAGCTTCCGCATTCACCTGTACCATCTGGCAAATCTACACCAGCTACCACGCCAAAAATGTCGTTGAAGTTCAAGAAAGATGGAAAAGAACCAAAGCCATTCGATTTTGGAAAGAGCAAGTTTACATGCAAACATGATGTTATCAAACGAGGAAAGGAGGTTGAAGTCAAGTTGGAAGGTTTGAAAATTGGAAAAGAAGATCAATTGCGTGTAGTTGTTTTACGTAAGTTTCTTAACCCCAACTAATAAATGTAAAATATATCCCCATTATTTCAGCACCAGCCAACAAATCTGTCAGTCCTGGATCAAATGGAGGTCCACCAGTAGAAGTTGAAACAAAGGTGAAAAAAAGTAGCAGCAAATATGAAATCACATTCAAACCAACCGACGTCGGAACACACAAAATCTTTGCTTACGTCAATGAAGTTCAACATCCACTCTCACCATTTGCTGTTCGTGTCTATGATGCTTCTGAAATCATCGTTGGTGAAATTCCACATCAATCGCATCTCAATGACACAGTTGAATTCACTGTCGATGCCGGACGTGCTGGTTTCGGAAATCTCGAAATGGCAATCAAAGATGCTGATGGTGTCATCATTCCATCGCACGTTGCTCAACTTGAAAGCGGTTCCGCCAAATTCCTTGTTACATTCACACCAGCCACCAAAGGTCCCCACACAGTCAACATCACTTTCAATAAAGAAGTCCTCAAACGTGAGAAAAACTGGATATTTCAGAATCTCAACTCATAGTAATCCTCTTTACAGATTCACCATTTGAAGTCAGCATTATCGATGCTCCACAACCACCACCACCACCAGTCATCACCCAAGAAAATGTTATCGCTTCACCAAGCTTGAGCAAAAAAGAGCTCAAAGAGCAAGAAAAAGAGAAGAAACGAGAGGAAAAAGAGCGAGCCAAGCGGGAGAAAGAGGAACGAGCTACTTTGAAGAAGGAACGAAAGGTAAGATAGAATCAGAAGGAACATAAACATTTGGCTCTGAAAATGGGCAGAAATCTCAACTAGGGAAAACTGAAAATATTTCATTAAAAAACAAGTTTAGATCAAAATCAGATTTGTTTTCCTACAATTTCAGATTAGTTTCTAAGAAGTTCAAATCATGAATAAATGTTCTTTTCTCGTTTTTCATTTAAAAACTGTTCAATATGAATTCGAGTAGAATGAAAATGTTCATGTTCCTTTAATCTCAAAAAACATAAACTCTAAGGATGTCGGTTGCCTATGCATTCACTGAGAAGGTATTTATTTTGTAGTTTTGGTGATTTTTTCTCTCTTTTGTGTGTGTCGTTTTGTTCAAAACAAACAGATTTAATAACTAAATGAATTCGACCTTGACGCGATTTAGATTTCCAAAAGATTTGCATGGTTTTATCTGGTTCAAATAATTGTTTGTATTTCCATTTTTATCGATTATATAGTAAAAGTCATTTATATATATATTTTTTTTTTGCAGAGCAAAAGTCATCGATTCCCATCCAAAACAACAGTTTCCAAAATTCCGTCCTTGTCGCGTGTTGGACAACCTTCCTCGTTGGTTGTTGAGGTTTCAGGACATGATCAACTCGAAATTCGGGTACTAGGTAGGCAGGCAAAATCTAAAAAGTTCAGGTTAAATGATTTTTCAGGCGAAATTGAGTAATATTAAAAAAAAAAAAACTAATATCTCTAGCATGTTACTAACCATTTCGAAGGTGTTTATTCGGAGAAAACTAGTATTTTTCCAGATAACAAGAAAAATGAGATTGGCACTGATATTGTTGAAATTGAACCAGGTCACATGCAAATTAACTTCACACCAGCCCAAGTTGGTGAGTAACTAAACTTTTTGAATTAGTAAAATGTTATATTTTGTTTGTTTTAGGTGATCATGAAATTGATGTGAGATATGGTGGAGTTCCGGTCACTGGATCACCATTCACTTGCCGTGCATATGACCCAGCAAAAATTCAAGTTGGAACAATTCCAAAAGGAATGTTGGAGAAACCAGTCTATTTTACTGTTGATGCTTCGGAAGCTGGAGTTGGTAATTTGGAAGTTGCTGTTTGCGAAGGTCGAGTCCCATCAATGGCTCACGCTCTTGGACATCACAAATATGATATCAGTTTTGTTCCAAAAGAAAATGTTGACCACACTATTACTGTGAGATTCAACAATGAACCAGTACCGGGATCACCATTTATTTGTCAACTTGTTGCTACAACTCAAGCACTTGCAACTGGTCCAGGATTGGAGAGAATTCCAGTTGATGAACCATCCGAGATTGAAATTCAAACTGATCGTAAAGATGTGACACCAGATGTAAGAGTACGCGATCCACAAGCTAATTTATTGCCAGTTAATGTGACAAGAAGTAAGGATGATGAGACTCTACATATTGCTACATACACACCAAAATGTGTTGGAAACCATCAAATAGATGTTTCAATTGATGGAGAGCCAATTGTTGGTTCACCATTCACTGCCAAGGGTTTTGATGCGAGAAAAGCAATTCTAACTCCACCATCAAGTGCGGTTGTTGACAAACCAGTCACCTTCACAATCGATGCGGCTCGTGCCGGAGCTGGAAATATGGAGATTATCGTTTCGGTTGACAATCACAATGTGCCAAACTTTGTGCAAGCTGAAGGACAAGCTCGTTTCAAGGTCTCGTTCACACCATTGGAAGCTAAACCCCATGTCATCAGCGTCAAGTTCAATGGCTTCGCAATCCCTGGTTCACCATTGGAGTGCGATGTTCGCAGCGCAGTTGCTACTGGTGTTCTAGCTGGAACTGCAGCCACCGCTGGAATCGCAAGCGTTGTTGCAGCCAATGCGCATCATAAGACAAAGTCATCTGATTCAACACAACGACAAGTAGTCAACACCAATGTTCTTCAAAAATCACCAGAAGTCAAAGAAGTTGCAGAGAAGACAGGATTGGCCAAGGAAATTCAATCAGCTCAGGTAATTTGATTTGATATTTTGTTTTTTTTATCACATTTTTTCGCATACCAAAATCTCAATTTAGTACCTCACAGAAGATTTTTTCTGATCACATCAGAAACTATTTTAGGTTCGTCAAAAACGTGGATTCACCATTGACAACATCAACAAATCATCAGATTGCAATGTTGTTATCACCGGTGAGTTTTGTCTAGTGGTGAACTTTGAAAACTTTGACAATGACAAACTCGTTTTCAAAGTTTTCGTGTTCTGTTTTGTCTTGCGCTTTTTGTTGGGTTTTTTGGGCTTAATCGGATCTGGTACATTGGGTTCCCTTGTCTTGTCCTCTAATTTTTTGTGTCTGTGTCTGTATGTGTGTTCTGTGTTTCTCAAGCTCCCGACGGTTCCCTGCTACCGGTGGATCTTCAACAATCATCAACATCTGCGTACGCCGAGTTCACACCAGTTCAACGAGGTGATCATTTTGTCGAAATTTTCATTGATAATGAGAAAATCGACGAGTTTATGATGCGAGTTCGCGATGAACGACATGTCTTGCCGCCTGTTTCATTAGCTGGACAAAAATATTCTTTCGATGGTAAGAAAATGAATAAAATTATATAATCAATGAGAATAATTTTTGTAGTTGACTCGAACGACAAGAACAAAGTTCGAGTTACAATTCGAGAACCGTCTGGAAGAATGTTGCCAGTTCAAATGGAAGACTTGACAGATGGTGGAGTTCGAGTATCATGCCGTTTCAAAGAAATTGGACCGCACTCGATTGATGTGTTTGTTGATGATGAACCCATTGGAGAACGGAGAATTCAATCAGTTATTGATCCATTAAATGGTGCACAATTGGTGAGTCTGGATTCTTGAAGGGATGGTTGGGTTGGAACCAGGTTACTGGATTACTTTTCAATACATATTTTTTTCAGGTTTCCGAGCCTAAGCGAGAAATAGTTGGTGAAAAAAGCGAATTGAAAGTGCTTATCGATTCTGGAGTCGAATCACAAGTTGAAGTCATCATCGACGGACCTGATAGAGAATACAATCATGTGGAACTGAAGAAAATCTCTGAAACTCTATATTCCGCTATTTGGACACCAAAAGTGGAGGGGGAACACGAGTTATCAATTTTGGTAGCTGGAGAGCAAATTCCTGGATCACCGTTTGCGATACATGTTCTTGATCCAGCTGCAGTTCGCGTCGTTGGATTGAAAAACGCTCCAGTTGGTGTTGAACAACAATTCAGTGTTGACTATACAAATAGTGGTGCAGCGACAGCGTCTGTGGAAGTTGCTCATGGTGAACAAGCAGTTCCAGTGACTGTGAAGAAAGTCAAACCTGGTCTATTATTATGCACATTCACACCAACTCTTGATGGACCACATCAGATTGAAGTCATTATCGATGGTGTTCCATTAATTGGTGAGTTAAAAAAACATATATTCATTCATATAAAAATAAAATAAATTTCCAGATGGCCCCTATGAAGTGTTCATCAGTCGACTTGGAACTGTTCGAGCAACTGGTGATGCTCTTAAAAAAGCGCAAAGAGCCAGAACTGCTCGTTTTGAAATTATTAACTGTGAACAAAATCGTGGAGAATTAGATGTCATGGTTTCAGGTACCAACGAAACTCAATACTTCCTTCAATTAATATGTTACAGATACCTATAATAATTTACAGATTCTTACATGTCTTATTTATGTTGCTTGTCTTTGCATGTTGTCTGAACTTCTGTTGATTTCTATCTCTAACTTTCTCAAAACAAATTTGATATCTTTTAGATCCAAAAGGTGGTCCATTACCAGTGAGATGCTATAAACAACAAGATGATAGTTATTGGGTTGAATTCACTCCAGAGCAATTGGGAACACATACAATTGAAGTCACTTTTGGTGATGTACCAATTCCTGGATCACCTTTCAAGACTGAAGTTGTTGATCCAAAACAAGTTGAAGTCAGAGGATTAGGTGATCAAATTCTTCTCCGCCATGCCACTACAATCAATGGTAAGTAAAAAATGATTCAATAAAAATCCTAAATCTCATAAATTTTTCAGTTGATCGACGTAACGCTGGTTCTGGTGATCTTCAAGTTGAAGTAACTGATCCCAATGGAACACATTTGAAGACTGATGTATTGAAATCGCCAGCTGGTGAAGATCGCATCACTTTCTTGCCAAATCAAACTGGACCACACAAAATCAATGTTAAGGTAGCTGGATTCCAAATTCCTGGTTATCCACAAACAATTATGGTTAGCGAACAAGAACGTCCAGGAGTCTACGGAGCCGCGGTTGATCAATCAATCAAGGTGAATGAGCCAGCATCGCTGATCTTCGATCCAAAACAAAATCATGGAGGTTTAAAAATCCTTGTGACTGGCCCAGAAAACAACAAGGTTCACCACAACGTGATGCGAAGACCAAATGGAACATCAGAAGTTGTATTCTATCCAGAAGAGGTCGGCTCCTATCAAGTAAACATTGACTTCAATAATCGACCAATCACCGGCAGCCCATTCGAAGTGAACGTTGTTGACGCGACAAAAGTTGTTGTCAACGATTTGGATATGGATCGCGATGGTACACTTCTTCTTCGACTCGGCCAATCGAACTCATTCGATGTTGACGCGACGGCAGCCGGACCCGGCAAACTTCGCGCGGAAGTTCGGGATGCTGACAATACATTGATCGGTGATGGCCCGGCTGTCGATGATCTTGGCAAGGGAAAATACCGCGTTCGATTCAATCCAAATCAAACTGGAAAGTAAGTTGATTATTAAAAGGAAAATGATAATCGAATTCATTTATGATGTTTCATATATTTAAATTATTTTTTTTTGTTGCAGATATTCAATCTACCTTTATTGGAATGAATTGCCAGTTGAGAGCGCCTTCCCTGTCCGTGCGAGGTTTTCAGCCGAAGAAGTCCCAACAACATCGCGAGCTATTAACAAAGAAACAACATCATCCCATATTATCTCACAACATCAGCCACAACAACATCAACAACAGCACCAACCACATTCCCGAGAACGATCCGACGATGAAATTGAAAGAGTTATGATCAGAGGAGATGGTCTTCATCGTGCTGCTTTGAAAGAGCACAACGAGTTCATTATCGATGGAAGTGACATCAATTCCGAAGGTCATGTAACCGCAAATCTTCTTGGATCAAAAGCCGACATTCCAGTGAGAATACAACAACTCGGACATAATGTTTACAAAGCATCATACACTCCATTGATAAGTGGAACCTATGAACTCCATGTGTTATGGAATGGTAAACATGTGAAAGGTTCTCCATTCAACGTGTCCGCTGATACATCTTCACAACCAGCTGATTTGATTGGCGTCGATGCATCGTCGTTGAAAATTGGAATTATCAATGAGAACATCAAGACAGTCATTGATACCAGAAGGGCTGGACCCGGACAATTGTCGGCCCATTGTATGGGACCTGTGAAACCAGCGTATTGTGAACTTTATGATCATCGTGATGGAACTTATACCTTGTGTGTTAGACCAGCTGAGGTATTTTTCAATAGTTTCGAACAAGATTTAAGAGTAGTTTTTTTTTAGATTGGAAAGCATACCTTGGTTATCAAGTATAATGATGAGCATGTTAAAGGAAGTCCATTCTTGGTACATGTCTCATTGCCTCCAGATCCGTCAAAGGTTCGAGTTTACGGACCAGGTGTTGAACATGGAATTTTGTCCCTCTTCAAGTCTAACTTTGTTGTTGAAACTCGTGGTGCTGGAGCTGGTCAATTGACAGTCAGAGTTCGCGGTCCAAAGGGTGCATTCAATGTTGAAATGCAACGAGAAAAGAAGAATGAGCGAACAATCCATTGCAAATACGAGCCAAAAGAACCAGGAGATTATCAAGTTGAAGTTAAATGGCATGGTGAACACGTGCCAGGAAGTCCATTCCTTGTCATGATTGTCGACACCGAACAAGAACTTTCACGTTTCCTTCGAGGAGAAGCACCATCACCAACACCGGCAACACCATTCATTCCACCAGGATGGGTTGGACCTCCACCACCTCCAATGTTCCATTTACCACCAGGTCAACGACCATCTGGCTTTGGCTCACCAATTGGTGTACCAATGGTGCCTTATGGTGCACCAGCACCCCCAAAACATAAGGGAAGAAATCATTAGAACTTTTATTTTTATTTTGAGTTTTTTATTTTTTTTTATATAGGATTATTATATACATATATTATACATGTGATAAATGACAATTTTTCAAACAAACACTTCGCTCATTTCTTGATGAATTTACTTATCAAAAAAAAAATTACCAAATGTTATCCTGCCAATTTTCAACACATATTTTGTCGTCTTTTGTGATTTTCTTCTGCTCACTATATAATTTTACCTGTGCTTTTTCTTTATATATTTTTCTTTGATCAAATAGCATAAGCTTTTGTCATACTAAATTGCTTAGATTTTTTTGTTAAGAGATGTTCTGATTTTCACATAATAAATTTTTAAATGATTATTCGTTTTTTTTAATTTATAAATGATAACTGGTGAATGTTACTAAAATACACGTTTGAAACGGGATTTTCACTGTTTCAGAAGCTCCATCAAATCTGAAACACTCTTTGTTAAACTAGTTGCACAACCGGTCAGATCGGGATAATTTATCGTGTTTGCTGAGATAATATACGTTTGAATATTTGATGAACAACAAAAAAACTGAACATTCACAAAATCTTTGAGAGTGTGTGAAAACAGAAATGATCTTGGTAAAGTTGAAAATAAATCTCATACAGGGTGCGGCAAAAGTATAGGTGCACAGGTTTACTTTGTTTGACGCCATGTTGCGGACATTCAAACACGTGTTTTCAGGTCAACATTTTTTATTGTTTATATTTATATATTAGTCTAACGATTCCCAGGAAATTTTTTCATTGTTATACTTTTTCTAATCGAGTTACATCGTTGTTTCGATGCACCTATACTTTTGCCGCACCCTGTAGATTTTTGACGTCAAATAACAAAACATCAATTTTTGAAAGATGAAGTTTTCTGATATATTCGGTTCTCACTTTATTTAATATTCTTTTTGAAACAGTAAAACAAGGTTTCTGACGGAACCTGAACCTAACATTTGACTCATTTAAACCACGAAACAGTATACATTCTCTGAAACTGTTTAAATTAACGAAACAGAAAATTTGGATTTGTGAGTAAATGTGTAAAATGACAAAACAATAATTTTTTGCACCAGATCATTGATAGACGTTTTTTGTTTGATATTTGATACTTATTCTGAAAATGTGATATTTATTCTGAAAACATACTAACTAAATGTTTTTGTTGGACGTGATTTCTTTAAAATCGAGGCCTTTCTGTTGTTCTATAAAAGCTTCTTGGATAAGGTAGAGGACAGATTTACATCATGGCAAGTTAGATTGATTGCAAAGTCAATTGGAAATCGAGCTGAAACGTCGATGTGGAACATACATTTTGTTTGTTTGTTTTTTTTTTCGAAAGATAGGACTTGTTCTTCTGCGAACTTCTGCAAACCTCTGATGTTCATCAATATCTCTTCAAATATAACTTTTATCTCAGAATTATATCAACCAACAAATAAATGAAATCAGATCATGATTCACAATGCAAATAATAAAAATACATAATTCCTGTCATGGGTGGCTTAGAACATAGTTGTTTTTAAATTGACAATCTCTCAGTTTCCGATCGTGGTTCATTTAAACGTTGCGGTTGATAAGTTTTCGTCGTTATCTTCATGTCCATTCCATGATTGAATTCGCAAGTGATTGATTATTGTGCAAAAAAATTTTTTGTTTTTTTTTTTTGTTTTTTCAATAAAATTGAAGGCATTCACTGAAAATTCAGATCTTCGATAAGATTTCCTCTAAAACGTAGAAACTCACTAGTTTCGTGTGTTCTAGGTAACGCACCAGTTTTTTTCTTGTATTGAAACCAGAGATTTTCAGATGCTGTGTATAAAGAAAGGGGACAATTCTTGATATCGGAGATTTGCAATTTTTGCAAAATGCACATATGTTTTAAGATATTCCAACAAACCATTTCGTAACCCGCTGGTCACTCAGAGTTCTTTTCTCTTCCACCTTAAAGCTCTTCGAAGCTCAGAAAGAAATTGAGGCGCGACATCATGCTCTTCAAGGTTATTCAATCGTTTGGCAGCAAGAGCAGAGCCAAGTGTCTGAAAACTCTTGACAAATAGTTCAATTTAGAATTATTTTCGGAAAACTAACCTTTTTTCCCGACAATCATGGATGCTCGATATAGTGAGAATAGAAATAGTCATAAACAATTAAAAACAAACAATGAACACGCAGGGACGACAAGAAAGAACGTGGGCTGAGAGTGTACGAGACACAGACATCGAAGAGAAATAAAGTTGGCTATTAGCTGATGAGACGGGAAAGAAAAAATAATACAAGATGACGGGGTTCGCGAATTGTTCATCAGAGCGTATTTGCACTATTTCGAGTAAAATGTTATTATGTGAGTTTTTGGAAATAGTATAATTTAGCATAATTTTTTCCACAACTAAAAGATACCAAATTTTTTGTTGTCGGGTTCGTTCAATAGAACTTTGTGCGCCAAAAATAGTAAATATACTTATTTTAAAATTAATATAGTGCTAACACTGGAAAATCTCAATTCCGACAGATGCGCAAATTTTCTAATGTTGCTCCTTTCAGAAATTTCTAGGTCGATTTCATACCTACTCCTGAAACTTTTCTTGACTATAAAACAAAACATTTCTCTAAGCTCACAATATTCGATTTTTGCTCCTATATATCCGATAAACTTGTCAACATCGAGGATGTACCATTAAAGATTTTTTTTTATGTGTGGCACCAATGAATAATACAGGACAAATATATTGGACAACTTCCGAAAGTATTTTTTGACTCTGCTGATTTTAATAGTGTCTTTTAAAAACGTCGTCAGCAAAAATTCACAGTTTCCTTATTGCACTTTCTCTTAATTGAATTAGACAAAATCTCAGATAGCTTGATTATTCTTATGCAAAATCTATAGTAATCTAATTCGTTATACAATTCTCATGATAACAACTTTTAACTTTTTAGCGTTCTTTCAAAAAACTGAATCTTTTTTTGAATGAAGTTAATTTTTTTCAATTGCAGAGTTACTTTGATAAAAGATTCGAGTGGAAAAAACTCAGCGTTTTGGTTCTCCCCAAAACTTTTTCACATTCATATACATATATTATACATAAATCTGGAATTAAACTTAAAAATAACCAGGTAGTAACTTATTGTGATTTGTTCACAGATGGGATTATCTATTTTTCAGATATATCACAAGTCTGTTTCAAACAAAACTGAAACTCGAGAATCTTCATTCGATCAAATTTTGAAACTAAACTAGCATTTTTATTTGCCAACTTCCGAATAATTTTAGAGCTGAATATAGATTGCTCATTTCGTTTTTTGTTTCTTCAAATTAGAGATACATATTCTGATTATCAAGTGTCTGATTCTATAATTTTCACTTTATATTTTGTCTAATAGATCAAAAATGTATACTTGCGAATAGAATAAAGAATCAGACAGGATGAGCAAAAGCTATTCACTAAATTCATAACATGTCAACTTTTTAGTTTTCTATAAATTTATATCACTACACGATAGTCTTCATTGTACTCATTTGTTTTTCTGTAGCTCACATAACATTCAGCTGAGATAAATTTGTTTATTTTTTGTTGGTTTGTAGTATTTGTGCAAAACTAAGTAAACTTCGCATCACAAAAACTAACTTTTTTTAATTCACAAATAAAACTATCTCATAACAACTTTATCTATTTTCTTTTAGGAAAGTTTGACCTTGTTATCACATTGACTACAACGTAGCGTAGTGTTGAATCGATAATACTAACACTCTTATTTATTGCGTTCTCCGGTTGTTTTTTTTTATTACAATTACTAATTTACAGAATGTCTGAATTCATCCTTACTGAGCTGAAAAATAATGCATTGTGGGTTACTTTGAATCGCCCAAAGAAATACAATGCTATTAACTTCAAGGTAATTTAACAAAAAAAAAACAGTTCCAATTACTGAAATTTAAATTTCAGATGTTTGATCGCCTCAAAGAAGTTTTGAAAGAGGCGGAAGTGGATGAAAAAGTTTCATTCGTGGTGTTCACTGGTGGAGATTGCAAAATGTATTCCGCTGGAGCGGATTTTTCACCAGCTGAGTTAGGAGGTTTAGAGTGAGTTGTTTCGCTTGCGCCAGTGTAGAAAAATTTGTTCAACAGCTCAGAAAAGACTTCTCATGGTTATAAACCTTTTGTCGATGTTTTGGCAGCATTTCCGAAACCAGTTGTTGCCTTGGTAAATGGATCAGCGGTTGGAGTGGCAGTCACTACATTGGGTTTGATGGATTCTGTGATTTCCGTTGATAATGTGAGATATTTTCAATTTCAATCGAAGTTTTCATGAATCTTTCCAGGCAACATTCCATTGTCCATTTGCTGACTATGGATTGTGTCCAGAAGCAATGTCCAGTAAAACTTTTGTTGACACGATGGGATATCAAAAAGCTGCCAAAATGATGCTATTTTCTGAAAAATTCACAGCACAGGAAGCATATATCGCAGGTCTTGTCACCAAAATTATCCCAGCTGCAAACTTCAAAGAAGAAACTGCTAAAATCATCGAGAAGTACAACAAACTATCACCACAGGTATGTATATTTCATTAATTATTTTTCAAACCTTTTTGATTTTCAGACTCTTCTCGTTGGTAAACGTCTCATGCGAACTGAAAATGAAGTGGACAAATTGCTAACTGTCAACCGAAAAGAGAAAGTTGTGAGTTCGAACTAAAAACGTTATTTCAAAAAATAATTTCATTTTTCAGGTACTTGATGAATGTTTCAGTTCGGAAGACACCATGACTCGACTTGCTGCAAAATTCGCTGGAGGATCAAAATTATAAACATCTTTGTAAACTTTTAAGAATATTTTTTTTTCACATCACAACGCTTTTTTTCGTGATATACTAATGTAATTTTTACCTTTTTTAATTTCATAAAAATGTTCTTCTGAAAATTTGAAAATAGAGAAGTAGTAGTCGTTAAGTGTAGGGTTCAAGCCCCGTCATCAGTTCTCTTCTAGGCAAAAAATCGTTAATTGGGATGTTCTTGCGAAAAAAATATTAAAAAAAAACCGATATCTAACTAAAAGTAGTATACCAACTTTTCAAATCAAACATAAAAGTTGTTTGAAATTTAGTCCTCCTCAAATTTTTTGTTAATATATACGAATATACCGTATTTTCTCTAATATAAGGGCATGCTTATTTTTGAACCCATTATTTTTAGTACTCTTATTATAGAAAAACTCTATTTCTAAAGGTTCCCGTTTCGTTTTTGATGATGCACTGAATAAATGAACTCTTTACTGGGTTTTATTAATAAAATCAACACATTAAAAGCGAAAAATTATTTTTCAAATGCCTTAATCAGAACTGTCCCGAGTGCCCTTATAATAGAGTAAATACGGTCATATTACGTTTAGCATTTTTTTTAACCTTCATAAAAGCATTTTCCTACACATCAAAAATATAAAGTAAATAAAAAAGAGGCGATCAACTGCGCTCTATAGAGAAAAGGTGTCCCTGCGAAGAAAAATTGTTGTTTTTGTTTTTGTTTTTTGGTTGTTGTTCTTGAGATAACAGGTTGCTAACTTTTTTTTTTTTTATCAAATATTTGTTTGATTGTTTTTTCCTGGTACTGGAGTTCCAAATTTTTTTTTCCATAGAATAGTATAAAAACTTTTTATTTTTAAATATCAAAATACTGTTTCAAACAATTAGTTTCAAAAACAATTCAATCGGGATATATATATTCTCAATCTAGTAATTTTGTTTGTGAAATTGACCTACTAGAATATTTTACTTGTAGCATTCTCATATTAATTTTTTTATGTCCTGGGTTGATTACCAAAGAACGCCACTTTTTCCAATATTGTAGCCTACACACTAGTATCCGAACATCTTTGATCAAATCAATACAAACGCACACACAAACAGACACATACACACGCGGCGTGGCGTGCACATTGAACCTTGTCCCTATTTCTCTCGTAGGTATAGATAAGAAATCGTCAACAACACACTTTGCCTTCATTTATTTTTTGATTATCTCTCTCATTTTTTGCATTTGAAGAAATAAAACAATATGTTTTACAGAATGTTGAGCTCGGTTGCGGTTCGCGGATTGTCGACATCAAGTGCCGTTGCGGCGAAAATCAATAATGTGACAATTATTGGTGCCGGTTTGATGGGATCTGGAATTGCGCAAGTTTCAGCCAACGCCAAATTGAATGTTACTGTCGTCGACAACAACCAAAAGGCGTTGGACAAAGCACAAAAGGGTATTGAAACTAGCTTGAAACGTGTTGCCAAAAAGAAGTTCGCTGATGATGCTGCTGTAAGTATTTTCTTTGCATATTCTTTTTTGAACAATAGTTTTTTTTACAGGCGCAAGACAGTCTTGTCAAATCGGTGTTGGATCGCATCAGCGTCTCGACAAATGTTACTGAAGGTGTCAAGAATGCCGATCTTGTAATTGAGGCAATCGTCGAGAACATTGATATCAAACGCAAACTTTTTGCTGAAATCGAAGCGGCTGTGAAAAAGTGAGTTTTCCTGTTGTTGTAGTTTAAAATATATGCGTTGTTTTTAGCACTGCGATCATCACAACCAACACATCTTCATTGAGACTGGAGGATATTGGATTAAACTTGAAGAATAAGCAACAATTCGGTGGACTTCACTTCTTCAACCCAGTTCCAATGATGAAACTGTTGGAAGTTGTCAGACATGCCGAGACTTCGGACCAAACCTTTAATGATTTGATGGCATATGGAAAAGCTATTGGAAAAACCACTGTTGCTTGCAAGGTAAGGTTTTTTGACATATGGGCAACAAACTTGTGTTGGAAAATTGTGCACTTTGAAAATCAAGAAAACATTCATGAGGATTTTCATCAACTAAATTATGCCAGACATTTCAAGACGAAAATATTGAAAATATCTTTTAAAAGTCGAAAGTTTTTCAAAATAACAATTTGCTGACGATAATTGAGATGATAAAAATATTACTGTTCAATAAACTTTCACCTTCCAGGACACTCCCGGATTCATCGTCAACCGCTTGTTGGTCCCATACATGTTCGAAGCACTCCGCCTCTACGAACGTGGAGATGCCTCAAAAGAAGATATCGATATCGGCATGAAATTAGGAGCTGGTTATCCAATGGGTCCATTCGAACTTTGCGATTACGTCGGACTTGACACTGTCAAATTCATCATGGATGGTTGGCACAAACAATATCCAAAGGATCCAACTTTCAAACCAAGTCCATTGTTGGACGGTCTTGTCAAGGATGGTAAACTTGGACGTAAAGCAGGAAAAGGATTTTATGATTATTGATTGTATAATATGGGTTATTGATAAGATAAATAAAACGAGTTTTGAAAGAAGAAAAAAATGTATGCATATTTTGGCAGATTAACATATTTTGAGTTATTCAACATCTTGATCGTGTTCATCGAATTCTCCTTCATCGTCAGCAGTAGCTTCTTGGTATTGCTGATATTCAGAGACAAGATCGTTCATGTTACTCTCGGCTTCGGTGAACTCCATTTCATCCATACCTTCTCCAGTGTACCAATGAAGGAAAGCTTTTCGACGGAACATGGCTAAAACTTCATTTGTTTCAGAGGTACTCTTTTTTGTATCTACCTGTGAATTGTTCGCTGATGCGCTTGAAAAGTTCTTGAATAGCTGTTGAGTTACCAACGAATGTTGCGGCCATTTTGACACCTCTTGGGGGAATATCACAAACAGCGGTCTTAACATTGTTCGGGATCCATTCAACGAAGTATGATGAGTTCTTGTTTTGAACATTGAGCATTTGCTCATCGACCTCTTTCATACTCATTCTTCCACGGAACATGGCGGCGACAGTCAAATATCGACCATGTCTCGGATCGCAAGCAGCCATCATGTTTTTGGCATCAAACATTTGTTGGGTAAGCTCAGGAACCGTCAATGATCTGCAATTTTAGAATTGTTTTTTAAAACATTTTTTTTCAAAAACTCTAACCTATATTGCTGACTTCCTCTCGATGTAAGTGGAGCAAATCCTGGCATGAAGAAATGGAGACGAGGGAATGGAACCATGTTGACGGCCAATTTGCGAAGATCGGCATTGAGTTGACCTGGGAATCTCAAGCAGGTGGTGACACCGCTCATTGTCATTGATACCAAATGATTCAAATCTCCATAGGTTGGTGTTGTCAATTTCAAAGTTCGAAAGCAGATATCGTACAATGCTTCGTTGTCGATGCAGAATGTTTCATCAGTATTTTCAACAAGTTGATGGACCGAAAGTGTGGCGTTGTAAGGTTCGACGACAGTGTCCGATACTTTTGGACTTGGAACGACGGAGAACGTTGTCATGATTCGGTCCGGGTATTCTTCGCGAATTTTCGAAATGAGCAAAGTTCCCATTCCTGAACCAGTTCCACCACCCAACGAATGAGTCATTTGGAATCCCTGCAAATTTTTTTTGTATAGTATCATGGTCGAGTAGGTTTTTTTGGTTTTCTTTTTTTGCTCACATCCGCGTTCCCGTCAAACCAAATGTCTTTTTGTATTATTTGAAACGTATTTATTTTGAAGGTGCGCATTCTCATTTCCGTTTCTAGTGTGGCAGGTGCAATTTTTGACAAATATTTTGGCCCACCGGAAGAGCCAACCATTCAAGCAGAAAATATTTATTTTTTTGAATAGTTTCTCAAAAGAATGCGCTTGATAGAATTTAGACATATCTCACAAGTTGAAACTGTTAATCTTTTCAATAAAAATTACCAATTAGACTATTAATTCATAAGAAATTGGTGGAATTTCGTAATAAAGCTTGTGACTTCTTTTATTGGTGAATTTTTCAACTATTCTCATAGAACTGTGTGTAATAACAAATAATTCACTTGACAAGGATGATTTTCAAAAATAATTGAAGAACTTGCTCAATTTATAGAGCTGAACAGGAGTTAATCTAACTCTAAAAAAAATGTTTCGAACTTATGAATACAGAAAGGAGTTTCAAAAATTTTTTAACTAATAACTTCGGAAGCCTGAATACCGATTTAGCCAATAAACACCTTAATGTGGCTTCGTGACCGGTTTCATAAGACCGAATTTTACAAAATCCCAGCTCAGCTGAAATGATGCTATAGGAAGGTTTCAATAGCTGATTTTTGACAGGGTTGTCAGAAATAGTTTCATCTATACAGCATCACTATCATGCTCACCTGGAGACAATCGCAGCTTTCCGCTTCTTTGCGAACCACATCAAGAACATTGTCGACAAGTTCAGCTCCTTCTGTATAGTGCCCTTTGGCCCAGTTGTTACCAGCACCACTTTGACCAAACACAAAGTTGTCAGGTCTGAACAATTGACCGAATGGACCAGCGCGTACTGAATCCATGGTACCTGGCTCCAAATCGACCAGGCAAGCACGTGGAACATATTTACCGCCTGGAGAAAAAAATGAATAAAATTCATGGATCTCGTTGAAAAAATACTTACCACTTGCTTCGTTGTAGTAAACATTGATGCGTTCTAACTGGAGATCCGAATCACCATTATAAGCACCAGTTGGATCGATTCCATGCTCGTCCGAAATCACTTCCCAAAACTTGGCACCAATTTGGTTACCACATTGACCTGCTTGAATGTGTACAATCTCACGCATAGTTTCTAAAGAAAAAAAAACCGAATAATTCTTGGAAAATCAAAGGAAATAAAATGTATAATACAACGCGACTAAAATGAGAGAAGAAAGCGTGCATGCGTGGTTAATCAATATGGGTTCCATGGAAACGGGAGCAAAGCAAAGAGCGGTCTTACGAAATTGCTTCAATTTTCTCTCACCGTGTGTGAGATTTGGTGAGGTGCAAATAATTCGAATATTTGGTGGGTAGGTGGCGAAAAAAAATTAAAGAGAAAGAAAGAAGGAAGGAGACGACATGTGTAATACCGTGACAGATGTTGTACGGTGCCGTGTAATTGCACTCGATGACGTGGATGCACAAATTAGGTGAATTTGAAGAGGTTATTGGTTTGTCGGAAAGATTATGACAAAATATCTAGGATATTCGAAATTATGCTACCCAAATTTATTCAATTCATCATTTCCAAACGGAAATTACTACACGACCTTACAATATAGGAACCTTTTAATATTAGTAAGAGATCCGATGTTAACCAAACAGTTCGCTTCCGTCTCGACCAGCATATAGTTTTTCGCAGTTGAAGACTAAACTCTCAAATCATCCCAAATTTGAGATTGAAAAAAAGCTTTTTCAAGCAATTTCAGATTTTTGAAACTATCAAAAGCTTTAACCTCTTTCACAGGTTAGTGAATAAAGTTTACACATACATATACATAAAATTCATATAATATAAAAAAATAAATAAATCGAATTCACAAAAATATTTGGCACTTTGATATGAAGAATCAAATCACAAAATCGTAAATAATACCCTATTAATTTATCCTTTCCAGAATCGATAGAAACAGTACATGAATACAATACAGACGAAACACCCAATCAAGAAAATGAACCAATCTTCACGAACTCGTCTGTCGATCACTTGGAGTGTTGAGTTTGACAAACCAAGCTGAAAAATATACCTGTGATTGACAGAATCATAGATTTATAGCTCACCGCTTGTCCAACATCCAACATCTTCCGTCGAACACCGCGAAGATTCATACCCTGCGCGCGTATACTGTCATAAGCTGATGTTGCTTGTTCGATCAAATTATCTAGCTGAAAAAAACCAAGAGATTTCATCACATATATTCTTCAATTTTCGAAAATTATTATTTCGACATTTTAGAAAAAATTAAACTCATTTTCATGAGTTAGGTCACCTTTATGACCCTGAATTTTTCATCAATTTTTTTTCTTACAGTTTGATTAAGCTTTATGAAATAGAGATAATGCGAAGTAACATGTATTATCATTATTATTTCTGTTTTGGTCAGGTATTCAATGCTCATAAAACTTCTGAATATGACAACTTGTTTTCATCTCATGGCAACCATTATTCTTTGAATCAAAATGTTTGTGTCAGGCTTATAGAGAGTTCACAAAATATCATTATTTTCTTATTGTGTGCACGATTTTGTAACATCAAATCGTATCTCGAAAACAATTTTTATCATAAATAATAAAAAAATTTAAACGTTGTTGAAAGTTTCAACTTTATTACTTGATTCTCAACATTTTTTTACTGATTGTCGACACCACATTTATAAACAACATTGTACTTTCATATTTTTACGACAACAAAAATTTTTCAAAACTATCAATTTTTTCCAACAATTCTCTTGTTGTTTGAATTATCACGAATCCAGACGTTCCACTTGGACAAATCAATTAATAAAATTAACTTACATGTGTGTGAGATGATTGTAATCTATCATTCATTAGCAGTTCATGATCACCCATCGATAGTGTCGTATCATTTGGTCGAAATCTGTAAAATTCTATTCATATCCAATTTAACCGCATAAATATAACTCTCACCTTTGCGTCAACAACTCATCTCTATCACTAGCAGCTCTCCATTTATTTGTCATTTTGGTGTGAACAGTGGCAACGGCTAATGATACGCGTTGAATATCACTTTTCAACTGATCAATTTTCATTCGAGCCTGCAAAATATGAATAAAACCATGTTTTTTGAAACAAAAAAAAAATTACCATTTGTCGTCGAGCAGGAGCCTCTCTGGACACAAAGTCATCTAAAACTCGACCATTTTCCTCAAGTCCTCTGAAAAAAACGATTATATTTAACAATTAACAAAAACGCCAAAAACTTACTTCAAATCGGTATAAATATATTGAACAATAACTTGAGCGTCCTGCTCATTTTGACATCCTTCCAATCTTCCGAGGTCAATCTGCACTTTTTGTAGCAAATTGTTCGTTTCGTAATATAACTTTTCCATAGTAATAATCCAATCCAAGAATAAAACGCTAATACTAACAAAAGAAAACAAAACAGTGACTTGTATTACTTTGTGTGTCAACACGGCGACGACATATTGCACACATATGACGTCGAATCGTTTGTTTCATTTTTCAACACTAACATATGTTAATTTATGACTTTTTTTTCGGAAATGCAATTTTTTTCTGTTTTCTCGGGTTTTTGAAGATTATGAGAGATAAGTTGGATTATTGATTTTTGTTATTTTGTTTGCTTTCAGTTTTCCTCACTACTTACACTTTCTCTCCCTCTATCACTTAACATTATGAATCCATAAAATATGATGAGGCGAAAAAAAAAACTCTGTCAGTCAGCGGCAAAAGAATCGAATTTCACTTTCTTTTTTTTGCCCTCATTTTTCGTCCTTCTCCTTTCATGACTAAATTATACGAGTCTTTTCAAAAGAGAAGTTGGTCCATCATTTGATTGGGTTGTTGTAAGCTTTCTTTTTTCTCTTCTGTTGTTTTCTTGCTGCTCTGGAACAACTTGAGCTCGCGCAAATTGTTCTCATCTTTTTTTTCTGGTTGCATATATATTCTTTCTTTTGGCAAGAGGAAGAAAGA
This sequence comes from Caenorhabditis sp. 38 MB-2015, assembly GCA_900536415.3. Taxonomy (NCBI): domain Eukaryota; kingdom Metazoa; phylum Nematoda; class Chromadorea; order Rhabditida; family Rhabditidae; genus Caenorhabditis; species Caenorhabditis quiockensis. Next base: position 158,585 of record LR548798.1, read on the forward strand.
ATTGTTTACATTTCTTTGTTTATTGATAAAATAGTTAGTTAGTCATGACTTTTATCATAAGGTTATTATCTCTGCGTAGGTCTGAGAGAAGAGGTTCTTTATTCTTTAATGATCACTGGAAGTGACTAATTGAATGAACAAAGTGATGATTGACTTTCGAAATTTCTCTCTTCATCATTTATAAAAAAAACTCAAAACACCTGCTTGCATGCTTTCAAAACTTTCAGTAAAAAATGTCATTACTTGAATAATTGAGAAAAATCTAGTTTACTTTTCTCATTTGAAAAACATTTGCCCAACTTTTTGAAAAAAAAATAATGTGAAAAACTGTTTTACTAATTGACTGAAAAACTTAAACTGAACACTTCCTAATTATGGAGTTCGGGTTTACCAACTTTATCTCAGAAATATATCATTTTATGATTTGAAACGAAGTCAAGGCTCTGGTGCAGTATTTTGAGACTTGAAAATACTTCCAAATATTCGATGACCCATTCTCTATAAACCGTCAAATTATCAGTTTCTCAATCTTCAAAATCTGTCAGTTTATATAAAAAAGCATATTTCATTTTGAACCAATATCCACCAAATAGCTTGCCATGTTTGTTTCTCAATTCTTGTCTCCATTCAAAATTGTTTCCTGATATCTACACAAATATGTCGCTTTGTTTTCTATCCTCAATGTTGTTTTGTCTTGCCTATTTTTTTTGTTGCCAACAAAAACAACCGTCATTTTCACTTTTTTTACACGATGACTCAATTTTTTTTTGTTTTTTTTCAGGCAACATACATGTGGCAAAATGAAAGTGAGCCGCATCCTAGTACATCTTCAGCATCAGCCAGGGTGAATAGTGTCAAACACGCTAGTACCAATAATCTAGTTAGGTCAAAGTCTTCAACTTCACTTTTTAAACGGGCTATTAGTTTGCAGGTATGTCAAAAATTTTCCGAACAATATACTCGAATGATTCTTTTTCCAGTTTCTTAGTAAGAATTCGGAAAGTTTGGTTGATCGGGAGAAAGCAGCATTCATCAAAATGCGATACAAAGATACTGCGAAATATGTGATATGGCCTACTTGTAGACTTCCCGATAAACTGGAACAACCGGTTAGTGAAATATCTAGATGGGTTTTTTTTGTTTTGGTGGTCCATCCCTCATGGGATTTCATGGAACGATGTAATTTTGACAAATTTGGGCGGAGTTTTCATGATTTTTTTCGCAGAAGTGTATCTTAGATTTGTTTTCAAGCCTTTTAAAGTAAATCCATATGGCAAGATATGAAAACCTGGAACATCATAAGCTTGAACTTCAAATTTTATATCTAAAAATTTATAGTTTTGAATACCATGAAGAAATGTTCCAAAAACATCTGTGAAATTTAGGTTCTCCGTAAAATGCTGTTCTTATAACGTAAAACCTTCAACAATTTTGTGTTTTTTAATTAAAAATGTTAGTGTGTCGCATGTGCACGCAATGAAACATTTTTTTCAATTGAAAATGTATTTAAGAGCTTTCAAACAGACTTATGTTAAATTTTTTAACATGCAGACAAAACAAAGTTAGAAAAAAAAAAATATTATTATATTCAAGAATTTCCTAGTAATTGAAAACGATATTCGGTTTAACAGTGGAATTTTCATACAAAGTTGACCAAATTTTTACATAAATATTACAGAAAGCGGTACCAGTCACAACACCAACCGAAAACGATCCTCGAACAGTTTTAATGCAACCAGATATCGAAGACCACCGATCTCCTTATATGCCATGCACAATCAATCATGTCCTTCGCTCCGATTCTGAAGATTCAAGTGACGCCGAACAAGTGCTCGAAATGACACGGTTGTGATTGCATGTGATTATTAGGTTCTATTCTTACCTTAGCTGTTTTTTTTAACCCAACCTTTGTAACCTTATGTGCTTTCGTTCAGCATTTATCTATGTCATTAATTTAAACCTTATTTTTGCAGTTGCTCATCAAAAGATTCAACCAAATTGCCATAGTATTTCATGTCTAGTCCATTTTTCTCTGTGATTTTTCCGCGCGCGAGCTTTTGAATATATGTTGAATAAATAATTTGTTTTTTTTAATGAAAATTTTATTGAGCAGGAAATGGGATTTGGGCAAGACGTTTTAATATAGACACTGTTAAGGGAAAGACTTTGTGAGAGTTTTGTAATTCACTACCGCTCTTTGGCGAAGGTTCCTCGATGGCGTATCAGGAACCGGCGCATTTTGACGATGGTTAGTGGTGGGCATAGCAAAAGAAATTGTTGATTGAGCTGGGGTGGCAACGACTTTCTTGGCTGACGATGGTGCTTCAGTTCTTTTCTTAGCAGGCGGTGGTGTTTCAGCACTTTTCTTGGCAGATGGTGGTGTTCCAGCAGTTTGCTTGGCAGAAGAGGGTGTCGGATACAAAATTTTGAACATTGACGGACTCAACAAAGGAGAGGATTCAGGCTGTAAATCATGCGGGGTTAAATTCATGCTAGTTCCGGTATTTGCAACATCTTTGAAGTGTTGTTTATTTAGAAACGAAATATAAAAAAATTATTGAGTCTTAACCTTTTTGGAAGCTGAATCTGCTTTGCGTCTGTAAACTTTGACTGGATCGACTGGCGTTTCTCCAGATCTCGCGGCGATTTGATACCAAATACACAAATAGAAGATGCAGATTCCCCAGATCACAGCAATATACTCGGCACGGTTGTCATAATCGGTTCCACAGACTGCGTACCATTCGAGAGGTTGACCAGGTTCTTGCTAAAAATTTGATTTGAGGATATTATATTTGTAGAAACAGGAAAAAACATACAGCTTGTGGAACACCTCCTGGTATGCAATGGAAATCGATATACTTCTCATCGAAATCTTCGAGACAGAAATACTTCTGTTTCTTGAGCACCAAACCGGTTGGAGTTTGAACTTTTTGTGTTTCGTTGCATGGTCCGATTGGTTGATGTAATCCTTCGCTGATAATATTATATGGGTCTGATATAATGACCGCGATCATGAAGAACAAATATTCAATGACGATTGCACAATATAGTTCATCAAACCAATATTTGTTACCAGTTCTGGCTTCAGGTTTCTTGTTATGACGATCAGCGAAGATCACAATAAGAGCATAAGTTGTTAGGAAGAAAATTGTTGTGTACTCAGTATGAACCTGCAAAAATGAGATTTAGAAAAATCCGCGAAATGAAAACGTTTTTTACCTTGAAAATATCATGAAGTGGATGATACAACAAAGCAAATTGGATAGTTCCCAACCAAAAAGCACCAGTACCAGCAAGGAAAACGCACAAAATCTCTCGTGGTAGCTTCTTCCAATCATATTGCTTGTCAACAAGAAGATGTCGAGTACCTAACAAAATCCATGTGAATGAGCAGGCGAACGATGCGTGGAAATAGTAGGAGTTCCATGGAACCCAGTTCATTCTGTCGTAGATGTTTGGGTCGGTGTCATGCCAAGTCCACCAAACGAGTTTGATGCCCATGATATCGTAGGGCATGTCGAGCATAACTGCGCCAAGACCAACAGCAGGACCATATGCCCACCATGGGAGATGAAGTCTGGAAAAAGGCGAATAATTTAACTTGACTTTTGAAAATGCGTCGAAGACTTTCATATATTTGATAAGATGTCGAATTTTTAGCTCATTTTGCCGTAGTTCTGTGGCAAATAAGTGTAAATCGAAAATATGTACATGCGATTTTTCGTAGCTTTAAGTGGGTATTTGGAATATTTGAATCCAATTTTCAATAATAGCCATCAGAAGTCAATTTAACCAAAATAGAAATGATATTCGTGTTCAAACGATACTGGTATTTTATTTTGCGTATTCGGTGGTCTTTGTTTGGCTTGATTCAGATGTAAATCTGATCAATGTTTTTTTAGGAGATGTCTGTTGAAAATTCGAATCAGTTATTTCGTTATATATTTTATTTTTTCATTATAATATTCTTCTCTACTTCAATTAGCCAAACTCAAAAAATTACCTGCTAGCGAGTACAAACGCGGTATAATCGAACATGTGATAAATCCCAATCAAAATGTAGAGAGGAGCTCGAGCGCCGAAAAATGTGAGTATTCCTTGAGCTTGCCAGAAGTTGTCCATGTCCGGAATCCAATAGCACAAATTCTCTACATTCAACGCATGAATCAGAATACCGAACCAAACGAGAACATGGCGAGTACTTGTTCTCCATGCTGAAAAAAACCCCTCATTTTTATGAATAATTAGAAACTTTGACTTACCATGAATGAAGGTCAGCGCGGCGAGGAAAAAGAAGAGAAGTTCTCCCAACAAAAAAGATGTGTGGTTTTCGAAGATCTTTGAAGGTTCCTGGTATTTGCAAATCCAGTCGAAAACTTGTACCATGTGCAATGCACGTTGTCCCCAAGCTTTTCGGGTCTCCGGATCCGTATCGAACGGTAGTCGATCGAACAGGTATTTGTCCATAAGGTAGTCCATTACTATAAAATTTTCAAAATTAAGAAAAAGTAAAAAAAAAAGGAGAAACGGACAAGCTTGAAACATAATGAAAAGGAAAAGCGTCCAAGTTTAAAATTGGCGCCAAAAATAGATAGTGTGAGAAAAAGGGAGAGTGTTAGAAAAGCTGCATAAAATCGATCGATAAATAAAAGGTCGAAATGGTCACTAGCGTCTTTTTTCTCTATTTGCACAATAACCATTCTGTTATGTTGGAGACATAGCGATGAGTCAGATAGCGTTCCCGCCCATTTCTTTCATCTGATATAGAGCTGTGGGAAGACACCAAAACGAAGAGAGCATTAAGAAAAACAAGGAGAGCACTGTCGAATGAGCAGATCGTCGCCAGATGTACAATAATTATAGGTGGCGCAATAAAAAAATGAGGGTTATACATATACATACAAGAGGTTTTGAGTCGACTAGATTTGTCTAAAAATTAGGGCGGTTTTTCTGAGACCTGGATAATTATGGTCCGGAACGCTGTTTTGGAAATATTAGAAGACTAATTGAAGGAGAATCGGAAAATTCGGGATTTTTGAAGGAAATATTATTAGATTTTTGAATGAAAAAATTTTTGGTTTTTTTTGATCCACTGTATATCTGGAAGTCCATCATTAATAGTAACCAGTAATGATTCTGACTTTTTGTGAAGGCAAAAACTGTCCTCAAAAGTTTTAGTTATTTTGTACACAAAATTGCGGAATTTCACATAATATCCAGTAAGTAAAAATAAAAAGGCGTACCAAAAATTGATTAAATTTAGAAATAAGTAGCCACTGTCAAACAATTTTCTCCGAAATACCACAACCTGGCACCTAAACATGTTGAAAACATGATAAGAAACTCAGGAATGAACCTCACTGCCCCACAATTATAGATATATCAAATGAAACAAGAAAACAGCAACCTACGTTGATAACTCGTACAAAATTGATAAATGAATAGATAAAACACAAATTGGTATATTTTTCTCCAACAATTACTTTGAAAAGAAACAAAAAAGGACAGGGCAGGTATAGGAGAACAAATATTTGTTAGTAACCCAGCGGACCATGGTAAACATCATAAGAAGAAAGAAGGCAAATACTTTTATATATAAATATATGTTTTTATGGTGATTAAATATTATTAAAGAAATGAACCAAAAATCAATATTCTTCTCCATCATCTTCCAAATCGGCTGTATCTTTACTGACTTCAGCGTAGTCTTTTTCCAAGGCTGCCAAATCGTCCCGAGCTTCAACGAATTCTCCTTCTTCCATGCCTTCTCCTACAAACCAGTGGACAAATGCTCGTTTTGAATACATGAGGTCGAATTTGTGATCGAGTCTAGCCCAGGCTTCCGCAATTGCAGTTGTATTCGAAAGCATACAAACAGCGCGGTGCACTTTAGCCAAATCACCACCTTCTACAGTAACTGGTGCTTGATAATTGATTCCGACTTTGAAACCAGTTGGACACCAGTCAACGAAATTAATTCCTCTTTTTGCTTTGACTGAAGCAATTGCAGCATTCACATCTTTTGGAACCACATCTCCACGGTACAGAAGACAAACAGCCTGGAAAAAAATATTATACAGGAAATCAAAGAAGGAGAAATATGTTACCATATATTTTCCAGCAGTTGGGTCACATTTAACCATCTGATTGGCTTTTTCGAAACACATATGAGTGATGTCTTGCACGGAAAGTTGCTCATGATGTGCTCGATCAGCTGAGATGACAGGAGCATAAGTCGCCAGTGGGAAATGGATTCGAGGATATGGCACAAGATTTGTCTATAATTTTCAAGATTTTAATGTTTACTTTTCAATATCTCGAAATAAAAATACAAAAATATTTGAGCAGATTCAACACAATAGGTTTTAGAAATATTTGTCAGACATATTAAAAAATTCTAGAACTGCTTTCACATTTTTTTTGTTGTTATCTTTACCTGGAACTCGTTGAGATCAACATTCAAAGCACCATCAAAACGAAGTGAAGCAGTGATTGAAGATACAACTTGAGCGATCAACCGATTCAAATTTGAATAGGAAGGTCTTTCAATATGCAATTTTTGTCGGCACAAATCATAAATCGCTTCATTATCCACCATGAATGAACAATCAGACAATTCCAATGTTGTATGTGTTGTCAAAATTGAATTATACGGCTCAACAACAGATGTTGATACTTGAGGAGCTGGATAAACACTGAACTCGAGTTTTGACTTCTTTCCATATTCCACAGATAATCTCTCCATGAGAAGAGAAGAAAATCCAGAGCCGGTACCACCTCCGAAGCTATGAAAAACAAGGAATCCTTGAAGACCTTCGCAGTTTTCACATTGTTTTCGAACACGATCAAGAACAATGTCGATAAGCTCTTTTCCAATGGTATAGTGACCTCTTGCATAGTTATTTGCAGCATCTTCTTTGCCATTGATGATTTGATCCGGATGGAACAAATTACAGTACACACCATTACGAATTTCATCTGAAACAATTTTCTTTTGATTTTTTTTCTATCCCTAGGCGAAATTGAACATACCTAAAACAGTTGGCTCTAAATCAACATAAATAGCGCGTGGTACATGTTTTCCATTGTTCGACTCTGAGAAAAAAGCTTGAAGTGATTGCTGTTTGTTCATTTCTTCTTCTTTCAAAAATCCGGCCTCATCTAATCCATGTTCCATACAATACAATTCCCAACAAGCATTACCAATTTGTGAACCAGCTTGACCAATGTGAATTGAAACACATTCTCTCTGAAAACACCGATATTCACTACTGAAATTATATCGTTAAATTGGAAACTTACACCATCAGAAGGCATTGTTATGTAGAACACAACAAGAAAATAGAAAAATGTTGAAATGAGAGCGAGATTTTGAGAACTGATTTGTAGAAATTTTTATAGATATACATCTGACCGCAAAGTTTTGCCGCATTTTTTGATTATTATCTATCGAGAATTTCTTGTCCGGTCTTTCGAAGTAATTCAAAACAAAATAAAAGTGTGTATTTGAAAATAATAAAAGAGATAACAATACAAAGTGATTCACAACAAGTTAGAATTTCATGTCTATCTTTGGAAGAAATGAAAATTTTCTGGAAAGAAGCATTAACTGGAAAAAAACCCTGAGCTTATCACAAATATGATTTTAAAAGAAACTTTGAACTGATACTTTCAATTTCGAGAAACCTCTGTTCCAATTGTCCTAAACGTTGTGCTAAATATATCTGTATAAAAATGTTTTTTTCATAGTGCCGTCCGAAAATCGAAACAAGTACAATTAAAAAAATCGTTGCGGTCGATGTTTTTTTATTCAATGAACAGCCTCTTATGATTGGCTCCATTTTTTGCTCTTGTACAAAAATCAGAAAACATGCACTTCGAACGGATAGTATTTTTCCTCATGTGTCCCAGAAAAATGTTTTTTGCAAAAAAACCTTCATGTCCCCAAAAATATATGAGAGGAACCATTCATTACATATTGGTTCCTGTGAAATTCAATTTTGCTGGAAAGTATATTTATAGTGTAAAAAACTGAAATTGAATGGTTGTTTGGTTGTAAGATTCATTGTTTTCTATTTCGTTTATCACATTTCGAATTTTCAGGTTTTCCTGAAACTAAAATCTAGTATTCAGAGTATCAGTGAGTTGTGGTTGAAAATTTGAAAAAAAATTCTTATTTGTTTAAACTGTGCATCATAAACTCATTTCAGATTGAAAGAACACAAATATATTTTCCGGAAAATTGAAAAAATTACCATCAGCTTTTTGTTACAATACAAAAATGTATTTTCCAAGCAAGAAGTTCTTAGATAGATCTCAACTCCTTGTATCCAGTATCAACTCCTTGTATCCAGTATGAGACCAGTTGAATCAATAGTTTATGATTTTTGAATACATGTTCCAAGTAAAAAAATTGTTCACACTTTTATTTAACAATTATGAAAGGGAAAAAATAAATTAGTCTAGCAATCGAAAAACACGGAGCATAATGAAAACTAGGACTTTCATGTTTTGAACCAAATGTTCAAAATTCAGTTTTTTTCTTTGTGAGCATGTTCTCGGAATTGTCCTGTCCAGGATCGGTCCCATTTATCTTATTACAGTTTTAAATTAGATACTTTCCAAAGTCTAGGTTGAAAAACAAATAAATGTACTGTAATAGTTTCGTGGAGTGTACATTTTTCATGATCCAAACACATTAGGATATTTCCTTCGATATTATGTATGCTAATTCCACCAATCATAAAAAACACATCAGCATTTGTTTGATTCGGATGCTTGGTCCCCTTTTTCTTAACAGATAATCAAATGAAGCATCATTATTTTGATTTTATGCATTGTTTTTTCTTGTCGATTACAATTCCGTGCCGTGTTTGATACTAGATAGCAGAAATGCATTGATTTTTTTTATTCGTCTCAAACATTTTAAATTTTTCATGTTTTTCCACCAAAATCCAATAGAAATAGTTTTAAAGAACATTAAGCCATTCTTGAAAAAACAAACACTTACTTTCAGAAATGGGAGAACCTGATCCGAACCAGTGCTTGATCACACAAATTATCATTATGGTCATGTTCACATTGTTCACATGCAATATGGCTCATCTTGTTCTAGAACAATTCAGATCAAACGTTGTCCACCCCAGACAAAATCTGTTCGATATTTTCAGTATGGACTTTAACGATGGTGAAATGATTTTCAAAAGAGTCTCTTCATTCAAAAACAATTTCAGGTCGCCTTGACGACTTTGACACATCGCGTTTCCAATCGTTTTTCCCCAATGAACCAGAGCAACGGATGTTCGATAGACTTTCAGAAAATAACTACGTTTCGGATTTGAACACAGTCGGATTGTATTTTGAAGAGAGAGGAGAATCTGCATATCTTTATGGAAATTTGGGTCCCGCAGTACCTGAAGCACCAATGAAAGCAGTATGTGAAAAAAGGACTTCACTTCTGAAATTCAGCGAATTTTTACATTTAAAATTAATTTTCAAGATACCCAACTTTGTGATTTTTCAAATTTGATGTTTTAATGATAAAAATTAGAGAATTCTCATTTTTGAATTTTCTTTATTACATTTTCAGAAACTCTTGAAGTTATTTTGACCTAATTCAGAACTGAAACTTTCCAAATTCACTGTGATCTCTGTGACTCCAAATGTCAAGGTTTTTTCGGAAATCAAGATTTCATTATTAACTTTGTCGTAGAGGAACTGAAATTTCATTTTTTCAGAACGAACCATTTGATAGGCCATCAGTCGAGAACAACATTAATCCTAACAACGTTTGTTTCTTGAATTATCAAGTAAATGAAAACATTGAATACCTACAGATGTTTCAGATCAATGAGGATCAACTCGAAAACAATTTCATGTGGGACCACGACGAAGTGATGGAAGAACTTATTGCTCTTGCTCGAGTTGATAACGATGACGATGACGATGAAGGCCCTATGATTGATTTGGGACTGTACGATGCCATGGAGGATGCTCTTCCTCAATGCGATTCTGGAATTGAAGACAACGAAGAAGTTAGTGAATTCTTTTTAGATAAAAAAAAACACAATTTCATTTCAGTAATAACCTCGTAATGGATTGCTTTTACTCTGTAGGTCGATCTCTTATGTGCTGATTTCGCTTGTTTTGGCTTCTACCCTTTATCTTCTTCAACCTGGTATCTTCTCTTTTAGTTTTCTTCAAAGCAAGCACTGCTGATACTGTCCTTTCCATTTTTAATGTGCATAAACCCATTTTACTAGCCAATAGATGCTTTAATTTAAGAAAAAAACAGAAAAAAAAAATTAAATATTGATTTTTGGAAACAACGAAATTCCGCAAATGACACCGACACTTGTTTGGGTCTCGAGTGGAGTCCCTGTGAAATAATTTATTAAAATGAGGAAAATGAGGTTTTCATGGTTCGAATTTCCATGAAAATCGAAAACTGAGATTCAAATATTTTTTCTAGCCAGATTTTACAAGAAACATGTTCCGACAAACGAAAAAACTGGAAAAATAGGATTTCTCCAAGAAAACAACGAAGCTCCGCCAATGACGTTGCTACTAATTTGGGTCTCGAACGGAGTCCCTGCGAGAAAAGGATATGTTTGTTTGTGCATTTCTCTCGAAGGAGCCAGTATTTCCACACAAAAAAAAAAGATTATTTTCACGAAAAAATTTGCTAAAAACGTTTTCATTTGAACTGAAAACATTCAAGTGAAGCTACCGAATAGGAAATTTCAGAAAGAATGCCTTATCGGTTGAGTTATTCTTCTAGGAAAAAACAGTACACGCATAACATCGAAAATACTAAAAAACACAATATCGGCCCTTTTTCTGATTGAAGAAACTACGTCGAGAATTTTTGGACAACCTGAACTTCTTTAAAAAAAAAGCTATACAGTGCATTTCATCAGTATGGGTCCACCCCTCAAAATGGCCAAACCGACTCGGCCACTAAAAATTAGGGCAAACCAAATTGACATTTGGAAAGAACACACAAAATTACGTATAGGGACTTATTTTGGCGTGAAGATATTGGGAATTTGAAAAATTATTAGCACTTTGTTGAAAATAGTCAAATTTCAGCGTTTCATAAGTATGGGTCCACACATTTCAAAACTTTTAAAGCACAAATTTGACCAAATATTGATACTGGATATGACTTCTAGGGGTAGAACAAACAAATTTGAGGGGTTTTGACAAATCATTCTCCCTATTGTGAAATGAAACCACTGTAGTGTTTTTTTCAATTAAAATGGAATTTCGAATGGAAATGGACACCGGCTGTCGAAAAAAAAACTCAAAAAAGGTGGGAGCAACAGATTTTTCTTATTAGACATATAAATTAAAAAAAAAAAAACTTTTTTTCAGGAGTGATAGCACCTACAATGAAATGAACAATCAAACCCAGGTTGAGGTGAATGTTCTGGTTCCAATTTTTTAATTGTGCCAAATACGCTCTGAAAAGGTAAAGATAAACACAACTTTCTAAAATTTCCAAATTATATTCTTCTTTCCAGTGGATATCACGAACTCAGAAAAAACAACTACACCTGACATTCACACAAGTGTTTTTGACATTTTGCTATTTTTGTTCATGTACAATTTACCTTGAATTTATTGAAACGTTTTACTTTTTTCACCATACGGGATTGTATGTCCAAAAATATTTGTTTTAAGTTAAAAAAAAATAGTGCTCAACTGCAAAAAAAAAGAAAAAAGAATGGGCCGAACCGGGGATTGAACCCGGGACCTCTCGCACCCAAAGCGAGAATCATACCACTAGACCATTCGGCCACACTTCACACAACAACATCTATCTAATAAATACATCCTTTCTCTCTCTCTTTCTTGTTCTCCTCGTTCACGATTCATTCCTCCAGACAACCAGACATTTTGCATTCATAAAACAGTGAGCGAGAAGGAAGGAAATTTTTAACAAACAGGAGAAAAGCATCACAGGACCCAGTTGTAATTTTGAGAAAAAATAGAAAAAAAAACGATGGATTGGTTTGCAGAAGTCGTTGGTCGAGTTTTCAGTATCTTAGAGTTGTAATTTTCAGGCTTCAAATGAATCCAATATATGAAGATTTTGATTTGATTATTTCCATGTTGAGATGTGTATTCAATTTGTCGATGGAATTTAATCTAACATTCTGAATTTTTTCGGTTGAATGTGCGCCACTATGAGTCATCATCAGACACAATTAGACAAAAAAAACTATAGCGGAATTTTATTTGATTTTGAGATTGAATCGCAAAAGTAGGTGAGAAGTGAGAAAAGCTTCACTTCAAATAAACACAGTTAGATAATAACTTGATTTTGATGTCTGTGATTGACTTTTCAACTTATTTTTTACGTGTTATTTTCCTTAATTTGATTTTCGATGCTATACGTATTGAAGATCAAGAGTGGTTTTCAGAGAATAAATATGGTATGTAGTGAAGACGAGCTATATTTTTACATTCATGAAAAAAATACAACCACTGTTATTCATGGATACTGAAGCTACAATATTTGGTTTTCGCAGCAAAATAAGATTCCTTGTTTTTAAAGATTTTCCATGAATTTTCGGATTGTTTAGTTTTTTTGAAAGATATTTAGATGTGTAGCCATGCTTGTTCTCTTCCAGGCTTTCCGTAGTGAATCTGACAGATGCAACAGTTTTATAATGGTTTCATTAACTTTATAAAAAACTGTATTGTTTTACCCTTTTTAGTTCTGGTTTTGTTTAGAAATCTTCAAAATTCAAGACCAAAATACTCAAATACCACACAACTAATAATTTTCTGAAACTTATTTTTATGTTGTAAAAAATATAATCATGTTTGAAAAAACCTAGGAAACTAACACGATTACTCGGAAACCTTTGATTTATGGCATTTTTCAGAATGTTTTTCATATCTAAAACATTCTACTTTTATTTTTTGAAGGTGATTTTCCTCAGGATTGCTATTTCCCTGGAAGTTCTTATGAAATTTCTTCCGAATGGTTTGTTTATGGGAAAAATTTGCAAAATATGACCCCGCCTTCTCCTCCTTTATTACACATTTTTGATAATTCTCAAAATGTTGATATTCCCATCAGAAAATCGCGAAACATTCAAATATTATTGGCATTTCCAAAAAGCTTTTAAGAAGACCGACCACCAAAATATATGTATGTCTGTCTTTTAATACATAGTATTACAAATATTGTATGACCACCAATGTATGATTCATCATCTCACCTCGCTTCTTCCGATTCTTTTTGCTCGCTCACTTATTTTCTCCCTTTCTACCTCTTCTTAATTTTTTCCTAACCAAAAAAAAACTAGGCATAAAGTTGTTATGTTATGTGTAAAATACGCGGTAAAATTCCAAATGTAAACATAATGTACGTACACACAAAAACCCAGCACTCTCGAATTTTTCAATTGAATCAATCAATCACAGAATTCTACAAATATAGGTGTGCCAATTGAAACTAGCTCATCTTTTTCATCTCTTTTCCATTCTGAATATGATTTTTAACACTTCTTATGAGATAACCATCTTGCTTTGTAGAAGAAAAAACAAACATTTTTCAACATGAGGTCAATTCTTTAATATATTAATACATCTCCCTTAATTAAATGAGATCTTTTCTCGTTTTTTTTGGCGATGGACGAAAAAATGATGACTATGTATTTATTTATTTATGAAAAATTGAGTAAATTTTTGGGTACATATCGAATTATTTTTTCTGCTTTTTTAGGTTTTTGTTTTGAGTTGTGTTTTTTGTGGCTTCAAATTACCTTCATTCCGACCTCCAGTTTTTTTTTGAAAAATAAAAAAAGAACTGAAAAAATGATTGACAACCTTTTATGTGAAAAGCCATTCGAAGACATATGGGTTTTCGGTTAAAGCTCCAGTTTTTGATTAATCTTCAGGTTGATCAACAGAAAACCCTCCTAATTTTTTGTTGTTTTGACTTGCATTTTTTTGACATCTTTATATGAGCATTCTGTTCTTTTCAGGACCCAAATTTTTATATTTTTTCAATTTTTTCTTCAAGTCTAAAACAATAAAATTTCTACACTATCCATTATGTCTTCAAACAGGCAATTTTTCTAAAATAAAAAATAAGATAGGTTTCGTTTTTCAGCCATTTATTAGTATACGCCTGAGAAACTCCTCCGGATTTTTAACGTACTAGACTGTAGTTCATACTGATATGGGCATAATTACAGGAACTTTCGTAGCCCTAATAGCGCTAAATTTTCTTTTTCTCTCAAATTTTATATTTCTCACCAGTTTTTTTTAAACATTTCACAAACCCACTTTATTTATTGCGATATTTTTGATTTTAAATTCAAGTTTTTTGAGATTTTTCAACTTCGAACAAGAGTGGCTGATTTTTTCTAGCTCTTTCGAAAGAATCCAAAAGTATTTCAGAGAATATTTTATTTTGATTTGCAAAAAATACAAGTTATTGCTGGTGTGGAAGTAGAAGGTTTTATTGACACCAAACGTAATCCTAGAACTTCCGTTTTTTACGAAAAATTATTGGAAACCAAAAAAAATACTTACAAAGACTAGACAAGTGAATGTATGAATTGATACTGATTCTTGTGTTCTAATGGTGTTTGAACCAGGTAAATTTCATCCCTAACAAGCAGAAGTGTAAATATGGTGCGCGTGATACTGATCAAGTTTCTTTTTTTTTCTTTTTTTTTGAGATTTATTAATGCTAAGAGAGTTTCCATGTTTTTATACTTGTTTAATTGAAAATCGAAAATTAACAAACTCTGAAATGAACGTCTCGAGTTTGAGCCACCGTGTTTTTATTTAAATTCAAAATTTTTAGTTTGTAAACTAATTTTTGAGTTACCCTTTATTTTTCTCATTTTTTGACATACATGTAACTAACTCCCTTTTCTTTGATTCGATCTAAACAATTTTTATTTTCAGATTAACACTTTCTTCAATCCAAGCTTGGTCAAAGTTACAACGGTATGTGGAAAAAAAGAAATATGTCAAATTCTTCAAAAAACTATCCAATAGTGGTCATCAACGAAGAAAAAATCTGTCATGGATGGCTAGTTGTTTGCGGTACGTTAAATAATTTCATTTTTTCTCGAACTTTCTCACAACTTTCTTTTGTTTATTATTTATCTAAAGCTCAAATGTGTATATACTACCGATGACATTTCATTATTAATATTGTTGTTTTTATTTCTGCAGATTTCTCGCCAGATTTGTTTATTTTCTTAATTCATGAATTGTCACAGCGATGCGTGAAAAACGTAACGTACATACAGAAAATACATATACTTTCATGAAAATTTTCAATATAAAAGTTTCCGGAATTAACTATACAACGATGTTTTTCTATTCATAAGTTTTGAATATTCAATTTTTGAAAATGAATAAAAAACACAATTCAACCCCATTTCAAGGAAGAAATGAAAAGTTTTACGAAGCGTGGTATAACTTTATTGCTTCTGGATTTTTAACCCTTGTTCTCAATTTCATTTTTGTTTGAAAAATTGGTATTGTTTACTTTCGACTTTTATTTAGACTTTTTTGACAGGTTTGTAGTGCGTTCCAAATATAAAGGGACAAAATATCAGTTGAAATTTTGAAATCACATATTTTCAAGCTAAATTAATGTTAAATTTTTCTATAGACATCTACCGCTATTTGAAAAAATGAAGTCTGAAATAGATTTTTTTCAAGAAAAACAGCAACAAACAGAAACTTTGAAAAAAAGTCCATTCAGATAATGGTTGCAGAATAACACCCTTCCAGTCCTGATTTTTTTTCTACGAGTAAGATTTTTCGACAAACGTCAGGCCAACCGACCTGAAATTCGTCTTTCAGGATAAAATCTCTTCATTCTCTTTTTTATGTTTTAAATTACCCTTTCAGAACTTTGAGAACAATATGATTTTGCAACTTTATTTTGAGAAAATAAATATGAAAATCATCTTATTTTTTTTCTTCGAAATGTAACCCAACACTAGACACATTTTGCCAACGCAAAGAAAAACAATTAAAAATAAAACATTGGTTACGCAAACAAAAATTTGAAATTCTACCCATTTTTGCAACTTTTCTCACACCTCAATAGAATTCGTTTGCAACTTTTATACGATCGACAAATAAAGATAGATATATTTATTTATTTATACAAATATCTTCTATTTTATTTATACGAAATAATATATATCCAATGATTTATATTTGAACTAGCCTAGACACCTTTCATGTCATTGCTCTTAATCGTAAAATTATTCACAATCCTAATCCAACTTTGTACTAATTTCCTTGTTGTTGCTGTTGTTTCAATTTTCTTCGAGGTTAGACACTTCAAACAAAAAACTATCTCTATCTCACTCGGTTTTTTTTATTTATTCACTGGATATATATCAAATCATTTACTTTTCAACAAAACTTTTTTTACAGAAGGTACACCAACAAAAATGATGAATCAAGAGGTAAAGTTTCCATGGCACGCTGGCTATTGTATTTTCGATCCGAATCATCAAACTGTCTGTTGCTATAAACATGAACCATATCATTTTACGAGTATGAATAATGTTGTTCAACGGAACAGTAGTCTACGTTTGGATGGCGGTAGAGCGGCTTTTATGAATCATTGGAGTGAGTTATTATACTTATTACAAAAAGGGGTAGAACCTTTTTTTGGCCTTTTGGAACGTTTTGATATATTAATGTACTTTTCCAAGATTGCTAAAACATTCATATATTTTCGTTCGTGTTATTTTGATATAGGAGTATCTGGAAAATACGAAAGTCCCAAAATAAAATGAGGGCTCGAGAATAACATGCTGGTTTATTTTTTTTTCGAAGTCATGATTTCAAAATCTAAATAATGTGATAATTATGCAATATGAACAAGTCGGCTCTATACCAAAATAAGGATCTCTAACAAAAATAGAGACTGCTGTGTTTCTGAAAGACCTCTATATTTTAAAGATCTTTATTTTTACAGCCAATAGGTTAAAAAATTGAATGATGATGAATCTTGGAAAAATATGTTCAAAAACCCTTGACTGGTTTAGAAATATTAAAACAAAGAATGAAACTGTATCTTGAACCCTATTTTATTAGTATTGGATTCTTCATTTCAACTAAAGACTCTCATATTTCTCTGGTACTATTATATTGTTTCAGAATTATCATTTTTTTTTTGAAGTATGGGGATACTCATTGTAATTGTCTAATCACTGACTTTTTAATTTTATGCCATCTAAAATGACATGAAATGGTTTTGCCGGTTATTCACAGTTTTTACTGTTAAAATAGACGTTTGTTGCGGCGGATGTGGGTATACTTATATAGAAAATCATTTTTTACCCCAGATTTTAGTTTTGGCACTGAAATACTGATAAATTCAAATGCAATGATCTATGGTTGCATAGGTCTCTTGTAGGTCAGTGAGATTCTATTTTTTATAAAGAAAATTTGATTTTTTCGTTGAAATACTTTTGTTTGAGTAAGAAACAAAAGTAAATGATGTCAGAGAACTCTTTGTTTACAAGTAAACGATGAAATAAAAAAGTTAGAAATTGCCAATAGTTTTAATCCGAGGAGATGTTGTAAAAGGATTTAAAAAAGGTCATGATGTGTGTACATTGATGAGTACTACATATACTAATTCAAAGTTCTTATTTTGAGGTATAGTATTAATTAATTAATTTTCTCAGGACTTATGCCAAATGGTCACGGTCACCCAATGGTTGGTTCGAACACCGTAGCTCGTTCATACCTTCGTCCTGTAAAAGAACATCCAACAATCCGCGATCATTTTCATAGTATATCAAGGATGCCAAACAAGTTTGCAACAGTTCGTGCGATTCCAGCAAGTTATCTAGGTCAGTTGGTGTGTTTTTTTTTTTGATTGCTCTACAATTAGGCGCCGCAATACACTAATACTATTTTTCTCACACTACATACAATTATGGTCTTTTTTATTTGGCCACAAAATAAAACATGTGTCTGTTGTGTATTTACAAAATTTTGTTTATTCGGTTTTAGTTTTTATGTTTTTTTTTTTGAATTTTTGCAAACTATAATTGTTTTTTGTCAGACATGCCGTACAAATTATGTTTTTAATGGTTCTGTTTACGGTTCCTATGGAAAAAAATTAGGTTCGAGTTTATATTTTGTTATTTTTTAGAAAACGAACAATTTTCTAATAATAACTGAGTAGAACGATTTTCTAGTACTGATTCTATAATCATGTTTTTTCCTTCTGAACATTTCATCAATTTCTCGTGTAATTTAAAGTTTCATGTTTTAATAATTTGAGAACAAAGAACAAGATATATCTGGACTAAGTGTTGAGCGTGTGATTCCCTCTTAACAATATTCGGAAAAATCACAAAAAAAAAGTTTTTCTGTTTGAAAATTTGAGTATTTGGACTTCATGGACTCGAACACTATGTATGGCTAGGATACCATGACATTTGAACCATAGCTGAATTCTGATCCTGAGGTAACTTTTAAAGATATTCCTTCAATTTTTTTGGAGAATCTAGTTCGTGTGTAAATAACGATATAAATCAGTGAATGCCTAAGATTGTATATATTATGAAACTTTGTTTGTCAACACATGTTCAAACCTTTTTTGTACTTCACAAAACCTGTTAATCTTATCATTCCTGTCTAAATAAATAAATGTGTGAGATTATCTGACTTATTACATGACAATTTTCAAACTTATTGTTTCGTGAGATATGTTCAGGATCAAAAACTGCGACTTCAGAATCGGAAGACTCTAATCTAATCAAAATCTTATCTGTTACGAGAAATTTGTAAGTATGAGGTTTTTCATATTCTTAACGTGTTTATACGTACCCTAGATTAAATATATAACCACGTTTTTAGATCCCGAAGATTTTTTTTTTTAGAAAATTCTGATTTATACTGTTATATCATTCGAATATCCTCAATTTCATTTTTTCTTTCATTTTTTTTCACATCAGCAACAAAATGATATGTACTTTAACATCTTTCCTACCAATCAACCAAAATCTGACAGTTTTTATCGCAAAAAAAAAGTATTTACACATAAAAATAATCATATATTTCCTCTTGTCATCCCATTCTTTTGTAGATGTTTTAATCCTAAATGTAAATTTGCTTCTTCTTTTTTTTCTGCGCAGTTTTTTTGTCATTCAAAAAACCGTTTTTGTTGTGAAAACGGTTGGTCGCGAAGCCGAAAAAACAATACAGCAAAAATATTCGTGTTTTCTAAATGTGTGCTATATTGTTCTCTTTGTTTCAACCATTTTTGGGTTTCTGTATTTAGAAGAAAATTTAGGATTTTTATTTTTGGAATAAGGTCATTTCAAGGAGAAGACAAAAAATCGGTGTTTCCACTTGAGAATCTTTGTTTTATAAACAATTTCGTCGTTTTTTCTTTCATTTTTTCTGTTGATTTTCTCGACTTTTTTGTGAAATCAAACACTTTACTGTTTCCGACAAGACAAAAAAACGTATTTTATTTCGAGCAATAAAATGTCGTGTATAGGCTTGTATTCGTTCTTATTCTTGATTGTTTTTTAATGATCCTCGATCATAATCAAGTTCTTCAGACTTTCAAAAAGTTCTTATGATATGTGTGTAAAACAGAAAAAACATATATATCATAATAAAACAATAATGAATGACCAGTTCCCGCATAGATTCCTCAACGTAAACAAAAATCCAATTACTATTGTATCGTGTTTTTTTTTATTTCCTATGTTAGTTGTTTTTTAGATATTGATTATTTTCTATGGAATTTATTCGATTAGCAATTTGAACGGTTTTTCGCATTATGCAATTGGGAAAAATTTCTGGTTTCGGCGTGAAATCTATATTCTGACTTTTTTTTATAGAGAAGTTTTTTTGAAAGTACTCTCAAGTAATTTGCACTTTTTTGCATTAAGAAATCGTTTCCCATCAAGAATAAGTCCTATTTGCAGTTTTGAAAGGTACTATAACATAAAGAACTACCCATAATTGGAAATCAGGCAATATTTCTCATTCAGGGCTCTGTAGCAAGTTGAATTTGTCTTTAATTGAAAATCTCACGTGTAGAAAATGATTTTCGCTAGTCTAGGTGTTTCGTGACTTCCATAGTAATGTTTGCTGCACTTGTAGTAATTGTTGTTTTATTTCAAACAAACTACAAAGTTAGTGACTTGATAACAAACTACAAGATGATGCTCAATCTCATCTCATTCTTGAAGTTTTTTCCTTTAGAAAACGGTTATTTTTACAAACAGATTTTTGAAAAATTGCATAGGAAAACTATACTGTAAACTTTAATAGCTTTTTTGTTCTTGATTCTTTGTGATATTTTGTTTTTATTTGAAACTTATTCTATTTTTTTTATCGCCCTCTCAATTTGTGTTTTCATTCTCAAACTTTCAGTTAGCAAAGAATTTCTAAAGCTGAATAATTGGCAACAATTTCATCATCATCTTCAAACTTTCCAACAAACCGGAGCCCGATTGGGCGACGTGTTTCGACATCTTCCGTTTTTGCTGAAGGAACAAGAAGTCCTAACTATCGATTGATTCATCCGATGTTATTAGCGAATAAGAAGCGAAGTAACACCACACCATGTGCCACCACAAAAACTGCACCGAAGCTGTATATCAATACTGATGCAAGCTTGATCAAACCGGAGAAACGAGTTTCTTTCAAAGATTTCATATACGTTGAAAATGATATAGATGATGAAGAACCAGAGGATGAAGAAAAAAACGGAGTAACAAGTAATTATTTTTACTATGATAATTATTCGAACTATAATCCTAATAGTATTCATGATAAGAAATTGCATCGATGCGATACGAATGACATGACACTTCTCGAAAGGTAAGAGGTTTTAGCCAAAAAATTGGGCAATATATAATTTCCTATTTATTTCTTATGAGAAATTACCTATCTCTGCCTTAGAACCGGTTAGCAAATATTGTCACATGTGTTATTTTGGGTAAAATCAAAGTTTGGTTTTCAAAGTTTTAGTTTTCGAAAACAACTTTGCAAGTTTTCTTTATCAAAAAACAAACAATTTTTCAAATTTAATAGTCATTGTGTAGTTAGTTACCAAACTAAATTAAATTCATCTGAAAATCTGACTTGGAATTGGGCTTTCTGAACACCAAAAGAGAATGATAAATTGATGATAAACCCTAGCAAAAAGAGTTTTTTTTTTATTTCGTAATAAGCATTTATGCTTCGAAAAGTAAACATTAACTTTTTTGTTTGTGAGAAAGGTATTTTTTTCAGTTAGTACCTCGAAGTACAAAGATTCACTTTATTGGACGTTTTTGTGTAGGTTGAAGGATCAACAAAAGATAACTAGATTTTGAACTCTTTTGATTCAGTATATAAACTTATCAGCTAATATCCAGAAAAAAGAAAAGAATTTTCATTCCCATAAAATCCGAAAAATAAGTGTGAAAGATAATATTTTTGTACACAAAAAATATCGAAAACATTTATATATATATATATATATATAGTATTTGTACTTTAAACTCAGAACTAGAGAGCTCAACTCACTCGAAAATTTTATCTTTTCATGAAAGTGCATAGTAAAGCCGTCAAATAAAGTTTCACCGAAGTTTCCTAGAAAATGTGACTATCAAAGTTTAGAAATTGAGAGAAATTCTTAAATATTCATACAGAGTTCAACTAAGTCACGAGCGCTTCCAAAGTCCTTTAACCTTGTCTTTTTCAACATAACTCAACAAGATTAGGTTAATCCTATTTCAAAGTTAATATAACACAAAAATCTTCCCGCATATTGACTCGATGCAAACGTGAATAATCATTTTTCAAGTCAGTTCATTCAGTTTTCGTATTTTTCCAATTATCATTCACATTTTCAATTATTAATTCAAGTCTTGCAAAATAAAAATCAAACATAGGTCAATTCTCTTTGTAGTTGTTTTGTCTTGTTCTATGTAGGACAAAAACTGATGTTTTGAGTGTTTACATCGTTATTTGTGCTTTTCTCTTTGTTTGCGGCAAACGATTCAGATCTTATCATTATTGAGAAAAATAAAGGTAGTAAATTTATCAAAGTTATTTTTTTCTTTAGATTTGAAGCTTATTACGATTTTAGTTTACTTAACGGTTAGTCACTTTCTGAGTCATTTTTTTTGCTCTCAAGTATGAATTTCCGTTATTTCAGTTTCAAAAATTCAGCAGATCAAAATGATATAGTATCTTAGATATCCTCCAATAAAACTTTATATTCTCTGCATGAATATTAAATAGGAGTGAGAGGAACTGTAACATTTTAATCTGTCTAATGAAAATTATTTGAATGAATACTTATTTTAAGTTTTAAAGTGTGCACTTATTGACAAAGCTACAATACAATTTACACATTTTTCTTTACAAAACTATACAAATACCTATCTATACAAGATGTTTATCTTTTTCCCAACAATAAGTGTCTTTCTCTCCTCAATTTCAATCCTTTCTGAAAATTATCGCATCATCGATTTCAACCCACATTATTGTTATTATTATAATTTTTGTCTACATTTTCTTCTTTTTTATTCAATCATATACATTTTGTATGTGTTGTAGATATATCTCACGAGACATGAAATCGTCGCATTCACCGCGTCATTATGGCGCATCTCGTCGAGCTGTTGATCAAGACATGTTGACACGAAAACGACTTAGCAGAAGTTGTGATCATCTCAACGAACATCAGTTTTCACCACGTCTTCCACCTATTCGAAGAAGACCTACTAAACATGTCAAAACAATGGCCGGATTCATGGTTGCACAGGATGCTGGTATGTCATTTTCGCTTCAATATTGTTATTATTTTTTTGAAAAACAAATTCAAGAAGCATAATGTCTTTTGTATTAGTGTAGAGTACAAACATGAATACACAAAAAATCCTGTCTTTTTTCGTTTTTTTTGTTGGAGTGCTGAGATATGAGCAAAGTATATGTGTTTGAAGTGGACAAGAACATGCTCAATCGATATTTGGGAGCTATATTTCAACAAGGAGATACACAATTCTAAGAATTTGATCATAATATACAGCAAAGTGAAGGAATATCAGCAACAAGAGTTTACATAACCCAATAAACATTTTTTTCACTCCATAGAACTAAAAAAAAACACTTCCTAAAAAATATCAAAGTTAGGGAATTATTAAGATCATTATAACATCTGATATGTATGTATGTAATGTAGTTAATACACATAGATTTGGAGAATAACAGTTCAGAACTTTTTCCAAACTGGAAAATCTATGGATTTATTGTACATGGAGTTCAATCTGAACATTCAATCTGAACATACAACGTATTTCTCAGTACCTCAAAACCTATCTCTTTTTACCTGTAGATTGTATAATCCTAGTTTTCTGCAAAAACATCAGAGACCCTCAAATGGTTGTAAAACAGTCTTCACAAAAAGTTGTGAGGGTTATAAACAAATCACATAAAAACTTTAACCTTCATCCATCTATTCAGAAAATACTTGTATACAAAAACAAGTACCCATACAAAATCAAATAAACAACCTAAAGAAATCGGTGAAACTTCAAAGAAATGGAATGTTTTTATCAAAACTCCCTATTCATGCAATGTGATTCATCTTTTTTATTCAAACATTTTTTTTTTTCAATTTCCAACAATGACTTTTTTGCACGTGCTCTTGAAATTTATCCGGTTTTCAACAACCTAACAAAGGTGTGAGAAAAATAAACGTTGAACATGATGACGATTTAGTTTCGAAAGTGAAAATGATAAAAAAAACTGAATCTCATCCATCTTAGGATTTATCGAGAGATTTTATTTTATTGTTATTGGCGGTGTTTTATGTTGTACTTATTTTACGGTTTTTTGAACTTCCCTGTTTGATATTTATAATCAAATCATTCTCATTTTGTTGCAAATAACTGTCATGTTGAATTATTTTTCTCATTTTCGATGTTTATGGGCCCATCGCGTTTTGCAACGGGAAATGTCAAGATGAAAATGGAAAAAAAAGTGTTTGAATTGGAGAGAGAAAAAAACAGTTCTTGAAAAATTCAATTTCGTCTGCTCTCTCCTCTTTATGAATACTGTTCTGTTTTTTTTAATTTCCTCAAAAAAAATAATAGTAATGAAGTTCTATTTTTACATGTCCATAAGATAATTCCAAAATGTTTTTCATACATTTTTTATAACTATTTGTATTGGTAAATTTCGGCACATCATAAACAGAAGTTTGGATTCCTAACCGGCTTTGATAAACTTAAATCCAGAACCACACTACTAATTTTCTGAGTTAGATTCAAACAAAAAAAATCAGAATTGAACTTTTTTTCGAAGCTATATTAAAAACATCTGAAACCTTTTATATTGATTCGCTGTGTTTTTTTGCAAAAGGGAACTTTGAAATTCGGAAAATTCCGTTTTTAGGATCCTAATAGTCCCAAAAATGTTGCTGACTTCCTTCCATTCTGGGGCTAATCAACAGGTTTTGATGAGAACAAAAAATTCTTATTTCTCGAATTTTATTGGGAAAAATGAAAGGGTTTCGTTCCATTCTCACAATATAGTACAGTGACCTGAAAACTGTATACACATAAACCAAAAGTACACTTCTCACACTTCATCAACAAAATCTACGACACTTTATAATTGCCTGTATTCAGTTCCTCATTTTGTTGTTTTTCCCGTCTCCTCAATAATAATTGGTTTCTTCATTCTCCTCATTTCTATTCTTCTACGAACACATAATATGTATGTAGATGTTTTGGCGCACACACGCCATCAGCAGGTGGTGGAAATGGTGTCGGTGGTTTTTGTACACACCCAAAAAGCTCAATTACTTTTTATTTGATTGCCCTTCAATTTCGATTTGTGGCGTTCAATGACACGGTTTAAATGCATTATTTATTGTGTTAGGTTGGGTTGATGATTTTGTAGGGTCATTTCGGTTTTTTCTTCGAGAACTTGGTGAATAGTTTTATTCTCAGAGTTTTTTTTTTCAGTTTTTGATTATCTAGGGAATTGCAACATCGTGAAGCCAAACAATGTTGTTTGCATAATCAACTTTCAAACCTCATTTCATTATTTTCTCAATAAAAATATGAATTCTGATTAGGTCATGTTGTCAACAAAGTTTTTCTGTTCCCTGTTATTTCACGCATTTTTTCAAACCCCCCACTCTAAGTTAATTTAGATCAGTAAATTTGACGTTTTGGTATAGTTTTGAACTAAATACAGATTTTTATTAATAAAATGTGTTATTTTTCACAGATCCTATTTTGTTTGTGAAAATTTTCAGAAATTAAGCTACTTTATTTTTAGCTCTTTTTTGTTGAAGAAGGAATTCATAAAAACATTTATCTGTCTGATGTGAGTTCTGAAACTCAAAGACTACCTATTTTCGATTTCCTTGTTTTTTTTTCAAATATTATGATTAAGTATTTCGTATCTCTATTTTTGTATGGAGTGAAAAGATATAGTCCCAATTCAACACATTCTTAGTGATATTCATATACCACAAAAGTAGCAAATTTGTAATTTTTGCATAGGACATCCCGTTTCATCTCCAAATCTGCTTAAATATTCCGTACATAATCCTAAAAGAGGATGTTATGGTCAATTTTCTTTTTTTCCCTTTCTAATTTCTCTCAAAAATGTTGCAAAAATGTTCTCTAAAAATAACTTTTTATTTCTTTTCAAAACCGAAAATACTATTTACATTTTGACTAGTTTTCATTAAGCCCACTTGACACCTTTTTTCCTCAAAGAAAAATGCGAAAAATAGGTAAACGACAAGTAAATTGTTCCGTTGTTTATATATATTTTTTGTCTTGTTCGACAATTATCCTGTATGTAAATATCTCCACTTCTTCTTGTTTACCTCGCTTGTTCGTTGAAAATGTGGTGGAGAAAAAAAAACATTTTTTGGCGCGAAAAAATAGTGTCTCTTGTCTCATTTATTTACACAGACATCATATCAATTTAGTGTGAGGAAGAGTTGGGCCTTCCTCCTCTTTTTCTATTTTTTGCCAGCCGTATGTTGCCATCATCAATAAGATATTATATATGACCAACCATATGGCCAAAAGGCTATTCTTTGTCTCGTTTTGTATTCTCTTTTTTTTTCTTTTTTGGTTGCCACCAGCGTGGGAAGTTTGACTCACAGTTTTTCTTCTTCTTCTTAGGTTTCTTTTTGTCAACATTTTCTTAACCTGCAACGTTTCTATGATATATACATATTCATGTAATTTAATATTTTTCCACGAACATATGACGTAAACTTTTACGAACGAAAAAGATATGAGTATCGGTTTTTACATAACTTGAAAATTTTGGAATCCAGTTTCAAATGTTTACTTTATGTTCGATTAGTTACTGCAAACTTTGAACTTTTCATAAATGTGTTTTTTTTTATTCATAATATAATTTTTTATCCACTGGAAATTTTTGTGGAACATTTTCAAAATCTAAAGAGGTCATTTCCAATTCATCAGTAAAATTTGGAGAAAAAAAGGAAAAATCAGAACTTTGTTATCAGAATATCTCGAAGCTTTAGGTATAGAAAACGAAATCGACAAGACTAAGCAGAATTTCTTGTACAAAATTAGAATATATCTATATTTAGCAATTTTCTGTTTATGAAGACATTTGATATTTTTGATAAACTGATTTCAAAAACGTTGGCATGATCTTCCTTTGAAGCAAATTAAATCAAAAATAGACTTTCATATTTCAAACTAAATTCCCTCAAAAAGGTTTTTTTTCTGATTTTGAATTCATTTGAAATTCTGTTAATCTTACGAAAATGAGAAATCTTTTAGTTCTTGTTTATTTTCTTCAAGAAACCTGACAGAAAAACCTACCTACTCATTTTTTTGTTCGTTTTAAATTGTTTGATTGTTTATTTCATTCTTTCCGTGTGTATTTTTAGGCTTAACTCAATTTAGACATTTTCTAGTTAAAAATCAACAAATCGAATAGTTTTATAACAAAAATAGAAAACATCTGCCACTGCTATTTTCGAAAACATTTACTTGTTTGGCACATCTGTTTATCCCACTTGTCTCTCACTAATTACATGATCATTTTCTCCAAAATAAAAAGAAATTTACACAGTAATCGATTTTTCTAGCTAGTTTTTATGTCAATCTAATGAGATTTGATACCAAATAATGTATGAATGAATAAATTGCTATACCATTATTCTTCAAAAATATTTTTCCTTTTCACTTTTTTTTCGAATTTGAATATACATACTATACATTTTTACATTTATTGCTAGTTTCATACATATTGGCTTCAAAAAAAAAAACAATTTTATGTAGTGCGCCGAATCTAGCCCAAAAACAAATATATCACAATTAGGTGATAATTATTATTTCCTTATTTAAATAGCCGGCTCCCAGTTTTTCATCTTCTCTCTTTGTTTTTTCTTTTTCCCGCAGAGGAGAAAACACACAAAAGATCGAATAACCTTCACACCTCATAGGGTGGTTTTTAAACCGCAATTTTTCGTTTCGTTTCAAAAACTAGAAATAGTTTTTCTTTCCAGAACATATCGGTCGTTGATAAGATTTTAATGTTTATTTCTTCTATTTTTGTAATACTTCTTTTTTATTGGATAATAATCATTCTTATTCATTTAGGGGTAAGAAAACATGGATATTTATGATATACGTCCTTCGAAATATGGTAGTGTGAGAGGTGAGTGTTTTCAACCTGGACTTTTTTGTTCGCAAACGAAGTTCTCAGTATTACGCGGTCAATATAAGTGAACTATGACTACACTATAAATACTTGTTGGAGTTTGGCACCGTAGGCAAATATAACTCTTATCCATGTAATATGTACACTACAAAATGATGAGTACGAATTTAAATTTTGGAAAGTTGTCTAGACAAAACATTCCCGGTCTGTATGGGATAGCTATTGTATTATGTGTTTCTAATTCTGCTCAAAAAATCAAACTATTTTCTACAAAAGTCTACTTGTTCTTTACCAATCTCGGGATTTCAGTCACCAGTTATGAAATGATTTTGCATTTCTGATAACGCAAAATTTTTCTCTTTTCTTTAGATTGTTTAGAAATCAAGATCTACGGTACGTCGAAGATTCAACTTGGTCGTTTTGATTACCATCATTTACATGATTCGTACCAGAAATTTTCTTGATCAGTTTTTTTGTAACAGGAACTGGAATAACAACTGAAGAAACATGTTGAAAAACAACATGATCCTAGATTTTGTTTTTTTTTTTGTCATTGTTCTACATATTCCGTGCCCGGTTGCATATTTACTGTGACCATTTCCTACTCCTTTTCAAATAATTTTTCATTTTCAAAACGGTTCTCAAATATGTTTATGTCCCTAATGTCTGGTACAACATGATACTTGACTAAAAAATTCAAAATTCAATTTATAAAATAACAATCCATCACTATTTTTATACTTTTCCATTCAATAGTTTCAAAATTTTGTTGAAATCTCTCTAGTTAGCCAAAAACCTTACATGACTCATAAATTTATTGAACTATTTTGAAACTTTGTTTACACACCTGTCTGATGCAACATTACTTGACAATTATTTTATAGTATCGTATACCACTTTTATCCTAGTTTAAAAGATCCTGACGGTTTCAGAGAAGTATTAGGTAATCAATTTCAAATGAAGTTCTGGATATGACTAACTGATACACGAAGTTTTTTTTACAACAGAACATTGCACAAGATCATTTTTTTTATTTTTTATTTGGGAATGATTCCATAGTTTTCATGCGTTTTTCTCCAATCAAAGCCTGTTCTATTCAGAAATCTTTATATAAAACCCCGACGTTTGAATTTAAGCTTCGTATTCCTTTATTTATTTTGTTCAGAGATATGCCTAATGCTCCGGAAGTTTCATAGTTCATGCCAACAGTCTCTAAAATCGTGATATTGTCGCTATAAATTTCTATTTGCACGTATGTGAAGGTTTCACTATACGAAACTTATCGAAGATCAACTGTTCATAAGTCAAGACCTCCCTTTATGTTTGTAATGCATTATTAGCATGACATGATTTTTTTTTCCCAAAACTAAATTCGAAATGTTTTTAAAGTCACCGTCTGCGAAAAAATTCTGTTTTTTGGAAACAAACCAAACAAAGAAAAAAAATGAGGAAAACATTCTAATCCTTTTTTTTTCTTTTTTTAACTTCTCATGAACTTTTATGAAAATATTGTATAAAAAATACAAAAAACGTGTTTCCAATTGTATTTTAATTATATACATGTCTATATTTATATACATACTACGGTAACGCATAAAATCCAAAATGAAATATGTCTGCTAGTTCTAATTTGTAGTTTCCGGATGAAAAACAGTTTCTTTCTTCATGTTTTTTTTTCCAACCCGAAAAAATTCGGAAACATTATAAGATCCGCGCACGTAAGAATTGATAAGAATCACACCTTTTTCCTTAGCAATTTGTCATTTTCCCCGACCGATTCTTTCTCGCATTGTTTGATAAACCACAAACATCTTATAAATTAGAGAAATGGAAAAACCAGAGAGAGAGAGAGGTCAGATGCTTGTCAACATTTTTCTTCATCTTTTCTTTTTGTCTTCCTTCTCACATATCGTATTCTAGATCTGACATTTTTGTTTTTAACACACAAACACACATACAAAAAAAACAATTGATGATTATTGCAAAAGTAATACAAAATGACGTTGGGCGATTGAGAATGGATGAAAAGTACATACTCAGAATGTTGTTTTTTTCATGCAAAATAGTAAAACTGGAAATGTTTTTCATGTTGAACAACATTTCTGCAACATTGCCTACGTAGAAAACTGAATTTGAACCTTGAACTAATCTTAGCAGTAACTTTGAAATAAAATGTTCAGCCTCAAGAATGGTTTAGTTGAGACCTATCAGTTTCCCGGACAAATTGTTCTTATTGTTTTTGAATCATGACTATCTGATCCGACAAGTCACACAAATTTTTTTCAAACCGAAATACATCTTAAGCTAGAATTCTTTATAATTCTTTCTAACTCAGCAACTAGGTTTATCAGCCCTATGCACAATCAATAGAATAGTGTTCGATTTTAAAACCAAACCGAAAAACCAATCACATCATTTTTTATCATAGAGTTAAAATTTATGTAAATCTTCTCCTCTTCCCCAACCCACACAATAAATGAGAGTACTAACAATTTTTCTTCATCATTTTTTTTGTTTTATCACAACAAAAAAAAGATTTGTTGTTGGACCAGTTGCTCTTCCTCCACACAAGACAAAAGTTCAATAAACGATATTCATATCTGTCCAAAAATGAAAGGAAAGACGAACAAAAAAAAGAGAAAAAAAAAGAAATTTTTCGAGGGGCGTGGCCTCCCGATTTTGCCAGTCATAGTCATTCAGGCAGCCCAGGCGGCAGTTGTTGTTGTTTTATTCCGACGTCTATCTGTTTCACTAAAGGAAGAGTACCAACTTGTTTATTTGAGACAAAAGTATGATGGTACTCAAATAAATTAGGATGTCATTCATCAATATTTGCTATATTCCGCTTGTCTTCATTTGCTGGGTATGGCATGTCATTCAAAAATTCTACTGGTTTTTGCGACATGGTTGTTGTAAATGTTGTTCGTCGCGTGAACAACAGCAACAACAGCAACAGTCGGGTAATGAGGCGATCAGTTTGCGCATCATTTCGTCGCCAAATGATCCACCAAACGATAGAACACCGTTTCTAGAAAATGGACAAGAGATTTGTGATTTTGCAAAAGATGAAGATGATGGTTAGTTCTGTAAAAAAAAACCCTGGGTTGGATTTTAGATCAGTGTAAAACAATCGGGCGTAGTTCTTCTAATATTATCATAACCAGCTGTTCGGTGTTCAAAGAATGTAAAGTACTGTAATAATTTTTGTCATCAATAATGATTTCACGGACGTTGTTTTCATGACTAAAATATTTTGAACCTTTTTTTGATATTGTCAGCTTGTTGTCTGGGAGTCGAATTTTTTTATTTTTGAAAGACTACTGTACCTTAAAAAAAAATGTACAGACTTTTTTTTTTAACAATCAAAAAATTATAAAGCGGTTCGAGGAGTAGATCTAACAAAAATTGTTCAGTCAGTGTATGTATAGATGTCCAGATTCTTGAATAATATTTCTGCAATACCTGCTTGAGATTCATTTATATATAAAACAAGTAGATTACTGTAAAATCAGTAATTTTTTCTGTTCGTATATTGTACAAAGGTCAGTTTTTGCACCCGACTTGTACCTTTTAACACTAAACACTTTTTTTTGCATACTTTCCGGTCTTTTCTTCTGAATCTCTCAAAACTGGAAAAAATTTCAACCAAACTTCTATCTTTTTGCAACCCGATATCTATCTCTTCCTCATATCAGTGTTTTTTTTTCCACAATGAACTGAAATGTTTATCAATAACATTTTGTCATAATTCTTATCATATCCATGAATCTAAGAAATCATCAATGATAACTTGTTTCTTTTATAAAACACAAGTTCAATGGTTTTTGTCGGAAAAAAAAACAAAACTATGATTTTATGCTTGACTGATTCCAAAAGTTCAAAACTGTTTTTTTTTTCTTCTTTTTGACGAACCGAAAAAAAGACCTTGACTAAAACAATTATTCAAATTTCCTCTTCATCATCATCATAGCTTTTTCATCCGACAAAATTTCGAAAAAAAAACCAAGAAAGGAGAAAAAATGGGCGAAACTGAGCCAAGACAAAAAAAACTCAATTATCGCTGGACATACAGAAATGTTTTTCCGTTTTTTTTTCGTTTAAAAGGAAGAAAAGAAATCATTTATTTTGTGGAACTGATAGTGCGAAACAGAATTCGTCAAAGAATACAAAACAAATTGTTAGTCATTGGAAATTGAAAAATATGAAACGATGACGAAGAAATTTTAATTTTTGTAAAAAAAAAATGGGAAAATGCTCACAGAGAAAATACCTAGACAATGATTTTTGAAGTAAAATTTGAGTTGGAGTTGTTCAGTTGTTGACATATTTCAGTGATGATGAAAAACTGAAATTCAGAAAAAAAATCAAGAGATCTTTTGAGCCCAAAAAAAAGAATTTGATCAAGAAATTCAATTTTTGAAAATGTTTCGAGAATTTTGTTTTGAAAATCAGTTCATTTTTCCAAATTTGTTTATTTATTTATATTTATTGAATACGTGTTCACCGCGTGAATTTCAACATAATAATAAAAAGTAGTGTAAAAAATATACAATCAAGAAACAACGGGTAAAGATATTAGTTTGGGTGTACTTACTGTTGTCATAAAAACTGTGATTGCGAAAGAATTTGTCAAAATTGCAATCAAAATATTTCGAAATCTATACACTGGTTGTACATTTTTTAATACTTCCAAATAATGAAATGTTTTTGAAATGATTTCATACGCAACTTAGTTTTTTCATAGATCCTGTGATGCTCACAGAGATATTATAGTCAGTTTTTTGTGAAACTTTGCTGTGAAGATTGAAGTGAAAATCCTGAAAAGTTAATTCATTCTTTCAACTTCAAAATTGTGTCAACGTCAAGTGAGAAAACATATTTTTTGTGAAAATACATGCTAAACATGATATAAATTACAAACTGTGAGAAACGCAGAAAAATCCCCACTTAAATCTGACATTTCAGAATTTTTGAATATATTCGTTTTTGTTTTCAGTGAAAAATTAGAAGACTATTAGAAAAAACGCTCAAACTTCTGAATTTCTCGAATCTCTACTTTGAGCTGGACAACTTTTCAAACAACATGTTTTCATGATTTTCAGAACCGCTAAGCTGTCTTCAAAGTTAGATATAACAAGGATGTATAGTTGGTATTTTTATGGATATTATCTATACAAGTTAATAATACCACTAGTTTGCAACGTGACAGAGAAAATATTGTTATTTTCGAGGTTCAGAGTCTGTTTTTCTGTATGTTGAATAGCTTTCCACTAGTACAAACAACGTTAAAACACCCTAAAAATCAGTCCTAAAATTTATTTCAATTTTTGTGCGAGTGGTACTGTCGCTCCAGGTTTGTGAAGTGTATTTCTCAAAAATGAGACAGCTGATGTAGAAACACGTCTCTTGTTAAATCCACTCAGACATGATTTTCGATTGATGATTTGCGTTGGAATGTGTTTTGTGTCTTTGTTTCTAGCCGATACAAACAAATAGAAATTCCTCGCATAACCAGAAGTCCATAAATCCAGTATATTCCCAGAATACCTCATCATTTTCCAAAACTTCTGAACAGTTTATAGAATTTAGCGATGATTGAACTTTTGAGCACCTACAGTAGTAAGCCTAAATTTCCGCATGT
The DNA here is from genome assembly GCA_900536415.3 of Caenorhabditis sp. 38 MB-2015. Classification (NCBI taxonomy): domain Eukaryota; kingdom Metazoa; phylum Nematoda; class Chromadorea; order Rhabditida; family Rhabditidae; genus Caenorhabditis; species Caenorhabditis quiockensis. The sequence continues at coordinate 191,940 of LR548798.1, forward strand.
GCTATTTATATACATGTTTTTTGTTCAAAAAAATGATGAGATCTACAGTAGTATTCTTAATTCATGCAAAAAATGTCTGTCTGAGCACTTCTCCCCCGAACGTTTTTTTTTGCCCCGATAAATCGAGCCAATTTCCTATCGTATACATTTATAGAGAAGTTTCAAATATTGGACTAATTCATTTTTTCTTGACATGCTTCAAATTAGTCTTCGCCGAATGAACACATTTACTTTTTTGCACACACATACATACTAAAAAACTCATATGATGAAGAAGCACTTTTTTCGTGATTCAAGAGAAAAACAGGGTATATAAAATCCCCCGCCTTGTTTGATGATTGAGAGATGAGTGGTGGTAAAACACAGAAGTGAAGTGGTAGAACGTTGAAAAAGAAGATATTTTGTTGATACGGTGCACCTCTTGTCAAACATTTTTGATTATCAAAAACGAGATAAATAAACATTGATTCGATCAACATGACAACGATTAAATACACAATTTGTACGGTTGCCAGTTTTTACTAGTTGAATGCCAGGTGGTAAAAATAATAGGAAGTTCCAAATTATTTGAGTATAGTTCTTTGATGATCTATCTCGAGATATGCAACATAAATATCTCGAACATATTGATGATCTAATTCAATTTTGTCAAAAATAATACTTTGATAAACTGCCGTGAATAACCGATTTTTACATCGCCTGAACATTTCGAGATATTCTTTTAATATTTAGGTATGGATTTCAGTCCTTTCTTGATATTTCATTAATTCAATACATTGAAACACCAAACAAACAGCAAATCACCTTGGAAAGCCAACTAGAAGTGTAGAATTAAACTGTGAAAATTTGAAGCGTTGAAAAGTACTAGAGACTCTCACCATTTTTATTCCTGATTATTAATTACTGTTAGTCTCGAAAGTGTTTGAACTCTTTTGTTTCTGTCAGAGTTTTATGTTTCAAAGTATCTCAGTTTGAGTTCAACCAAAGTATAACAATTATTGAGAATCTCTGGAAACTCTAGAGCTCTAGAAACGGTAAGCACAGTTGTGGTTATCCAGCTCAATATTATGTGAATGAGCTTCTGGTACTTTCTAGGAGCGATTTTTCTTAGGTATCATGACTCACAGAAACAGTCTACAATGTTAAAAATGAGAAAATTTCTATTTGGAGCAGCAAACAATGTTACTATAATTATTGCACGTATCACCTTCCGGCCTTTTGTTGAATAACTGTCATATTTTTTCACTTTTTGTTTCCAACAGTTTTTCAATCTCTAAAAATCAAAGTTTTGAGTATTTGAAATGCTCAAAAATTACTTCACGCTTCCATCAATTTTTCGAGATTCTAGATTTTTTAATTTGTGATTCATTAGCTTCAGAGCAACACTATGCAACAGCATCATTTTCTAATTGAATTTGAACTTCCGAAACTTTGTCCGAACTTGAACTATGAAAAAGTGTATTTCACATTAAACCCTTAATCTAAATCGCCGTCCTTGAGACTAAAATTTCAATTAGATTTCCAAGTGGATTTTATTAAATGAAAAAAGTGTATATTCCAATTTTTCAAGAGGATTTCTCATAAATTATTTAAACTGTATCCTTACAATTAGTTCCAACCAACCAACAATTTCGTCTCACTTCAAAATTGTGTATTGTGAAAAAGAAAAATAATAATGATTATTATTATTATTAATTGCAACATGCAAAATTTTTATCACGCCAATGTTTTAATTCGATAAACAATTATTGTCTCCTCGCATGCAAATTAACATACAACGACCGGAGTGATAATCTTTTTTTCGTCTCCTCCTCCGACAGTCCATTCCATTTAGATGCTATCATCTTCATCATCATAATCAAAAAACCTGCGCGTATCCGACCAGCAGGCAGGCAGTCAAATAAATAATATTATTAAGCCTCTTTCTTTTTGCCCTCTTCTTCTCTGCGTTTGTGAAAAAAAAAAGTACGGTAGGCGGGAGAAGGAGGAAATAAGCGAGGGATAGTTATTTTTGTTGTGTTAGAAGACCAGACCCTCACTAAAAGAGGAGAAGAAGGGTTAGGAGACAGGTCATTAATTATATATTCCACTATTTTTATCAGTCCTACACACACATTCAAAGTTTGCCCCGATTGGCGTGCAAGGACATACGGACCACTAGTTACTATTTCTGGTTCTGTTTTCTTGTTTTGTTATTTTTGTTATTATGCGCAGAATATGTAGTGCACCATGGTACACGCAAAGTACTTATTCATTGAATATTATTCCTGAAGAGCATATTCCACCTGTGGATTATGACATGGACTTTTTTGGTTGGTTTTTTTTTTGTAAATTTTATTGGGGGTTTGTGACTTGGTATATTCCTTCGAAAGTTGCAAATAATTTTGATAGTTGCTGAATCTGTTTTATTTTTCTATTCCAGACATTTCACTTCAGATTTTTTTTGTACTGAAACTCTTTTTCACTTTACTTATTTTCAGCAGGTTGTCATACTAAATTCAAAAAAATATATCAGAATCTAAAAGTTTGTGAAAATTCACCGAATATCATAAATTAACAAACGAGTATTTTTGTTTTGTAATATTTCCAAAATTTCGATGGTTTCAAATATTTTTAAAAGTTTATTTCTTGATCGTGTTTTCCTAATCACACAATTTTAGGAAATATCTGAATCAGTGTTGATTGTGATATTTGTTTTTGAGATTACAAAAAAATTTCGAAAAGAGCTTTGTTGCTTTGTTACTTTCAAACAGTGTTTCTAATTATAGTGTTTTTTTTTATTTTTCACAAAAATTTCGCAGATTGTGAACCACAAGTGCATCCAAAATTTGTGAAATCAGTGGTAGTCTCATTTGATAGCATCTATTTTTTTAATCAAACGGAGTACTTATAAGCTATAGAAAAATCAGTAGTTTACCTCAAAAAAAAAATGAATTGAAACGTGTGGAAAATATTGAAAAATTTCGCCGCCGTTTTGCAGAAAGTAAAATGACTAACACCAGCATGAGAAAATTTTTGAAATTTGGACGTTTTTCGTTTTTTTTTTTCACCGCGAGTATACCTAGTTCTTTTGATTTTCAGTTCCAAACCATTTTCGTTATAGGGAAATTTGAAAAATCATAATTTTCCTTAATAATAATATTCAAACAATACGATAAAGCGCGTAAATCTTCGCAGATTTGTTTACCCAAACAAAAACATATGTACAGTGCGCAGCAAAACGGAACACTTGGGTTAAATAAATACAACTCATAGAAGAAAAAGAATAGAAAAAAACAAGGTTTTATTTGCGCGATTTTCACTTTATTTTCACACACCTAAACGGACAAAAAGATTGATGGAAATAGATAACACGAAAAATAGATTTTTTTTTGTTTTCAGACGCGATTCATGATGAGGATGGACCAACTCCAAACACTTCTGATTCTTTGGATCGTCGTGGGTGGTCTTCAGTATCGTCATCAAATCGAACTACGTTGACTGCGTCGGTGCATAATAATTTGATGAATGGTAGAATGTCGTCGTCAAGTCATAATTTGTCTTCAACAAGACATTCGGGATCAAATCAAAATTTGAACCATCTGCCTACTAATGCTTATGGTGTAAGTTTCATAGTACAAAAAAGTAAACATTGAATACGAAAAAAGTTTTTGAATGAATAGATGAGTCACAAAGTTTTCTCTCCCATAACAATAAAAAATTGGGTGTTTTGAAACTGATAAGAAAACGAATAGAAACAGAAATATGCATTCGACACATTTCGATCCAACTGTTTTCAATAAACAGGATATTTACGTATTGATGGCGTATATGTGGAATTTTCAGTTTCCTATTCAACCCACTAATCATCATTCTGATGCATCTGCTCCACAACGAATTGCGGTAAGAAAATAATTTTTTTAGATTCATAAATGATTTTGAAATTTTTTAGAACATGCTATCACGACCATTCCGATCGAATCCACTCAAACGCACGAAATCAGTGAGCAAAATGGAAAAAGAGGCAAACCAAAGGTTAGTTTTTTTGTAGTGAAAAATAAAAAAAAGTATAAGGTCAGGTAAAGAGCAAGATAATTAATTGGAAATGTCATTTCAACGTGTAATATAGTATCAAGTGTTATTTTTTCAAATTAACAACTTCATAGACTAAAAATAGTTTTTTTTTTTCAAAATTGTTCTGGCTATACTTTGTTAAACTTTATTTTCATGTATTTGGTGATATCAACACTGTGAATACGTTCATTTCTGAAACATAGTTTTTTTTTAGAATTTGGTCATAATTAGCTAACTGAAAAGTTGGGCGAATTTATTATTTTAATTCTAGATTCTGGTGTTTGGCATTATTCCAAGGGGTTTATATGCCAATTTTTCTAAAATTCACTCAGTGAAACATTTTTTTTCACGTAGAACGGAAGCTCAATTTTTGTTATTCTCAAATTTGAAAAAAAATGGAACAAGCCAGATTCCAGTTTTCAAAAAAGTTTCAGAATTAGTTTAGCCTAGGTTTTAAAATTTAACTTTTTTACCAGCCATTTTTTGAAAAATTAGGAATAGTTCATGTAACATTTTCCAAAAAAAAAATCATGGTTTATAAAAGGTTCTAAAACAACCGGTTCTAGTTTTGGACAATTTGAGAATATTTATTTGATAGTTTTAATTGGATAAATGCAAATAAGGTTCTTATTTGTACCAAATCCTTGTTGTTATCCAGTTAAGTACCTATTACCTTCCTATCAAATTATGAAACATTACTTCCTGTGTACAATCTTCAACTTCTTCATCTTCCGTCACACCCTTAGTATATAATACAGCGATACTCATCTTCATAAGAAACATTAGGTAATTAATTATGATTAGAAAAAAGACCTGGCAATGTTTTATCTCTTCTTCTTCTTCTCTTTCTTTCCTGAAAAATCGTTTACTTTCCTGAAAAATCGTAATGAATCACTATTTTTTTATTGTTTCAAATTTATTACGAGATATGAATATATATTACCCGATAGAAAGGTTAAACTATTTTTCATAAATCTAACCAGTTTTTGAATATATATAACATTGTTATTGCGCAACACATTTCACTTTTCAACAATGATTTTTTTCGTACAAACAGCAGGCAAAAAACACCTTTTATCAATTTTTTGGAAGTGTTCTCACCTCAAATTATATTTTATTTGTGCTGCCTGTTGTTCTCAAAAAAAAAAAAACCTTTTTACACAAAACTTATGTAATTTTTTGAGATATCATCTTCTCTTACTTTTTCTTTTCCTTCCTTTTTCCCAACGTTTCAATGGCCCCACATATGTTGTGACAAATATTCTTTTGTTTTTTTGAGATGAACAACTTTTTTCTGAAGATTTTGCGAGGTCTAATTCTTGATCCAGATGTTTCATGGAATAAACAAAAATTCAAACTTCTGAACACCAGGGTTTTCGCGGTCTTTTCTGTCTATTCCTCTATTTCTCGACAGGTTACTCATTATTCTGGCGTCCCTCTATCTTTTTTTTGTTTTTTTTGTTTCATTGAAGGGTCATGTTACAAATGTTTGTTTTAGTTATTCTTACTTTTTTAGGAAACATGTTAGTTTGAACTAATTCACTTTTTTTCGCTATTTTTTTCAATTTTTAGCCGGCGAAAAAAAAAATTAGAAAAAAACGAAATAATCTTTCAAAAAATCATATTCTTAACTTCGAGATTTCCAAGCTTGAAGATTTTAATTTGAAATCAAATTTTGGTGAAAAAGTAAATATATAATTTACAGTTTCACCATTATTCTAAGTTTTACCACGAAAATATTAACTATACGATTTTTTGTGCTAATAAAATTATACCTATAGTTCAAAACATGAAAAATTTGTTGATAAAAATATTTTTGCTCCTATAGTGTCAACAAAAATTGAACTAAGCTGTTGATCAGTTCTTAAAATATTATAAAAACGTATTTTCACTTATGAAAAATACCACACTTTTCTAGTGATCAGGATGTTTACAATTATCAAATTCCAAAGTTGATTCGGTTGTTCAGATTTTGAGAAATTTTGTCTTCAAAATATATATTTCAGTATGACTTTTTGAAGAAAACTTTCAAAAGTTCAAATTCGCTGGTTTTTTTGTTGATTTTTTGCTCTGAAGCATTTACCTAAAATCGCAATAATTGCAAAAATTTTCACTTTTGACCCTAATTATTCCATCTCCTCTTCCTTCCTTTTTTCCAAACAATAGCCATTTTCACTTTGATTTTAACGCCATTATAATCATCATCATCGTTCTTGTCACTTTCCTTATCATTTTATTCAAATCCTGCCCTCGTATTATTAATATTCTAAATATTCCTGAAAATTATGTATAATCGATCGTTTCGTGTACCAAAACGTCTTGAATACTCTTTTGGTTCAGAACGGTTATCGTTACCGAAAACTCATTCTGAGAGATGTATACCAAGAATAACCGCAATTAACTTTGATCGTAATAACCAAATCGAATCATCGATGACAACTAATATGAATTGTTTGACACCAAATCGTGAAAAACCTAACGCCAATCCAAGATTGGTTCGTGGAAGGATTGTGTATAAGTCTAAACGGTGAGTTTTCTAAAAGTTTGCTTCGAAGTTTGAAGAGACTGAATCCCCCAAAAACTTTTATTTTCTGTTCTTTAAAAGACTATTACGATACTTTGAAAGAAAAATAATCCCATCAAAAAGGGAATTTTCAAACAAACTTGTTTATTAATCAGAAGAACTTGAACAAAATGGGAATTCTCAAAATATTTCCAAGTGACTATAGTGAGAAGGAATTTGCTATCAATTTGAAGATTTACAGAAAGGGGGAACTTTTTTTTTTTTTTTTTAGAAAATTTTTCCGTAATATCTTTCTTTTCTCTTCAAATACATGCAGTATTCGAAAAGAAAAGATTCGGAACTCTTGATGTTCTAATTTTGAATGAAATAGTGAGATCCTCAAAGAATCATTCACTGAAAAATTTAGTATTCGAGAAAAATCGAACATTTGTGCTACTACTAATATTTATATGCGTTTTAGTAAAAAAAAAGCCAGTGTTTCCAGAAATCTGAAGTGATTTAAATTTGAAAGTGCAGAATTGGAAGTTCATTCTAATTTGAACACTTTTAGGCCAAGCCGTTCTTAAAACTCTAATAAAATCATCACTTTCCGGATTAAATTCCGAAATTCTCCCGGATTTGTAGAAAAATAATTACAGTTGTTATAAATCGTATGAACTATGTTTCTCCATCCTCTTTTTAACTGAGGAAACCCCGAGAAAAAAAGGTCGTTTCTTCTTCTTCTTCTTCTTCTTCGTCTCGCGCGCGCTAAGAATAGCCGTATTATCCTCGGAAAAAAAGGAAAACCATTTTTGTCCAACTGTGCAAACCCCTGTGGTGACCGGGAGAAGAAACTTGTTTCTTTAACAAAAATGGATAACTTCTTGATTCAATGCTGTGTTTGAAAACAGCAAACACTTTTCATTATCAATCGCTATTTTTATATTTTACTGTTAAAAATATGTTATTTTGATTGGAATAATGTTTTCAACTAGGTCTTGCTCTTATACTGTCAATTTAAAAAAGAAGTGAGTTGAAAAATATTACCATAAAGTTATCAGATTTTTATTGAAGTTTGCTATTTTCAGCACGCTTAATCGTATTGATCCAAACGTCACCAACAACTATCAAACGCCACCAATGCCACCAACCCGAAGACATATGAGCACACCGGCACGAGAAGGAAGTCTAAGAGCATGTCGGTCACATGAATCACTTCTCAGCTCAACGGCGTCGACACATATGATTGATTTGAGTGAGTTTTTTTTGCACGCTTTTTTTTTTGAAAAAAAAAGAGAAATTGAGAACAAAATGAAGTGTGAAATTGAAGGGGCAATTAAATGATAGGAACAAAACAATGGGTTTTATTGCTCGAGAATTGATTTTTATTGATGATTGAGTTGAGAATGATCTTATTAGTGCCAACCATCTGGAAAGAAGAAATATGACCCTTTTTTCTCGATTTACTCTTTTTTTGCAAAAAACTGACAAAATATATGCTTTCTCTCGATATACTAGATTTTGAAAAAGGTCGGCTAAAGATGTTTCTGTTGACTAAAAAACGAACAATATCGAAAATCATTATTTTAAATGATTTTAGCAAAAAAATGAGGTTCTTTTTTTCATTTGAACCTCAGGTTTTTAAAAAACTTGTATTGTCTCAATTTTCATTGAACTAATTTTTTTTCCATTTAGTATTTCAATAAGGTTCACCTTGTTTTGAGTAAATCACAATATGTGATTTTTCTGATGTAAATGGAAGTATAGTTTCTCAGTCGTTTGGGGAAGTTCTGAATCTGATTCATTGTTATTTTTCTAATTTTTATTGTTGTTCATCCCAAATAAAACTTGCTGCTGATTTGAGAATTTTTCAGAACATTTCTAGACGTTTCTAACGTTTCCAACCCATGTCAAAACCTCCTCATACTTTTTTAAAACAAAGTTTGTACTCTAAAACTTCTAGATTTCGCTAATTCAATTTGGAACTTCAAGTCGGAGAAGATCTGTATAAAATTGTTCAAACCAATTTTCTCATGTATATATGTGTCAAGAAATTCTTGCGGTTTTGTGCCTGTTTCCGAAACCTTAGCTTATATCCTTACGTTGTATCAAGCACTACTCGATTCTGAATTTTTAGTGAAAGTTCAGGTTTTAAACATCAAAATACTTCGAAAGACAATTAAAATCCCAAAACACTCTGCATAACTTCTTACATGACTTCATATTCATATAACTTCGATAAATATAACTGTCCACCAAATAGTTTCATTTTGATCGTATCTCAAATTTCATACATGTGCCAAGGTACCGGATACCAAAAAATTACGCAACACTGAGGGCTGTTAGAGATTTTCTATCATCATCAATCATTGTCACATACATCTATTCTGTTACTTTTTTCGCCTCCCTCCCTCTCCTAACAACCTGGGAATATTACAGACGAAGACGCGCGCCTTCATCCAGTACATCCATCAGTATTGGATGTTCCAAACTGTTTCCGCGTCGCCAATACATATTACGCCTGCCGAACACCATTGGAACGAGCAAAGTGGATGGAAAAGTGAGTTTTTACTTTTGTGTGTGTTTTTTCGTTTGTCCTTTGTTTATTACTGGGAAGGGTTAGATCCCAGACAGGTTGCTTTGAAAACCTGTCATTATCCATTCCTCATCCAAAATAATAATATGTATATAATAATAATAATAATAGAACCAACCGCGCATAAATTTCGATTTTCAAGTATCTATATATACATATACGCAGGCAGCCAGATAATTAAGTCGTATGTCCTCGTACCTTTCTCTTTTTTGCGCATTTTCTAAATTAGCATTGTTATTCATTTACACTTTTACCTCCTCTTCCTCTTCCCCCCTCTATTCATCCTACTAGTATCTAGTTGGGCCCACAAACAAAAACAAAACCTGCATACATGTTTGTATCGATTGATTTTTGGCTTGCGTTTTCGACCCTTCCTGTCCCGCTTACCTTTTTTTTCCTATTATATTGTTCTCTTCCTCATTTATTTTTTTTTGTTGTGTGCGTTGCTTTCTGATTTGAATCATTTTGATTCGGTAGATTAGTCATTGAGAAAATGAAGAAAAAGAAAGAAAAATAGAAAAGAAGAAGAAGAAACTACTAAACGATAAAAGTGATCCATTAGTGTCGCTTATATAAGTTAATGGTATAAACGTCGTTTTTTTGTTTTTTTTTCTACTTTTTGTCATTTCTTTTTTTTCCCCATTATTTCACCTGTTGTTACGTTTTTTTTTTATTCGAAGAACCCTGAATTATGAAAGAAATTGAGTTAGTTTTCAAAAAAAGTGCATTTTTGGCCCATAATTTTGATATCATAAATGTCGAATTTGAAATTTTTGGTCATATTTGTCATTATTTTATGTTCGGAAAAAATTTATTCGGAAAAAATTTATTTTTCAACGGCAAAAAAATGTTTTTTGAAGTTAATTTTTGATGTCTTGATAAAAAAAACTCGTCTTCAGAATGTTCATCGTTTTTCAGAACCTTTTTTTTTCATTTAGTGTATCCTGAAATCTTCATTCTTAAGTTCCAATTCCTTCCTATAGATACATTTTTTAATATAGAAATGTCTCTTTCACACATCAAAGTCTCGCCAGACATATTTTTCTAACTATTTTGTTGAATTCATGAATTTTCGATGTAGAAACTGAAATTGGCTGTTTTCTTATAGTTTTTAGTTTTTCTTTTTTGACGCATGAACCATTTTCTTTTTTCCGATGGAGAAGGGAAAAAGGAAATGAGCATATTAATCTTGAAGACAGACACCTCCAAATCTATTATCAATATATTCTGAATTAGCATATTTTCAAACGTTTCGTTGAAAAATTCCGCTGGAAAGTTATCTCAATCAGCAATTTGTTTATTACCTTTGACCCCCACCTTTGTTTTTAATTTTCGAATTCTCATCGTCCTCATTTTAGTTTTCTTTAGAAACGTGTTATCCAAAAAAGTCATTCACACATTTTTTTTTCTCATCCTAATCCACTTACAAAAAATCACCCACTAGACTATTCTCCCTAGTCATGAATCGCAAATTTTTTCGTTTTCTTCTGCACCTGAAAAATACATCTTCTCCAAAAACAAAAAATTCACCTGACATCTCACACCTGTTTCTTACATTTTGCGGTCAATGTTGTTTTTCAAAAAGAGAAAAAAAAATGCGAAAGAGACGCACGAAATTTTGTGGCTGAGATTAGCATCTGGTCGGTGAGAATGACCTTGCTCCCTCACCTTTTCAAAAAAAAAAAGAAGTTTTTTTTCTGTTTCAAAAATTCATTGAGTTTTCTTCTCTTGTTTGCAAGTGTTTTATGATCTTTAGAAACTAACTTCACTTGAAACATCCACCCACCTAGAAAGTTCATTTCTTGAAGAAACAAAAAAGAAAAAAAAACAGAAAATGTGCTTCTTTGCCCTTAAATCCAATTTAACTAGAGAGTTTGTTTTTTTCTTGTTCAGCCGTATTTTTCACAACATTCATGTTGTGAGTAATATTATTTACCCACTTATCCCGGCCCTTTTTTCTTTCATTTTTATAACAATTCTATATGAAATCCTTAACCCTGACCTTCTTCTTATTTATACTATTATATTGGTGAAATTGGTCTATTGGTTGAATGATGTTGTTTGAACAATTTTCAGCTGAATTGCATATCTATTGTGTGTCTTTTGTATGAACCGGGGAAAATATGTGAAGCGGAATTGTTCTGTATTCCATTCATTGTTGTATGAAACTGAATGAGAATTTAGACTTTTTGAAAGCATCTAGTTTTAAAAGCACTTTTCGTACCGTGATGGGTAACATTTTTCACTTATCTGAGCTGTATTTTTGAAATTAAAAAAATTGAATCTGGAATTCTGTCAGTCACAAAAATGAAATGTGTTGCTGTCAGTTTCCTATACATTTCTTATTTTATGAACTTTTTGAATATTGAAATTATCCTTGTCAACCTTCTCCTTCTTTCTGTAACTTAAAGAACCATGTTTTCCTAGTGTTATAATTTGAAATCCTCACAAAATTACCCTCATTTTGAAAATCTTCAAACCCTGAAAGAACACCCTGAAAAAAGCATATTGTAATACTGTTAATAGGTTCTTGCAAAAATCGTTATTGTAAACATATTTTTCAAAAATTAGTTAATCCCCAACTTAACAGAAGGACGCTCTTTCAAAGAAGACTAAATTCACATATAGTTCATATCCAGATTTTTTAGCCGATTCTTGTTTTAAAGTTCTGACTATCTTACTGTGTACATCCGGAAAACAGGTAAAAACTGTAGAATCATTGCAATAAATCCTGATCCGTCTTGTTTGCTGTGGATGTTTAGTTTCCTTTAAAATCTCAATGCACATAAAAGTTCAAATCCGAATCATACAAAATACCAGAATGTCAAACAAAGAAAAGAACATTATATTGTTATTGAAAGATCCACCTTGTATCTAGTTTTTTTTTTGCTTGCAATATATGCCCTCTCATTTTGTATACTTCTCAAATTTCACAACCAACCCACCCAACAACCCGCAAACATCTAGTTATCTCCCCCCCCTCCCTAACCCACACACCCCCTTTTAGTAACAACAAAAATTCAATTATTCCTACTCTCCCTTTCCCCCCTTGGAGTTTCTTATGTTGTCGTGGGCAATATAATATGTGATGTGATGACTGCATTATTATTGTTAGTATTATTATTATTATATGCATTTTTGTGTTGTTAGTGTTTGTATGTTCAAATCGTTTTCGCACTGAAGAGAGACATTGGAGAATAAGAAGAAGAAGGAGAAAAACGAATAATAATCGAAAGAGACAAATAGAAAAAGCTATTTATTTGTTTGTTTTCCATATATGCACTTCTCCACTTTTCCTTTATTCAATTTTTAAATTTTAGGAAAATTGTTGTAACTTTATTTTGGAAAATTCTACTTGACAAATAGTTCACAATAAACTAAGAAAATCCAAGATTCTTCAAAGGAATTTCTAGAAATTTTTGAAAATTGACCTCTGATCACATTAAGACCATATTTTGATATGTTCTACCAAAGAAGTGATCTCATTTCACTGTGACTGTGATTTAGAAAGTTCACTCCTTTTCCATCTCTTATATTTGAGACCAATAATGGTTAGTTCAAAATGAACTCAAAAGAATGTTCAAAAGTACAATCCGATATTTCCGGCCGAGTTTTTTTTTGAAGTCATGGGTTTGGGAAAACTTGAAATCTTTTTTCTTGATTTTCCTCTTCTTCTTCTCATTTTTATCTTGTAACTTGATCTTGAACAAAAAAAACCCAAGGATGAGTACATCTATCTAAGGAGACAGATTACGGTAATTTTCAGAGATCGGAAAGATATATTACATACATGATAGGTTGAATTTATCAAATAATTTTTTTACCTGAGAATTGACTTCTATGAATACCTTGTTTTTGACGCCTATTTTCAGCGTAGTTACAAAAATGGGATGAAGAGAAAAACAAGTTAATTGACCCTCTAGAGAGATTTTACTAACTAGCTTGATAATCGAAAACAATTTTTTTGGTTATTTGTTTTTTACGATAAACAAACTATTGATTCAAACTTAACAAAATTATTCAGAACCCTTTTGTTAAAAAATCAACTTCTCTCCAGTTTTTGCTAAGTGATGTGTGCAAATTACTTCCTTGTTCAGCAAAAAACTGCTTTCATCTTACATCCCATTTCAAAACCAACAATTCCAAAAAACGTCACATTGAACCCTACTTTTTGAACTTTCCAATGTTTGCCGACTTTTTTATGGGACCATGGGAAAGTATGGTGTGAAGTGGGCGGAGATAGATGTCCTACTACTTTTGTTAGACATATGGACAACATTTTTACCATTCTTTGAGATCGGTCGGAGCATTTTTTTTCAATTCACCTCTTTTTGCCTCCAATTGGTTTCTCGAAACTTGTTTTTCTGTTGATGTAAAAAGTACATTTGAAATTAAAATCATTATGTTGTTTTTCTCACTTCCTACATTTTTTTGACATCTGTTTTCTTCGTGTGTGGGCTCCATTTCGTTAACTACCCTTTGTCCCTTTCCCAACAGATTTATCACTTTGATTTTCATTTGAAAAACTGTTTTTCACGGAACTGGATCATTATGGGAAAATAAATTTCGATGAAAACACTGGTTTTCTCGCGTGCTCTACTTTGAGTTTGATCTGATCATCAAATAATAATTGTTTCTGGCTGGCAACAGTCCTGCTGAGCACACACAAAAGGCGCGCACATTTTTTTCCCACAAAATTCGATCAATACGACTTCCTATTACGAATCCCGGCCTGGCCAGCTGCAGGCAATTCCAAATTAATGCGATTTTTCATTGGGTATCTTGTCACCGGATCAGAAAAAAACAGTAGTAGTGGTAGTGTATTTTAAAAATGCATTGGTTCTTTTCTTTGGAAGAATGTGACAATTTATCTTATGCGTCACTTTTTTTCTAGTTTCCATCTGACTAAAAATAGAGATTTTTACTTTTTGCAACCTATTTTTTCCTCTTCCGATGAAAAAAAAATGAAATTCAATCCAGGTGGGAAACTGCTCTACATTTTTGTTTATTTATTATTCTCGTCTTTTTTCGGTGCTTCCCTTTGAATCTCCCATATACTAATAAATAAATATATATATGTGCCTGCCTAGCACCTGTCTTTGTGGGCCCCACACAGTGACACAAACATACTCTAATTATACCTGGGTTTTCGAAAAAGCAGCATATTTTTTTTTGTAGGTTATTTAGTAAAAGTGACATACTTTCCATTTTTTTTTCTGTCTCTTGACTTTTTTCTGTGTATGTGTGGGAGATATTAAATTACTGGCAAATAATAATTGTTTTATTTACAGCCTTCGCAAAACAATGAATCCTCGACGCGATGTGCAGCGTCGGATAGAAAACGGGCTGCAAATTTGGATACTTGAGGCCAAAGGATTACCGGCAAAGAGAAAGTGAGTTTAAATGTCCTTGGAAGACGCACTAAGACTTTTATTGCCGGAAATGATAACGCGCGCCAGATTTTTATGAGTTGTTTTTCCAGATACTATTGTGAACTTTGCTTGGACAAAACTTTATATGCTCGCACGTCAGCGAAACCGAGGACGGATAATGTTTTTTGGGGAGAACACTTTGATTTTGCGTGAGTTTTTTTTGAGTTTTTTGGAGATTTTCGAAGGAAAGTCTAGCAATTATTTTTTTACATTTTCAAAGAATCGCGAACCATGGAGTAGTCAGGAATTAAAATCGCTGAATACAAAAACAAAAATTCTACAAATCAAATGTCCGGATCGCATTTAGCACAATTGAAAATTTAAAAATGGAACCCCAAAATTATGTTGATTGTTTCACGTGCATTTTTAACTGTGACTTGAATTCTCTTAAATAACAGATTTCTCAGTTCTCGACTTCACAATTCGATTTTTTTGAATGGTGATGTGTTTTATGGTCCAATTACCTTAGAAATTCCAGAACCTGTTTCCATTTAGCCTCACTTCAGCTATACAGTAGCCCAAAAGCAAAAAGCTTCACTACTCACTTTTACTCAACCCTTCAATTTTCCAGAATGCTTCCGAAAATCGACGAAGTTTGTGTAAGCGTCTACCGCGAAAGTGATTCAAAGAAGAAAAAAGATCGCGCCACCCTAATTGGTATTGTGACCATTACAATTGACCAATTAACAAGCCGCAATCCAGTGGAAAGATGGTCAGTTTATTTTTATTTTTTTTCTATTTTATTAGAACTAGTAGGCTTTAATGACTTTTTGTCCTCCTCTTTCTTCAAGTTAAGTAACTAATTTGTTCGCTGACAGTAGCTAACCTGAATACTCTCATCAACAATTGTTGTTGTTGTTTTTTGTTGGTATTATCATAAATACTGTCATTATTATTAGTAGTAGGGCGGTCTGTCACACATTCACTTTTCCATTTCTTAGGAAAAAATCATTCATTTTTCTTCTCTTAAGATTCACCCAAGTCTATGTAGGAGAAAGAAAAAAAAATTAGGGTCAAGACGTAAGAACTGTCCATCCCCTTTTCTTTTTTTTTTATAGTTGTCACTATCGCATTCTCCATATCTGGGCATGGTCATAGATCAAGTTCCGTTGACACATCAATTAATGTAAATTGGTTGGTTAGGGGTTGCGCGAAATAAATCGCGTTTACGCTTACTTTTCGTGGTCGTTTTCATTTCTATGTTTTTTCTCCACTGTTCGAAGATTCATTTTACTGGCATCATCATTTAAAAATCCGGTGTTCGAGCTGTTCGGTGCGCGATGGAGAGAGTTTTTGACAGTTGTTGACAAAAATCAAATAGAATCATTGTGTCCAAGTTCGTTTCACTTTCATTTATTAGCTGATGCATTTTATTGTACTTTGTCTATTGACACTTTTCTCTGGAATTTTAACTGTCTTTATTCTGAAATTTACTTTTAAAGCTTCGAAGTTTTTAGTTTATTGTAGTTTTTTTTTTTGAATTCAGTCTGTTCGATAGAATATTAATCACGTTTACTGAACTTGAGAAACCGAATATTCATTCCAAAAGTTTTATAATCTTAGAAAAATAAGTTACTTATTGTTATTGCTTTGAAAAAAAAAAATTTTTTTTTTGAAAATAGTTATGAAACCCGTCTGAACCTTTAGACCGAAGTGTATACACAATTCTATCTCTCTTTACAAATTCGTTTTCTTTTATCTCTTTCCGATCTTGCCGTTATTCGATAAGCAAGTTTTCTTCCGATTCAGATGAGAACTCAGAAAAAGCACTGGGATCCATCAATTCGACACGCTTCATTAATCCCATACAATCTTTCAACCGTATACAGTTCGCTGGAAAACATACCCGAACACTTATCAAGTCCCACAGAATGCCAACCATCTCGTAATGTTCTTAAAAATATTTTGTGGACTATAAAGTTTCGCAAAAATTACTTAAGAGTATCCACACTTTTTGGTGATTATTGTAGGTATGAGAGGCTAGGAAAATGAGTTTAGATGCATTCGGATTAACATAGTTTTTTTCAGGTACACTGTGAACACTACAAATGATACTAGTAGCCGAATTGCATCGGCTCTTGGTGCAAAAAGCAGCTCACAAGATCAATCAGCACTTCGAATTAAAGCGAGATGGCAAAGTGTTGAAGTTCTACCTATGAAGGCGTATGATGATTTGATCCATATGCTGTCTTATAGTTATTTGCCGCTTTGTGAACAGCTGGAACCAATTCTTGCGGTTAGAGTCAAGGTAAATAAACAAAATGATGATAATTCGGAAAAAAAAAACAAAATTTGTTGTTTATAGGAGGACTTTGCGACATCGCTCGTTCGCGTCATGTACAAACAAAAGCTAGCCAAAGAGTTTTTGTGCGATTTGATCATGAAAGAAGTCGAACAGCTGGACAATGATCATTTGATGTTCCGCGGTAACTCATTAGCCACCAAAGCGATGGAATCATTCATGAAACTTGTCGCCGATGAATACCTTCAATCAACATTGGGCGATTTTATTCGAACCGCGTTGAACTGTGAAGATTCGTGTGAAGTTGACCCGCAAAAACTGGGAAATGTCTCGAATTCAGTCTTGGAAAAGAATCGAGCTATTTTGATGCGATTCGTTGAAGTGGCATGGACCAAAATCCTCAACAATGTTCATCAATTCCCATCCGATCTTCGAGAAGTGTTCTCTGTTTTGCGATGTCGTCTAGATGCTCAAAATCGTGGAGCTCTCGCCGACACACTGATTTCAAGCTCAATCTTCTTGCGATTCCTCTGCCCAGCAATTCTCAGTCCAAGCTTGTTCAACATTGTGTCTGAATATCCATCAGGAAGCACTGCAAGAAATCTGACTCTTATCGCCAAAACTCTTCAAAACTTGGCGAATTTCACCAAATTTGGTGGAAAAGAACATTATATGGAGTTTATGAATGAGTTTGTTGAACGAGAATGGCAACGTATGAAGGACTTCCTAATGCGAATCTCCTCCGGAGCCCCGGGAATTGATAAAACTGTCGAATCTGTGGTTGATGTTGGGAAAGAGTTGAGCTTAATCGCCACATATTTGGATGAAGCATGGTCACCACTACTCCAAGAGAAAAATGTGAATAACAAGTCGTTGTGTGATGTCAAATCAATTCTCTCCGATTTGGCCGAATGCAAGCGTCGACCGGATAGCGCTTTCGCCCAACACCCACCAATTGTGCACCAACCATCAAGTGATTATGAGAATAGTCCACAACCCATCACTATGCCTCGACATGAAAACGTACCAGCGTACCGAAGTACACCGCCAGCTGGTCAAGCAACAATTATGGGCAGATCGATGAGCCGCCCGGCGACACACTTAATGACCTCCGACGATTATGTTCTTTCATCGGCGTTTCATGTAAGTCAATCGGGAATTAATCTGAATCCTAAACCTAAATGTTTGTTTTTTCCAGACACCGAGTATTACAAGACAAGGAGCGCGATTGATTGATGAGACTGGAACATCATCAAGTAGAACGTCGGACAAGACAACGAGTAGTGGGGAGATTCGAGATGACACAGATTCAGACACAGAATTGCGTGATGAACGTTCAAGAGCAATGCGCAACCGCAAACGTTTGCCAAGAACCGACGCATCGCCATCAAGCAGTCAACAAGCTTCGAGTGGCTATTTCAGCAATAATCCATCAAGCTACTCCAACTCATCCAGTTCTTCCCCAGTTGATCGAATGGCAGCGTTATCAATTGCTAATCCAGTGTTCGGTCCAGGACCATCAACAACCTACACTGCTATTCCAGCCGAGCCAAATCAAGTCTACCAAAAACGTCCTAGTCCACCACCATACGATCCAGAAGCGCATACCTATCATTATCAGCCAGTGTATGCGGTTCCGCCTGATTGTGAAGTGTCACCACGCACCACGATAAGTAGTACTAGTTCAACGACTGCTTCATCGAACCGTTTGAGCTTGCCGAGAACAAACCCGAGAGCATCGAGAAATTCAACACTACTTCGTCCAACTGTTGTCGATGTACCGGATGATTGGGAAAGGTTTGTTTTTTTTTTGGGAAATACGAAAAAAGGACACCTGAAACCCCAGCTGTGTTTTTAACGACCTCAGCAGGCGAACCAAAACTAATATGTGGGATCTAAAATGGTAAAGTATAGATCTCAAAAATTTCAATATTTTCAGGAACAGTGAATATTGGCACGATCATCGGACCGTTGATCAACATCGTCAACAACAAGAGATTATTGAGAAGCAGAAAAAAGAAATTGAGCGGCTACTTCGCGAAAATGAAGAGCTTAAACGATCCATGAACACAAACTATGTCACAGTGGTCCCAAAAACTGAGTCAAAGGTAAGAATTTTATCTCTCGTATAATCACCTAATTTTATTTTCATTTCAGAGATCTGATAGTGGAGCGAGTGAAGATTCATACGATTCTCTGAGCTCACTTGATCGACCAACTCGAAAATCGATAGTAGTCATGCCTCAATAAACTCTCATCTCCTTCCAAACCAATCCAATTCAACCAAAACAAATCCCGATGGTCTCCAAAATCTTAATCTTAAAGCATGCTTGTCATTTGTTCCAACTTCTATTTTCCTTTTTTTTTGACTTTATATCCTATTTATATTTATTTTAGCGTTAGAGGGTATTTTTGTGATTATGTTCTTCTCCATATGTTTTTTAACGTACAAAGCAAGTTTTGTAATATGTATATACATATCTCTCGAAACAGTTTTTCCCCTTTTGAAATATTAATTTGCTTTATCACGAATGTTTTTTATCTTATTAATATGTAACGCATAATTATATTATTCTTCCTTTGTTTCCTTTTTCTTAATAATCGAATAAAATTCATTTTGAGAAATCGTTCGGATTTTTATTTTCACATGATAGTGAAAATGAGGCATGTGAAACTCAATTTGTAGATTACTAAAAAATTTCACCACAAAGTTTTTTGAAAGTTCCAATTTCTGTTCTTGTTTTGACATTTGGCCAAATAAAATGGAACCGAAGAATGCTCTGAGACGGAGGTCGGACAAGAGCTAACGATCCTTTAGATTATTCACTTTTATTATCGACTCGAGCGCGTTGCGTCATTGCCAGATGCCGACCGCGTCGCAGCCGCTCACACGTACAATTATGAAATTGGCTGAGGAATATTCCTTTTTTCTCGTATTATTTTTCTAGGAGCTCAGTTTTGCTTCCAGCTCAAAATATTATTAATTACCAATTCCAATTGTATCTGGATATGTTTATTACAAAAAAAGCGAGAAGAAAAAAAACCTTGAATGATCAAGGAAAAAAACAAAACGCAACATTCCAAAAAGGGATAAATACGGTTATCATAATTGGAGATTAAATATGTATACTAGGGAGGATGGCTGCATACCGTTGGGCTTTATCTAATGGGGGTGATGTATGCAGGAGGCATGTGTTGTCTCCAGGGTCCAATTGGAGAATTGACATGAGGGGACGGGGTCTGTACATACAAGGTTCCAAACGTTTTCCAAACATTCCCGATTAAATACGATTATCATACTTTGATTAAATATACTAAGGGGAAAGGCTGCATACCATTGGGCAAAAACTAAGGGGGGTGATGTATGCAGAAGGGCTTGTATGCTTCCATGTATCAATCGGAGCATACAAGGGGATATGACAATTAGGAAAAAAATCGGTTGAAAGTGGAATGAAGGCACTTGCCATATAAAATCAAAGATTTTTTTTCGCTAAAAAGTCTTCTTCGAGAAAAACATTTGAGAATTGAAATTTTTAAGAATAGGAAAAGCGAAAAGGTTTCAAATTTTTTCTCGAATAATATAAATTTTGGCGAAAACCTTTTGAAGGTTTTACGTCCCTTCAAAAGAATAATGCTTGTGCATTTACTCCACTTTTACTATGTACATATGTTTTGAGATTAAATATGGGTGTGGGAGGGGCTGCATACCATTGGGCAAAGAACGGGGGTGATATATGCAGAGTTCACGTACGCTCCAGTTTTTGAAGCGTAGCATGTAGAAAAGGGTAAATGACAACGAGACTTCGATGATTATTATATTGTTTGTGATTATTATATGAGTTTGGGTCTGTACAATATGTAGCTCTATAGTGTGTCGGTTGATGTTGATGACCTGAAATGGTATTTTTTTGAGGATTTCAAAAATCTCATAAATGCTGTCAGGTTTTGTTAGCTGTGACATATTACTGGACTAAAATGGTTCAATCAGAATCGAATTTAAACTAGGTCTACAAGATTTTTCTACAAACCTGTTCAAATGAGCCACATATTCCGATCCAGATAGTTTATTGGAGGACCAGCTTGCGTTCGATTGCGTTTGGTTAAGCGTCTGAAAAAGATTTATTTTCCCTAGCAATGCAGAAAAAAAGTATATGTACCTTAGAAGCAAGATATGTGATCCGTCCAATTGGAAGTGCCACAAACCCCATCCTGTGAGGGATTTGTGGCACGTAGAAGATGCCACGAAGAGAACTCTAGAGCCGGGCCGGAAGATGAATTGGCGACAGATGCCTGTTACAAAATCTGAAAAAGAGAGATAAGGTGGGTTTAATAATACGCTAAAAAGTGTTATGCGAATACAAGAAGAAACGAAATGAGAAGGTGGATGTGGATAGGATCTGGAGCAGGTTACCTGGCAGATGTTATTACCGACAAAAATAAAAGATCTATGGTAACGCAGACTACTATTTTTCGAAGCAACAAACAATTATGAGCAGACTAATGAGCTGTTTCTATATTTCATGGGGCGTCTGGCAACCGAGGATGATGATCTTACTCTGCTCAGACACGCCCACATGGACGGGTGAGCTTTGTAGAGAAGGAAAATCGATGGTCTCGGCAAAGAGACAACGAAGTATACTGGTGGGCTACTGGTCTATGAACAATCAAATGGCGCAATCAAACAAGATACTTCATCTTTAGGATCTAGTGCGAGTGAGAACCGTTAGTTTTTGTAAGAATAAAAAACAGAATTTCCCATTGTACGTAGAGAGTTGGTTTTGAGAAAAAACGACACGACATTGGGACCTAAAGCAACCAGTTAGCATACAAAAAACGTATAATATGGACAATTAATTTTCTCACTAAAACAAAAAAGAACGGCATGGTATAGTGATACACTATTCACTAACATACGACAATTATGAACAGGTCAATGATCCGGTTGATCATTTAATAGCTATTTGGGTGCCTGCCAATCGATGGTAGAGATCTCTTTTTTTCTGAGAATATAGGTCAAGCGGGATGGCAAGCTGAACTCAACAATAAATAGAGGAATTCGAAAATGTGACGATTTTTCTCGTATAAATCGAAAAATGAGCTCGCAAAGTTATGAGATCCGAAAAGTTATGAGATTGGGAAAATAAAATCAAATTTTCCGGAATATATATGTAGTAAAATTTTTTTTTTGCAACAGTTCATGGTTAAATTTTTCGATACTCTATGAAAACAACAGCCGAAGTACTATACGTACTGCTATAACCCGAATCAACTTTTTTTTAAACTCGGAAGTAGAGATATTTGTATGTAAGTGATTGACACCTTGGTCACTTTCAAAAAATCATACACCAAAAAAACTACACAACAAAGTCATATTAAAAGAGGAGGGCAGATATAGAAGTATTCGTTAGACAACTGGAGTAAAAATTATGGTAAAAAAGCAACCAGAAAAAAAGAGGAGTCATGTGTACTAGCAACAGAGACAGACACACACAAACACGCACACGACGTGTGTGTATGGAAACGGCTCCTGATAAGGAAAACAACCAGCGTGTATGTTTCTTTTTGTGATAAAATCTGGTGTGGTTCAGACTTTGCGGCGAGTCTAAAGAAGTCGAATACACGGAAAAAAAGTGACTAAAATGGAATTGAAGAATGATCTGAGTCGAAGATAGAACAATAGTTGACAATCCTTTAGATTATTCACTTTTATTATCGACTCGAGCGCGTTGCGTCATTGCCAGATTCCGACCGCGTCGCAGCCGCCTACACGTACAATTATGAAATTGGCAGAGGAGTATAATTTTTTCTTCAAGCTCAAAATAATTTTTAATTACGAACTCAATGGTGGATGGATATGTTTATTACAAAAAAAGCGAGAAGAAAAAAAACCTTGAATGATCAAGGAAAAAAAAACTAAACGCAACATTTCAAAAAAAGATAAATACGGTTATCATAATTGGAGATTCAAAGTGGGTGAATTGAATTGGCAAGTTGCTCTTAAATGAAAGATCACATTTTTATAGTATAACTCTCGAGGGATTTTTCAACGAAAAGTCTAGTTTTCGAGAAGAAATAGTTCAAAGTTGGAAATTTGGAACCTTTCAACGTGTACGTGGAAAGTTTCCAAGATTTCAACTTTGAACTTTTTTCTCAAAAACCAGCATTTTCGGTGAAAAATCCCTTGAGGGTTATACCTTTTGAAAAATGTGCTCTATTATTTAAGAACAACTTGCTAACATCATTTACCTCACTTTTAAGGAGGTTGACTGCATACCGTTGGGCAATATATAAGGGGGTGATGTATGCAGGAGGCATGTGTTTCTCCTGGTTTAACAGGAGAATCGACATGAGGGGACGGGGTCTGTACATACAAAGTTGTGTTCCAAAGTCCGAAATTTAGGTGAGTGGGGTTTGAAAAAAAAATTGGGGGTGGGGTTCTATACAAATTATGACGCTAGCGACTTTCGGGAGAAGTGTCAGTGTTTATTTCAAAACACAAAACCTAAAAAAAACAAATATAAAGTTAAATGATTGGGATTTGAAAAATTTGGGGGAGGGGTCTGTACAATTACAATATGACACTTGTAAAACCTATGATTGTGTGGTCTTTGATGTTGTTGTATCGAGCTTCAGGACCTGTAATATCATTCTAATTTTTCTGATTTCTGGACGAAGATATATACCTCACATTCTGAAGATAACATTTTCAATGGAATGTGCCACAAATCCCTCCTATGGAAAGGATTTGTGGCACGTAGATAGATCCAAAAACGAAACTTTGATCAGACGCAGGCAGGTGATATTCAACTATTAGAATCAATACGTTGAGGCGAGATAGGTGATTAGAAAGCCAGGAACAAGAGTTTCAAATAACCCAGCAGTCGAAACAATAGATTCAGGGAGGAGCTATAAAAATGAATATATGTATTGTTGAGAGAAGAGTCTATCTGGTGTGTTAGCGTAACCCTGAGCAACGATAGTAGATGTGTTGCGGCTGGAGAGCGGTTTTAATGAGTGGTGCAGTGGATTATGGATTTCATGAAATAGAGTAAAACCAGCGTCGTTTGTATCCTAGGAAACAGGGAGTGAAGGGATTAACGATGTGTGTTTTAATGTGATATAAATGTCGAGGGAGCAGAACACACAAAGAGAAATGAAATCGCGTGAATCATGATCAACTCGCGAATTTGTTTCTGAAGTTAAGAGTCGAAGAAAGTCATTAGTAGATTTAGGTGCGTGAAAACGAGAATATGAGAAAAAGGGGATATTCAAGCTTGAGATGTCAGATTTGTACAGCAATGAGTTTGCAAAAAAGAAGTTTACAGGAACTTCTCACGAACAAAATACCGTAATATTCCAAATTTTTTTGATTTCACGATTCTTCGAATAAGAACATTTAAAGCTCACGCTGTTCAAAAATAGCAGGCTTGCAAAATCCTATTTTCACGTTCTCAAAAACAAAAGTTTATGTGAAAATTCTCGAATCTACCACGCCTGGTTTTTTGTTTAAAAATATGAAAATTATGAGCTTTCCTATTAAATTGTATATAAATATAAATATATATAAACATATAAATATCCACTGAAAAGAGAGAATGGCACATTGCACAATATAAAAAAAGTAATAATATAATCCACACGTTAAAAATGGAGGAAGGGCAAAAAAAAATAAATAATAGAAAAATGAGGGAGGTATATATGTTGAGAGGATAATCTTGATAATGTTTCCGATTGGGATTATCTCATTTTTTTTGTAACAAGAATATCATGACGGCTTCGGGATTAAATGGAAACACTGACAAGCAGTAGTACACAACCACAAATCAAGCAAATATGATGCAAAAAAAAGAAAAAATTTGAAGTGAATCATGAAAAAAATGTACCGAGTTGGCTATTTTACAAGGCAGGGTCGGCAGGTGAGCGGCCTGAATATTATCTACATGGATACTCCAAAAATCTCGATTGGATTGAAAAAAGTTACGGTACCTCATTCACTGTGAATCCAAATTTCAAAAAAAAAAAACAGAAATCATGGATTATTTATTTCGTAAAAGACGTGAGAGCAAAAAATGAAATAGACTCATTTTTTTGTTGAAGTTCTCATTTTTAAGTCCCTTAACTTTTTCTAGAGAGTGGTAAAGTATCAAAAAGTTACAGAAGACTCACTTGGTAACCCTCACTTTTTAATTACTCATTTTTGTTGAAAATGATTTTTTCACCCCGTATCATTTTCTGTTTCATATACGAAAGAATAATGATGGCCGTGTTGGCATGCACAATCTTCACCATACGTTTTGGACCAAACTGCCCGAGAAAAACAACGTGAAGCGTTGTCGCCGCGAAAAATTGAAAATGAAACATATTTTTGACCAACTCGTTGACGAAACTCGTTTTTCTCTTTATCTCCGTCTAATCCACAGTGAAAAAAGTGCCAGTGTTGCCATTTAGACGGCACCCACTTTTGCGATAGAGAAAAACTTTGATACAACGAATTTTTTGCGGGGAATGTTGTTTTTTCAGGGTGTGGACCACTCGAATGCTCTATTTCTATGCTCGTTTACTCACAGGAAAATACATTGAAAGCTGTTCATCCAACTTCATCGACTTTGTTTGTGTTATAACGGGCCAACGAGAGAATGATGGGTTCGATTTGAAGTATTTAGGGTGCAGTTTATTTTTCTATGCATGTCGATTTTGAACTTCCAAATTTTCCTGTAAAATGATTCACGGATGAACATGTTTTTTTCTTACATATCTTCACCACAAGACTAACGTTTTCTCGATTTTGAATATTTTATTATAAAAAAAGCAGAATTGCAAAAAAAACCTTGAACCAAGGAAAAAAAATACAATCAGCGAGTGAAAAATAATTGTTGATTATATAGAACTACAAGAAACAAAAAAAAAACTGCATACCATTATGATAAAACTAAGCGGGTGATGTATGCAGGGGCATGTAAGCTCTCAGGAAACACAATTCTAATTTAGAGTTAGAATAATGCAAATTGAACGAAATCAAATAGCAAAGCTCATTGATTCCATTGAACTTGCATTATTCTGACTCTTGAATGACAGGGCCAGGTTTCGAACATCCCTGTTAATTTTTGATATTTTTTTAAAATCTAAAATTCATGGATAAGATACAACTCCTGAAAACACTCTTTTCAGAAAAAAAGTTAAAAAGAAACAAAAATAGAACAGAGTAATAGAGATGGAAAAAAGTGATATCACATAGAAATCGTTACAGATCCTGCAATTGTGCTTTAACAGAAATATTTCCGTTAGAGCATGCAAGATCTGTAGCGGATTCTAGATCATATTATTTTCTTCCATCTTTATTTCTCTTTATTTAATTGTTGTTTCATTTTGACATTTTTTTCTGATAAGAGCGTTTTCTGAAGCTATTATCTTATCCATATAATTTAGATTTCAAAATACTATCAAATATAACGAGGATGTTAGAAATCTGGCCGGAGTCATTCAATTAAAATTTTGATTCCTGACTCGAGAGTCTCACAAGAAGGGGGTTATTGTTATGTACATAATGAGATAGACAGTTTGCTATGATGACTGGTTTGGGGGCATTGATAATGGGGTTGGGGTCTGTACAAATGCCGAAGGTCAAATGTGAACAACTTCAATGCATTACTGGTGATCATAAACATTTTCGATTATATAAAGAGGGGAACTAAGGAGGGGACTGCATATCGTTGGGCAAATACTAACTGGGTAAAAATATGCAGGATTTATGCATCTGGCGTATCAATCAGAGCATAGAAAAAGGGGGCCTGTACTGGGGGGCATTTGTTCGGAGAGGGGTCTCGGGTCTGTACATACTGATTTTTGCAGATTTTTCGCGTGTTGTCGATACTGATGAGGATTTGTTGGTGTTACCGATATGAGATCTTACTGAACTTCAGCTCCTGGAAAAAATAGTTTCATTATAACTTTTCTATCTGAAATCATCATTACCTCAAAGACTGAAGAGTGTACCGGGGTGAATTGAATTGAATGTGCCACAAATCCAGTTTTTTCATGGATTTGTGGCACGTAGAATATGCCACGAAGAAGACTCTAGAACTTTGCCACAAGTTGATATTCAAATAAAATGATAATATGATTGAGTTGTAAAGATATGGGCGGTCTAAAGCGGCTAAATAGGCAGGCGCTAGAAGCCTAGCAACCAACAAAACAAAATAAAAGATATGTATTTAATCATGGAGAGAACAGAGAAATTGTGTTTTTTTCACAGCGAGGGGCTATTCTCGTGATAGTGTATCCATGAGCAACGATAGGGATGCGTTGCGGTTGGAAAGCGGTTTGAATGTACAATTTATAAGT
The DNA here is from genome assembly GCA_900536415.3 of Caenorhabditis sp. 38 MB-2015. Classification (NCBI taxonomy): domain Eukaryota; kingdom Metazoa; phylum Nematoda; class Chromadorea; order Rhabditida; family Rhabditidae; genus Caenorhabditis; species Caenorhabditis quiockensis. The sequence continues at coordinate 219,107 of LR548798.1, forward strand.
TTTTAGGAGTGTCGAATAAATTTTGAAAAACAAAAAAATTCTTGTTACCTGGGAAACAAGTGATATACAAAATAAAAAACTATTTTTTTACGATAAACGAATCCCATGATAATGTGGGGGAAAGAGAAATGAAAACAGGATTTATGAGGGAAGAATAAAATCGACAAAATTTTGAAGAGACAAAAGTGAATCTAGCTGCTCAAATTGGTCTTTGAGGAAAACATACGATTTGCGAATTTTCGGTAAAAATTTCTTCTCGGTGCTCTTTATTTAAAGAAATTGATTTTCTCGCCGTGGCCCCGCTTAAACTAGGTTCTATTAAGGTCTAAACAAATCAATAGCTCTGACGGAAAACCCGGGTTATCATAAGCGAAAAAACGATCATAAAAAGTTCAAAGAATTCACATGCAGTGCGTGGGTGTTTTTACTTGATATATCAGAGAGATCCAACTATTTTCTAGTGTTTCAGTGGTTTTTATAGTTAATATTGTGAGACACAAAAAATTCTCAAGAGTTGTTTGAAAAAATGAGAGATCTGCAATTGACGTTTTGCACACTTGTATACGACCATTATAATTCCTATATTTGTGACATGAAGTTGAAAGCAAGAAAATTTGACCAAACAACCTTTAGAACAAAGCATCTAGAACAAAGGTTCATCCACATTTTTCCCACCAGAAAACTTTTCCTAAACTTTTTTGTAGATTTTTTTTATTTCTATGTCTCTCAAGTAATTGGATGTAATGTCGTTTATTAACATATATGCAAATTAGATCCTCAATTGAACGAACCATTTTCTACGATACTTATTTATGACCTTTTCAATCTGATCTGTCAGATAAGAACATGATTCAAGAGGTTAATAAAGCTTTGAGAGTACAGTATGGATCGGGGTGCTATGTAAAAAACTGAAAAAAAAAACCAATTGTTAACTAGGCCAGAGTCATTGCTTTTTTTTTTTTGAATTATAGATTCCCTAGGAAAGTTTCACAGAAAAATAATTGTACATAATTCAAGTACATATTGTCTATTTCTATTGCGAACGTATTTTTGAGTAAAAAAAGTATAACTCAAAATCCAGAAACTGGTATGTTCATATATTTCGAAGCTACATAGAAGAATTGGAGATTCAAATGGAAAAATGTATACATATATGTATATGAATTCAATTGTATTTCTGTCTTATGCACACTTGCGTCCTCATACCATTCCAACTTGAAGATGTCATTTCCAGACTCGTTAAAATAAGTTGAGAAAATTATGTGTTCTCATCATGTCCTTTCGCTTGTTTTCTATTTCTGGACTATTTATCCTTACTTGTCTCCATTTTGAACTATTTCAGTTCAATTTGAAAATGAATGAAGTTCTTTATTATTTACCTTGCCGAGATTGAAAAGGATTATATGACAAAAAAAAACAAACAAGCCAAAAATTTAGAACTTGATTGATTTCTGAAAAAAATGAAATATTGTAAAACGATTTTTCCATTTTGAGGTTTCTGAGGAAAGAATATTTTTTGCCCTCATAAATTTTAAAAACAAAAACTATAAACTATCCGAGTTCTGAGAAAAATAGTAAATTCACGTTGCTAATAGTAATAAAGAGCAAAAATTGAAAATTTAGCTATTGTAATCAAGAACTGCTCCTTTTGCTCAATCGTATATTTCAAGTATTCAAATCTCGTATAATCTTGAAAACGTCAAATTGATATCATTTTGCAGCATTGCAAACTCAAAAAATTGTATAGTTTTTATGTGTCTTTGACGTCAACTCATTTTCTGTTGTTGGTTACAAAACACACATTTTTCAAAAAAAAAAAATAGTTGACAAATTAATCTATCATCGATAATTGATTTCAAATAATGGAAAGCTCGATGAACTCGAGAAAAATTGTGTGAAAATGGTCGTTTTTTTTGAAAAAAAAAAAAAACACAGCGTTTCCATTTCAAAACACCAGTAAAAATGTAAAAACTCATTGACAGAAATAAAACCGAGGGAATTCTCCCTAATCATATGTTAGTTTCGGAAAGAGTTGTAACTTCCGCTTTGTACTTGTTACGTGAAAATCACCACACGTTTTCAAGCATCTTCAAGATGTGATTTGAAAAACCTTATTCGAAGAAATTATTCGAAGAAACTCTCTATTAAAAAGGTTTGTGTGAATCATCTGTTTCTGAAGATAAATTTGAAGTAACACGTTGATATTGGAGAAAAAACGTAATTCTTTGAACATAAATGATACTGAACTATTGAAATGTTGCCTGCTTCAGAGAAGGTAATATAGAGCATCCGTTTTGTGAAAAGAACGTTTTCAGAATTTAAAAAAACACAAGAATATGAATAACAATTATTTCAGGGCTTCTGTACTTCAATCAATCGAATGCACTTCTTGCTGCGACACTCACAGCTCGAATCAAGTTCAGCTAAAAACACCAAAGATTCGCAGACAAAATTTCAAAGCCCTAGTTCAGAATGAATGTTAGGCTACATATATCCGTAGACACCACGAAATCCTGTCTTTCTCAAATAAATTATTTCTGTGAAAAACTACGAGAATAACTTTGGGTTTCCCAACATATTATAGTAATGAGGTTCTGGTTAAACCTGTCTACCTGAATATAGTCACACTTTTCCTTGTTTTGTTATTCAGTCAATCATTTTTCACACATTGTACGGATTTTCTGCTGTAAAGTAATACATATAAAAATAAGAATTTATTTGATAATGATTAGATCATTGTTTGCAAACTTCCCCACATTCAGCTTCCACGCATTGTTTCATGATTTGCAGTGTGAAAGCTGTTTCTGACTGTCCTCCATCTCCAGGCATATGTCCGAAATAGTCTTCTGCCAACTGCAAAAAACGGATCTTTTATTTTACGATTTTCAAGTGGGCTTTATGACGTCAGTTTCTGTTTTATTTGTGTGAGGAATTTGAATTGTGTTCTTTAATACACACAACCCACATATAAACATCATAGATAGGCGGAAATACTTTATAAATTATTCAAAAATTTTTGAGCTATTCATAGAAATAACTTTATAGCTCCTTCGGATTTTTCAGAAAAATATAGAAAGAGTGACGAAAACATACCTGAGTCGCACCGTACCAACACTCTTTTTTACAACAAACACAAGGCATCAGGGTTTCTTGAGCTTCTGTGCAATATTGTAGTCCCTCTAGAGATCAGATTTTATTTTTTGGTGTATTTTTTGAAAACTCACCAGCGCTGAACACAAATACAACTAAACAAATGAATAGCAACGTTATAAATAAGACCGACATTGTGTCACAGAGTGGGGAAAATTTGAGAAAAGTGAATTTTTGTTGAGCCACAATACCAAATATATACATTCACATACATCCCCTTCTTAGGCCACGCCCACTTTTGGCTTTTTTCATCTGCACATTCTTTCAGAGGCTGAATAAAGAGTTGGATTTTTGATGATTTCTGGATTTCACGAATGATGATTAACCTAATTTTCCTGCCTTTTCAGAAGAATGACGAATCCGGACAACATTCGAAAATAGTTATATATATATGTTGTTCTAAATGTTTTTGTGTTTGTTCATTCTTGGTTTTTTTTGCTGAAAAAGTTTCACCTGTGAAAACAATTTTCAGCAGGCATAGCTGAATATAAAGAAAACTGTGACATTTCTTACACCCCCGAAATAAATTAAGGAACCATGTTGTTTTCTTGCAAGAAGCACTTCAATAACAATAATGTTGAGTAATAGAATTATGTCTTTTTGGGGCATGAAAAAATCTGAGTCATGGATTTGGTGGCACATCGTATGTGTTTTCTGGAAACACACAAACGACTGGAAAAAGTTTTCATTAAAATTCTCATTAAACAACAATTATGTGAAATGAATGAAATACATTTCAATGAATATACTCTTATGGATAGGGCAAAAAAAATAGATGTTTATTGTTTTTAGTATAGCCAACACGACAAAAAACAAATTTGCAATAAAGGTTCTATTTTTCTAATTTTCAAAATGGACTTGAAATTATTTTTTTGTGGCGGGTAGACAAAACATATTTTTTGGGGGTGTTGAATGACGAATCAGTATTATAATTAAGTTTATTTCGGTGTGCCTTATGTCGAAAATCTGGCTATTATAAGAGGTTTAAGAGAGACTTTTTGTAAACTGAAAGGCCATTAAAAACTACATAAACTTGGCCTAATTTTTCAATAGAATATGTCCCAAAGTTTTCGGATGTAATATTTTTGTATTCCATCGAGTTTGTTCTCTCACTAAGAATAAAATTAATTTTATTTGGTAACGAAATTCGCTTAAATTCAGTAACCTCGAGTGTTTTGTCTGATGTAATAAACTTCAATGTTGGAAAAAGCTATCAATATGTACAAGCATGTGGTGAGGTGTGAGAATAAAAAATACCAAAACTTGATAACATATGGAAATGGAAAGAAAAAACTGGAGAAAGTGATCATGTGGATTTTACAACGATCAGAAAATTTTGGAGGTCAAAAATATGCGATTTTCCTGCTCCTTAGAAAAATACCCCAAAAACAACACACAAGACCTGCGAGACATATCTTGGTTGTACACTCTTGAACAACTCAATGGATAAATTATATTTTATTAAAATGACTAATGAAGTTTTTAGAGATCTTGAGAGGATAATTTACATTTTTCAACAACAGTATCACCAAAACAGATAACATATAGAGATTTTGGAATACAATTGTTGCAAAATAAAACATTTTCAACACAGAACTTTGCAAGATTGCAGTAACATAATAAAAATTTGCAATTTTTTTCAGCTAAATCCCAATATTTCATCCAGGGTACAATTTTACCAAAGTGTTCCATGTTCCTAGAATGATACTAAAAATATTTGATGACTGCCTTCAACACATAAAAAAGTTGTTTTCGGCGATTTTCCCTTTCAGAGCAATAAAAAACAAAAATTTTGACGACGTGTTACTTTTTAAGGGCTGAAACATAAAAAAAAACTTCAGAGAGGCATTTGAATCAAGCTACATATATCTTGTTTTGTTCGGCCACAAAGTTTGAGTGAGTTTTATGATTCATGAGCACCACACAGTGTTTTGTACAAACAGACATGTACTTTCCTTTTTCCACCTTGAGTACTTTTCCAGGAATTTATATCCGCACTATTTCTGCAGAAAGAAAAATATTAGAGAACCAGGAAATGTACAATACAAAACAAAAATATTCAATTTTCAATAAGAAATTTTTTGGACTCGTTGAAATAAATTCTAAAATCAATCCATGGTGCCAACCAAAAAAGTTGGAAACCTCATTAAACATACAGATGTCCAAAAGGAATTTTTTTTCCTGAAAAAATTGCCTCAAAAAGTTCCAGCTGCTACACACTCTCTAACACAAGAATTACCATTTGTGAAAATAAAAAACATTATTAATTTTCTGGAAAACTTAAAAGCGTTTGTTTATGTATCGAATTTCGAGTACATCTTCATTTGTCAAACTTTTTCTCTCATTCTTACCTGACTGTTCAAATAATCCCCTCAAATTGGATAAATTATTACACCCAATCTACAATTTTTTTTGTCTCTTGATATAAGATTAAGCTGTCAAAAAAATTCCAGTTTACATACCTTATCTCATATCGCCGTGTCAAAAATGTATGTTCACCGCCGTTTTTTTTGTTCTCCTCAATGAGAACTTAGGCTCTTATGATCGATTTTGAGCGAAACAGATAGATCAACTCCTCATATATTTTTGTATTGTGTGCTTGTGAGGTGAGGTAAACTAAAAAGCGCGCAAATAATAATTCTACCTTTGACTGATTGTGATTTCGTGTGTTTGTATTTCGAATTTTTTTTGTCTATTGATATTGTACATAGTTTTATTTGAAAAAAATTCGCTCCGAATGTTTATCAATCAATTTTTCTCACAAGATTTTTAATGGAATGTCTTATTTTTCCGGAAAAATTCCACTGTTTTGTTTGAACTATGTACATACATAGCACTCTTGTTTTTATCATCTGACTCATTTTGAAAAATTGAAACGATTTGTTTTCTACTCAAAACAAAAATGTTTGATACGGCAAATGCGGAAATTTTTTTATTTTTGGACTGATATTACAACCAAAACCACGAGAAAAATCAGTCACTGTTTTCTGTTGTAACAGTGTTTTTTTTCATGCGGAGGAGAGAAAACTTAACTTTTTCATGTAGTGACCATTTTTATTTATGCGTTTTTCATGTCTAATGTGATTTTACCAGTTCTTCTCTTGATCTTATCTTCTTTCTAATTAGTTAGACAAAAAGTGTCCTAGATTTTTTTTTTCTTTTTTTGAAAAAAGTTGAACATTCTCAATAACTTTTCTGGAACAGTTGTCAAGGTCTTTTTTTTTGTTCAAGAAAGTTATCTTTTTCCCCGCGAAAAATTGATATTCTTCCAGATTTTCTTCAATGAGTTTACCAATATGCGAGAAATGTCAGTCGGTAAGTCATGTCAATCATAAAAACTGAAAAAAAGAAAGAAAAGTAATTCAAAGTTTATGAGGTTGTCAATTGGTTTTGTTCAGAAAAAAAAATAGTTTTATTTTTATATTTTTTTTCAAGTTCAAAAGAAAAATCGTGGGAGTTTCTATAATCACGAATGAAAAGAAATATGAAAACTGTTGAATTTCAATAAATGTACCTATAGAAATGTTTTTGATGATTCATTTTGGTTTTTTTTCCTTCTCACAATCAGTTCCTGAAGGTTACCTATTTTTCTTCCAAGAATTGCGAAAGTATTGTAATATGAATTTGACTTTGAATAAACCAACTGAATAAAAAGGCTAATTTTTTGTTGTAAAGCTTAGATCTTACTATCATTTGCTTATTGTCATTTTTTCAAAGACTCGATTCAAAATCACTGCAAATCTGGATGAAATTCTGACCGGAAGTCTGAGAAAACTTCCGGGTTCATCAGACTTTTTCCTAAAAAAAATGTTCAACTAGAAGGTCGAACAAGAAATTTCTGTCAAAATAATCAAAATTATAATGACCACAAGTTTTCGAGATTATCTGTTTTGATTGTTTTTTAACTGATAAAAATCCAATAAAAAAATCATCAAAGTTTCATCTTGGGTCGAAAGAAACTGTGATTATGAATTGAGAAAGTACATTTGTCAACTTCATACCGTTTTATAGATTGAGTGTAAGTTGATAGTTTTTTCTGAATTTTTCTCCTTTTGGGCCGGAAATCTTAAGGTCTGGAAAACAAAAATTTTGACATAGCACTTTCAGCCTCAGGATAATTTCTTTTCGTTCTTGATATTTGGTAATTGAATGTGGGTCGTATTGTGGTCCACTCCCAAACCATCTCATAATTTTCAAATTCGGAAATAAGAATTATTCTTCGTTCGAGACATTGAAATGTTTTTTCTTCTGTTCACACATCAAAAATATCGGTTTTTAATATTATAAAACGATGCCAGAATATTTTCCCATACATAAAAAATTGATTTTTGTATCACCTAAAAATTGATAAACATTTTATGTTCTGGGTGTTCTTCGAATGATTCTCTCCTGGAGATTTGCTTGTTTTTTGCTGCACCTTTCCTTCATATTCTTGAAATATTCTAAAACTAGAATTTGCTCCTGATTTTCTGAATCTTTTTTCCCCTCCCATATCGAATCACCACAAAGTATTCAACGAAATGAACCTTAGAAACGTTAACTTGGATCTAAAACACTAAATATTCTATGATTCATATTTATTCCGTAACTATAATCATATAAAGTTTTCCAAAAATTTAAAATTCCAATCAAAATAGTAACATAGAGATTATGTAAAAAAGGGTGTTTTCCCATGCCACCCTATTCAAATTCGACCGCCTCCCTCTAAAAATATGTTTTTGCTGTTTTATACGTACGTACATACACTCCTGTCTCATTCGTCCAATCACTCACTCTCCTTATAAAGGGTGCATTCACCTTATTGTTCTCTTTTTTTTGTAGGACAAGCTATTAATTCTAACTTCTTTTCGGATTGATGGAAAACCCAAGAAAAGAAAGAAGAAATTTCAGTTTCTCAATTTTTTTTGCTAGCTATGAACAATACACTTAACTGTTGACTTTAGAGATTAAAGTGCGCTAATTACCAAGAAAAAAAACCACAAAGTTTGCATTTTTTTACAATTATTTGCGCATTTTCTCCATATTTTATAGTTTCCCATCATATTTTGATTAACGAAAAATTATTGTTACGATATAAAAATATTTATTTGCATATATATATGTGTGTATATATATTTGATAGTTTATTTTTTTTACAGAAAAAGAAGTGTTGCCAATATTATCATTTATTATACGAAGATAAAGTTCAAATCGTCAAAGAGATCACAAATACTTTGCCGATTGATGAAGAAGGCGACAATATGTCATCTGATGGATTGGGGTATGTATTGTTTCTTTTATATTTTTCTGCTTTTGTGGGGGTTGAAAAATATTTTAATTAAAATTGTTGAACCTAACACTTTTTATATACTTTTTCACATCAAATGAATGCCCATTAATAATGGGAAAATTGAAAATGAGGTGGTTAAATGTGAGAACTAGGGATGATTCAGAGGAGTATGTATGTTAATCAAGGGGCCGTACCATGCAGGGAAGAACTTGATCATTTTATGGTTTTTTTTTTCACCTGGACCAAATATTTCAGTTTTTGAAACAAATGAGAAACTCTCTGATAAATTTGTGAGTTGAATTTAAATTTGAAAATCGTGTGTAATACACAGTGTGTACCCACAAAAATTGACCAAATTTTGTGAAGGAGGGACTTCTAGAAAGGTTCAAAATCATAAGGTTTCTCTCTGACCAATGGGAAGTTTCAGGTGTTTTCCTCTAATTCAGAAACTACAGTTTTAAAACAAGATTCATCAAATGTGGTGTGATTCAAAAACTGACTTTTTTATGAGTTCGTCAAAGTAATCAGAGCTCTTATCCAGGTTCTCATATTTTTTATGATAAAAATGAAAATTCAGTTTTCATTATTTCAAAAACTTCTACCCGAGTTCCCAAAAAATTATGATTTTCCCCTTTCTAATTTGGTTTCTTGGTTCACATTAGATGTTCACATCAGAGAACAATGACTTTTTACTAAAAGCTACAATTGTTGAATCATATTAGAAAAACCAATCACTTTTTCACCCGAACACTGAATATTAAAAACGTTTCCAAAAAAAAACTTCTTTACTGAATTTAATTCTCCAGATTATCACCAACATCCAGTCGAGCCAACATTGGTTTATCACAAATATCAGTGCCACTAGCATGGAAATCCAAAGGTTAGTTTGTTTATCAAACAAGGTGTGTATAATTGTTTGCTTAAACTCAAATTCCCACATCGTTTCAAGTGGTCACCGACATTTTTTCTTGCAGAAACTCGAACATTTTCAATGTTCATTGTGCTACAAACGAGGACGCGGGTTATTGACACAAAAATAATCACACATGTTGATCGCAATATGACCGATGTTATTATCAATGATTCATTTATATTGTGAGGATTTGGGAAAGAGTTTGAAAAAAAAAATTATGGAAATAGGGCTTATAAAAGCTAGTGGGAACTAGAGATTATTCAGTCGGTTCGAGCGACGGAAGTTTTTAAGATAATCTCAATGACAATACACTAAATTAAGAATTAACATACATATGTATGTAGGTGTATTTTTTCGAGGTACAAACTGTTTGGAACACATACAAGGGTAGAATTGATGAGAAAATGCATGTATTTTCAGTAAGAACTATTTTTTGACTCATATGTATTCAAAATCCTCTAGGTTCAACCCAGCAACCTTTTTTCTTGAATACTATATTGTCGGGTCGAAAAAATTAGAGCCTTGGAAGAGAATCAATATGGCCTAGAAAATGCCGACAGTACACTTTCCATCTCAAAAAGATCAAAAAAAGTTTTGAGTGTGAAAAAAATAACTTTGTTATTATCTCTGAAATTGTCGAATTCTCACAAAAAACACGAGATTGTTTCTTCAGAGTATTTGAACATTTTATTTTTTTTTAGTTCATGTCAATATCCAAATTTCAACTGAAAATGACAATTTTATTTTATTATCAGACTCGAAAACTTTTTTTGATCTTTGTGAGAGGGAAAGTGTACTGTCGGCATTTTCTAGGCCATATTGGGTCTCGTTCAAGGATCTAATTTTTTCGTCCCGACAATAGAAAAAGCTTCCAAGAAGTTGTTAGATTTTAATATCACAAAGAACAGTGATATAGAATGTTCATAAGTTCACACATTTTAGCTGACAACTGTTGACCCAGTTTTGAACTCATTTTGTTCTTTTCAATCTTTCAATCTCTGATACATCTTCCGTACAAATTTCAAAATTAGAATCCAGTTGACATCATTTCCAAAAAAAAAGAAGAAAAATATATATGTATATATATACAACTACTAAAATATTCTGATTTCTTAAAACAAATCTCGGAATATCAAAACAAATTTGAATAAAAAAGGGATTTTACAGCGATAATGAGCCGGAAGACTTTTGTGTCGATATTTTGATCTACGCGGCAAGAACTGATTATGGGTTGGAAAATAGTATGTCGAGTGGTAGCCTTCGGAGCCGTATTTCAAGATCGTTGGGAAGGAAGTTTGGAGCAAGTGTAAAGGCACATGCATCACATGCAGAACCCAAAAAAAGCCCAAGATTTGATCAATCAGTTGGTGGAGCACATTATAATTTATTGGCAAAAGCATCATTGCTTATAACAGATGCTAGTGAAGAAGCGACTATTCATAATCTCAGAATGAGTGCTTTCGGTAAAAATAATAAAAAGTTAACTATACAAAACTGGAATTTCAGCCGACCTATCTGGTCCACCACTTTATGGACATGTAATTTGTCGAATGGCTGTTCAACCACATTCCGTGCTTAGACCAATTGCTGAAGGAGTTTTGTCAGTTAATCATGTTAATGAGGATCTCAAATTGGATAACGTTTTCACACGTTTACAAGGAGGGCATTTGCAGTTTTTCACTGTTGGAGATATTTCGTTCAGCTCGATGGAAACAGTACTTGTGGTACCGTTGAATAGAGTGAGTTAATGGGTTCAAACACTCGAAAAAAACTTAGTTTTCAATTATTTCAAATGAACTCTACATATAACACCAATCTCATTTTCTTTTTCAGAAGCTTATTATTTGAAGAAGTTTTTTTTTCTAGTTTATACTGAAAATTGCAAATACGCTATACACCTTTATTATTTTCAGAGAAGTCGTGTAATGGCAACAACACAACATCCACTAATGCTTCTTCTGAAAACCGACGCAACATCCGATGTACCAGCCTCAACCGTCTATTTAGAAGCCAACAACCAGAAAGCCTACGAAACATGGCGTCGCGCACTCGAGTTACAAATCTATGACATTGGAGTTTGGGGTAAATTCGCCACCAGTTCCACCAATCTTCTCTACAAAAAAAGAGAAGATCCCGTCAGAGAGACTTTGAGTCGCGCAGCAGGCAGTAACTTATATGAAACAATCAGTATCAAGGGAAGCATATCCAAAGCTAACTTTGGAGGTTTGAGCTTGGTCCCTTGTGAAGGTGTGAAGAATGGTGTAGCAGCAACAGCACCAGCAAAACGGCCGAATGTAAAACAACGAGCTAATGTGATTGATTTATTCCAGGTTGGAGAGTTTGCTGTAGATAATGTAAGGAAACCATCTGGTTTTTTTAGAGTCCAAAAGCTGCCAGGAAAGAGGAAGAACCATCAAACTATGTTATCCAACTAAACATCGGTGATGATTCTGTTGAAAATGAATATTCTGCATACTCTCCACTTTGTGAGTTAAATAAAAATGTATTAAAGAAAAATAATCGAATATATAATTATACTTTTCAACTCAATAGATAGAACAAATTAAAATTGATCTGAACGCTTCTGATTTTCTTATGGGGCTATTCAGAAAAATTTCTCCGCTTTTCTCAGCGTTGAGAAAAGCGGAGAAAGGCGGAGAAAACCTACCCAGAAACCCCGAAAATTTTGGTGGAGAAATGAATTTCTCCACCTAAAAATGTGACGAGACCCATCTGAATAAATCGATGCGCCTTGAACCGCACATAGAAAAATAAATGTGATTATTTTTTCTAGAGCCTTTCATTCACATTTTTTCCTAGACAAAGTATTTTGAAATGATCTCATAATTAAGATTCTTGAAAAAACGAGCTTTTTCTTATCTCAAAATTTAAATTTCAGCCCGTCCCTCTTCTCGACACAACCGACATTATGAAGAGATCAAAGATGGTCGACGAAGTTGGTCCAAATCCATCGGTTCATTCATTGGAAGAAGTTCCACCGCCTCATCTCAAATAACACGATTATAAATATTTAGGGAACAAAGTACCATTCATAAAGAAAAAAACATTTTATTGTCCGCGAAAAATTACATGAACCCGTTATTCATTTGATGATTTTGTTAGTTGTTGTTGCAATACCAGTAGACTAATTCGTCGTCCTCATCTTCGTAAGACTTTTTTGGATCATATCGTCGGATTTCAGAAGGAATATTGGAGATTTGTTCACACATGTTGAGGAATATAAAAACTGGAAAAATTCGAATTTGAAAATGATGAAGTACTGAGTGAATAAAAGTCAATTTATAGTTTATAAATAGAGAAATAGAGAACCATTGAAAATTGACATCAATTAATTAAATTAGCTAAGCTATGAAAAATTAAATGAAATTAAATAAGAACAAACATCAATTCAAAGTATGGCTGAAAACACTTGAAAAACAAAGCGGGGAAAAAAAACACTCTGAATTCTGAAAATCTACCATGTTTACAAAAAAAAGCTATCGTAACCTTTTCTGAAAATAAATCTTGAGATAATTTTTTTTTTCTAGATATTTGAAAATAACAAAATTTTTTTTGAAACGTTGAAAATGACCTCGCCAGGTTTGATTAAGGGACGAAAAGAAAAATGGTAATGTTGTCAAATTGAAAAAACATTTTTTTAGTTAAATTTACTCGTAAGAAAAACGGTAATTTAAGAATCACAGAGTGTTATCGGGTTCATTAAAACAGTTCGAAAAATGGGCGTTTTTTAAAGTTTTTTGCCCCTAATAAAATTAACCGGTCAAAAAAAAAGAGAAAAAATCAAGAAAACTGTTAGCATGAAAAAATCAGGAAGATTTATTTTTTGCTTTTTTTCTATCGAGGAAAAAAGTGGGCAGCAAAAGTATAACATTCTGATAGAAAAGTGCAACATGGGTGCGAACAATGACTGAAAAATTGAACCCGATCAAAATGAACAGAATGATCCAAACGACGACATTATAAGACTGATCTGATACGCAAAAGAACACTGACATCATCACGTCAAAAGACCAAAAAATGACACTCTCTCTTTCCCATAAAACAGATTGAAATAAGAAATACACGTGAAAACGTAATTGGAAACTAGATTTATAAGAATGTTGACAGAGACAACTATCCATTTATGTCAATAAGGCAGCTACTAAAATCACTATTATATGTTCTCTCATTGATGATTGAAAACTATTTTTTTGTCGTCATGAGTACGAAAGTACTAGGTCGATCATGGATGATATTGTATTATATATACTATATCGTAGTAAAAGGAAGAAAGAAATAACATGGAAATTTGACATTGAGAATAACAAAAACATATTCACCAAAGTACACATTCTTATTTGAATTCAATAAAAAACATGACAGATGATTGAATGGAAAGAACTTTTAAAAAAACAAGCATAAAAAAGAAATTCATTGAAAATTTCAGTCAAAAACACAATTCCAAATGTTTTTGAACAAATTATATATTTTAATTAATTTGAGGTCAAAATGTATTTCACAATTGGTTTCATAATAATGCAAAATGTGTGATGTTTTCGGCCAAAAAAAAGTGTCCTCAATGAAACGAATGAGGAGATTCAGCCATATTTTGTGTAAAACAATAAAAAACTTCAGAGACCAAAATGTTTTGATAGTTTTACAAAAAAAACATGAAGGCTTTTTGATGTGTTTTTATCATAAAATTGGCATGAATGGGCCGATTTTGAACAAACAAAGTTGTTTGTGTGGTTACTAATAAGTTATTGAAGAAAGTTGAAACTGCAAGGAATGATTCGAGAAATTCCAAAAACAATTTCTAAAAATCTTAAAATCAAATCCTAAAAATGGTGTAAAATAATAATGAGAAGAATGATGATCGCATTTTCAACAAAATTTACTAAAATCTACAACAAAAACTAACTGGAAGAAGTAGGCTCACCATATTTTTTCTAATATAAGATGCCCTTCTATTTTCCAACCCATGTGTTTTAGTGTCACTAGAATCTTTCCCTTAAGGTAACAATTTCAGTTTCGATTTTGCTCTGGATGAATTGACAATTTCATGACTTTTCATAACAAAATCAGCACATCGACAGAGAATTAACTTTGAAAATTCCCTAAAAATTAAATACCCTGAATGCTCTTATATTAGAGTAAATAAAATATGTGAATTTTTCAAAACATACACAGAAAACGTTCATTAGCTTTTCTTAGGTGATATGACTCACCATCTTATGATTTTTCATACTTCTATCACATTATCTTTTTTTCAGACAATTACAATAGCAGTGCTTGGAAATTGTTCAACAAATAAGAGTTTTCCAGAATAATGATTGTTATCGTTGTTCTTTTCTTTCTGTAAAAGTGTAGCTAACACATTTCAGTTTGCACAATTATTCATTCTGTTTTGTTCTCAAAATAGTTTAACAAAAACAAAATGCATGTTTTCCATGGAATTGTTTCTTTTATTTTGATTTTTTTTAGAAAGTGAATGTTTCTCGAAAAATGAGTTTTTTTCGATATCAATTGAATAACTCATAAGTTATTATAATTCAACTGTAAGATTTTCAAACTTCTTAAAATTTTGTCCTGAAAGAATATCAGATATTAAAATATTTTTTATTTTTTGTGAGTTGATACAATTTGATTATTTTAATGCAAAGAACTGATACATCTTTTTTGCAATTATTAGTTGTTGATGTGTCGCCTGACCCATAGCCAAAAAAATAGCTCCATTCTCTCTGCAAAGTAGCCAACATCAAGCAACATGTCAACGAAAAAGAGCACCATGCACATGTTTGATACTGTAGAGTGTATAAATTTGGTCAGTGACATCTGGAATCATCCACTATCTCTATTTTCTTATCGACCCATTGATAAAGATCAACAGCAGCACATTCCTTGCACTCTTCATTTTCTTTATTTCTGGCATAATAGTTGGTTTTTTCTTTCAGAAATGATCAAACTTGCTGTTTCAATTTTTGCCATTTTATTGGTTTCTCCTGCGTTCTCCGCATTTTCATGTAAGGATCAATCTGGAAACGATGTTGACTGGTAAGTTTTCCAAGGAAATTTTCTGGATATTCATACATACATGTATTATGTTTTTTTAGGTTTGCTGTGTACAAAATGCCAATTGAAAAGGACGATGGTTCGGTAACAGGCCTCTCTGGAGGTATTGCTTGGTATTATGTTGATGTGAACAAGAAGGGAACTCTTCAACCATCAGAAAAAACCCTCGATGACACTGATCAAGTAAATTTTTGTACTATCATAAATTCTCTAAAAACCCATTTTTTAGGCTCTTGCGTATACTCTTCAACAATATTATGATAAACAATCTGATAACTCGATTTTCCACGTGATGTTCAACGATGAGGTAAATTTGGCATTTGATAAGAGATTGAAAATTAATGATCAGGTCAAGAAAAATTAGTTTGACTTTTGAGTTATAGTTGGAACCTGAAACAGTGAGATAAGTCCACAGAAGAACAATCTATGTATCTGGATAATGTTGTTTGACTCGGAAAAAATTCCAGGGACAACAGTTTCTTCTACGCATTTTTCGAAAATGCTGGAGTTAGCAAAAGTTGACCTATAGAATGGGAGATTTGGAACAAGAAAAAGGTGAAAGCGTAATAGTTTATCTACGTTTATTTTCTAAATGCTTCAGTGATGAAATCGCTATGACCCCAACAAAACGTATTCAGTGTATTGAAAGAAGTAGTTTTCCAACATCAACTAGACACCTCTTTGAACAGCCGGTTCGGCAGTTAACCAGAGATACATACATACGTTGCTAGTTTAAAATGGCGAAACAAACGCTGGAATGACTAGCGTAATGAATGAAAATGAGCACCATTTTTTGGATTTCCTGTTAAAAAAAAAGAACCATTGTATTCAAAATATGACATTGTTCGGAGACAAAACCAGTAGCAAGTACTTCTCTCACTCTCAACTTTGGTTTCCAAGCAAAACCTTCTAAAAATAGAATTCATGAAAATATGTCAATACAGTCAATTAATTTTTTGGTAATTCCTCGTTGTATTTTGAGTATATTGATAAGTTGAGAATAACTTACACGTCACAAAAGAAAAGTAAAATGTTTGATGTTATTACCTGGCATAATGCCAAATTTTGATTTTAAGTTAGCCGACCTGTGAAACCAAATAAAATCTTATTATTTCTTCCAGAAATTATCTAAAAATCCTAGTTCTCAACTCAATAGTAGAGATAAAAAATCTCTCTTTCTCGTAGTGTAAAATAAAGTAGACGCAGAGACAAAAAGAAAGCCACTAATTATCAATGTAGCGCATTTGGTCGAGTCCCTGTCATCTTTTTAATAGCAAGAGATATGAGACGCAGAGATACATTAATTTTATTCGAAAACAAGAGAAATATATTGTTTTTTTTTTTTTTTTTGAAATTACGGAGAATTATTTTCAGTTAACCACAGAAAAAGTTTTTTTTCAGCCATGGGGATCAAAAGCAACACTTGAAGAGGAGGAAACAAAACTCCATCTTGAACAAATATTGAGCAACAGAGTTGGAGCT
This sequence comes from Caenorhabditis sp. 38 MB-2015, assembly GCA_900536415.3. Taxonomy (NCBI): domain Eukaryota; kingdom Metazoa; phylum Nematoda; class Chromadorea; order Rhabditida; family Rhabditidae; genus Caenorhabditis; species Caenorhabditis quiockensis. The sequence continues at coordinate 235,993 of LR548798.1, forward strand.
TCATCGTCAGCTTATGGACACACCAAGGGAACAATTTTCTTCGATGGAGATTCTGGAGTTTGGCTTGTTCACAGTGTTCCACTCTTCCCAAACCCGACGAAATATGAATATCCAGCAACTGGGCATGATTATGGACAAACTATGTTGTGCATGACATTCAAATATGATCAATTGAAAAGTATCGGTACACAATTGTACTTCAATCGTCCAAATATTTATTCTTCAAATCTCCCAACTTCCATGGCTGCTGATAATGCTGATCTTGCCAAGGCTATTGCTGGACAATATCAAACTGGAGCACCAACATCAAGTGTTTTAGAACTTGAAACATCTGGAGGTTATACATTCACATCGTTCGCAAAAACTAAAGATTTCAACGCTGATTTGTATGATGGATTAGTGGCTCCAACTTTGAAAGCCAATCTTGTCGTAGAATCGTGGAGACGTGGAAGCGCTATTCCATTGGATTGTAGTATCACTTATCATGCAAATGATGCATTGACCATGCAAGTTGGAAATACTACAGGATTCTCATACACCAAGGATCATTCAAAAATGGCACATTCTGCTGATATGACAAAACCATGGGTTTGTATTGGTGATATTAACCGAATGGTAAGTGAGAAGGCGCTGTATTTTCTATCATTATCATATCAAAAATATAATTCGAAAATTCCGAATCTCTTTCAAAAAACTCAAAAAAATAATTTCAAATGAAAATTTTCTGTGAACTGAAGGTTCGGTTCTGGATAACTGTTTTTTTTTTAAAGCAAATCACTTTTCCAGACTTCCCAATATGTTCGAGGTGGTGGTACAACTTGCATTTCCAGCACATTTTTGTGGAAAGCATACAATGTTATTTCAACACAAAATACATGTTAATATACATTTTATTCAAAAAAATAAAGCGTTCCTAAAAATATACAGCGCTTTTATTGTAAGTTTGTGAGCAAAAAAAACTTTGCTATCACTTCTTTGTTCAGCTTACAGTGAAAAGGTGGAAAAAATCATCAAATGGTTGAGTTTCAGGGGTTCTATAAGGTAATTTGTAATATTTTCATGACGCTAATGAGAAATGCAGATGAGAAAATGTTTTGTCGAAAAAGCGTAGGTGGTGTGAAACAAACAGAGAAGAAGTAAATAATTATCGTGAAATACATACGTTCATGATGTATGATCGACAAAGTTGGGTGAAATCACCAAGACTATTGATCTTGATTAAGTCAGTTGTTCAAGTAAAAATAAACTTTTGTGAAACTCATAAGATTCATTTAGTTTTCCATAGTTTGCTGACGATTTTTTGTACATACTTTATCATCTCCCAATGTTTTTTTTTTGAATTCCGAATAATCTAAATTTATCCATCACTAACAGGACATCGAAATTTCTTCTCGAGTTTTACTAGAATGTAAGTACTCTTTTATGTAAAACCAGCTTGCATCTTATCTTCAATTTTTTCCCACAAATGAAGTTCCGATATGGTTTTTGAAAGAATAGCATGGATAGGATAATCAACATTCCATGTAAACTGGTAATTAACAACAAGATATTATTTGTAGCTGAAAAAACAATATACATAACCCTAAATGGATGCTAAACTCACCTTGACTATAAAATAATATTTTGCTGGAAATGATTAAATAAATACAGGGAATTAAATAGGTTATCACCGGAATTAAATTTTGTATAGATACACTAATGAATACACTTTTTTGATACTTCTTCGTATTTTCACTAACTATGATACTCGATATCATGAATAAATAATAGTAAGTTGATATAAAGAAAAAGAAAATTTGTCCAAAAATTAGTAAAACGATTAGAGCAACATATAGTGTTGTTTTTTGTTTATTTAATGCACCGACGAAGATTTCCAAATCATAAACATATTGAGGTAGACATGGGAGAGATGAGAAAACTAGGTTGCGAGAAGAAACTTGATCTGGTATAGGATACATTGCCAGATAAATAAGGATAACTGCAACACAATTATTGAGCAAATAAAATATAATATGGACTTTCGACTGGCTGATAGTCACTTTTTTGATCTGATGATAGCGGTTTTCCAGAGAGCAAACAGTTGCTGTTCCAACTTCTGAATGTTGATCTTTTTTTAATTTCCAACTAATACATACATACCAACTGCACCAAGAATGGCGATGACTATTTGAGGAGGCGCTGAGATTCCAAATTTTTGTGTTAACAAACCAAATGGATAACCGCCAAATTCTGGTAGCAACACAAACGGAATGATGAGAACTGTTAAACTGAGATCTTGCAGAATACACCTTAACATTTAATTTTGAAAAAAAAGCAAAGGAACAATACCATAAATTAATGAAGAAGAAGCACCATTTCAAGGTTTTTGTCTCTGCTGGAGTTTTGAATAGAACACAATAAAATCCTAGCAAGTAAATAGGGAGAGCAATGATTGATATCGTGTGAGATGCAGTTATAAGAAATTCTGGAGTATCGAAATATGTGACTGGAATTACGTAACAAGACATTTGTCATATTATTGAGAAATATGTTAATGAGCTTTGCTTAATCAGAAAGTTATGTTTGAAAAGTAATTAGGAAAAAAACAAAAAAAAAATATATCATTACTTCGAAAAACTTACATCATATAGAATGAGAATTTTGTTTTTCTGAGCCCAAAATAAATTCACTTCTCGGAGAATGCAATAATTTCCAAATTGTTCTTACTGAAAACCGAGCTCAAACAATGAAATAATCGTTAACGGTTTTGCACAGTTCCACCCCATCAATTCGTTGAACTTAGTCATATATTAAAAATTCTGAGCAGAATGTCAAGAATAACAATTTTTGTAATATTGTCAATTTTGTTTTCTCAATTATCAACTGTTTCACATTACTTGAGAGGCCTAAATAACAATCAACCAACCATTTGGTATTTGGCGGCGTGTGCCCTTCGACAATAATCAAACAATTATATCCAAAAAGGGTGTGAGTTATTTGAACATATGGTTGCGCACAGTATATCCGGATATTATTTAGTAGTTCACACATTTGTGTTTTTTTTTCTCAACTATTGAAAGATCAAATAAGAAACAACAAAAAAAAGTGAATTTTCTCTTAGAAAGAAACATTATTCCGAGAAAACGGTATCACCTTTTGAATTATTCGAATTTTAAAATTATGACGAAAGTTTAAAATCGCAGAAATACACAAAATGTTTTCAAAATCAAAAAAAAAAATGAAAATCTAAGAACAATATACAGGGTGGGCCATAAGTATAGCGCCGTTTTTTATGAGAGCTTCTGGCACCTTCAAAAGTCAAATTTTTGAAATTTTTCGAACTATTTTCAAAATAGAGGTTATAGAAAGCTTATTCTAAAAATCACAAGTCCTTATCTCATTTTTCTCCTGAATTATGACTCCTTTTCGGCGTCGAGTTGCATTTTCCAAGCTGTACTTAGAGTTATCATCAGTGTGTAACATTCTCGGACACTTCAATATCCGAATATCAACGATGTCAGTGGTCGTTTGTCAAATCGGGGATCATGGTCATGCTTCCCCCTTTTTAAAACCGGAAGATCACGTAATTTCAAAAGATTAGAGATTTCTTAATTGTAGATCAAAGTATTTTACATGTTCTTCAATCGGTTTTGTATTAAGAGAGTCACTTAGAATTTTTTGAATACCTGAAGTAGTTTGAATTGAAATTCAGCTCTATACGAAACCCTTTCAGAATTCAAACAGAAAATATACCTCAATTATATATTTTCATCTCAGTTTTCTGAAAAGTGATATTTATCAGATAATCAATTAGAAGTCAACTGTTAATATAACAGAATATAGTGCCTGGAATAATTTTTTGCTATGTTTTATTTTCAGAACCAAGAATTGTAAGAAAATTTGTTTGCACTGCAAAATCCTAATTATCTTCATTTCTCCCTTAAAAAAAACAAACAAATTTTTTACAGACTAAAAAATCTATTAGGCAGATTTTAAAAGATATGTTCCTTGTTGCTCCTTGTCTCGTCCATTGTTTTGCTGATTTTTCTTAAACCTATAACAGTTTTCTAGTTTTTCCGTTTAAAATTTTTTGAGTTATAACCAGAAATTTTTATGGAAAAAACATATTTGCTGAAATACCACGGTAAAAACCGTAAAAAATCTTATAATTGACCTGGGATCTATCACATTTTTCTCACTTCGGTGATATCAAATCGTTTCTTTATTCCCGTTTGAGAGTTCAAACTACAAATATTCCTTTTGGGAATTGTGCCATACAAGTAGGCGTGGTCATCTGGGCGGGGCAGTCGATCGATTGGGTATAAGGGCAACAAGTTGACTCGGTTTTCATCTTCACTTCTTTCTTACTTTTATTACATTACTATAATCTAACAAGTATGAATGCTAAATCTGCTAGAGCACATATTCAAATGCTGGACGCGAAAGAAGAAATTGAACGCTTGAAGTTGAAAGTCTCATTACTGGAATCAGAAAATGAAGAAATGCGCACAGAGATGACTAGTATACAGATGAAATCTGCAGAGGATCAGGTAAATCAATTCAAACGTTTTTTTTAATGTATTTTTTTCATTATGTTTTTTTTTTCAGAAAAGAGCCTTAGAGCTCCAATCTGCCGAGCACAAAGAAAATGTCAAAAAAATGTTGACAAATCATGTTAATATGACTATGAGTATTGTCGCCGTGAACGTTGAAATGCATCTAGAAAAATGCGGATCCAAACATCTAATCGAGTCATTCAATGAACGCAGTGCGGAAAAAAGGAGACGCGACAGAATCGAAAAATACTTCGGATATAAAAAAGAAATGGTTGCCGTATCAGAAGTGGAACAAACCAGGAAACGCCACCTACTCCTTGATGAACTGGAGTTATCAAAGGTTGAATTAGCAAAACGGCGTCGAGTTGAATTGGAGAAGAAAAAAGAGAAACATCTGCATGATTTCGAGAAGAAGCGAAAAGAATATGATGTAAGTTTGGGTTAGGTTATATTTTAGATTTGAAATCAAAAAAAAAATCCCTCTTCAACTTTTGGCAAAATGAAACTATTAACGCATTTTTCAACGAACATGAGCTGAAGAAAAATATTCTTCAACAACCACTGAATATATTATAACAATAATTTCAGTCGCGCCGACGTCAATATGAAAAGGTGATCAAAAATGTGCAAATGGAGGAACTTTCAGCAGAACGGTCGCACCAATTGCCAAATTCGTCGTTGTCCAAAAAGTTCAACAACAAGACTTACCAACAAGAGCAACGATAGTTAGCTTCAAGCATAATCAAATGTTTCCATAGTATTGATCAATAATAATTCCCGATTGAACACATTTCTAGACTCGCCATATGATACGGTTACCCTCTCCCCCCACTCCACTCAATTATTTATGATTTTGTCAATTTTCATAAGTCTCACCCTCAATACCAAAATTTTTCGTTTTTGTCCAAAAAAAAGTTTTTCAAATGTAGATTTAAAAGTTTCTACTCACAATAATAATCAAATAAATAAAGTTTATTATTTATAACCTCGTTTTCATTTGGATTTTTGAACAAAAAAAAGCTTCAGTGTTAAACAGTAACTCAGACTCAAAGTGACATATGACATACACAGTGTCCCAAACACAATACTTTTAACATTTCATAAATGAGTAACAACTGGGATTGAAGACTTCGTGAAAATATAAATAGAAACTTCGCAATGTTTGTTAACATCTTCCAGTTACTGAAAGCTCAAATGTTTCATTTTTTTCGCTCTTGGCGTTCTCGTGCAGAGCACATATCTATGATTGATGTTTTATCTGTTGTTTCTGGTGATCCAAGAAAAATCAAACGTTTATGTTTTTTTTGCAGAATAATGTTTTTCATTGTTTTGATTCAAAATCTTATCACGTTCACAGTAAGATTGAATGCCTATGGAATTTCTGGTTATAGAGAACATGATTGGATCAGTTCTCCTTTTTCGAAATCAGTGTGTACCATCCAAATCTGAGTGAAATTATGAGTAATATGGTAGCTGAACCCAGCGAATCAAGTGGTTTTTTATAGTTTGTGATAAATTTTCTCGATTCGATCGAGGAATTTTTATGTGTTCAAGTATAAGGTTTTGTGTTCTGTGTCAGAATATGCAGTAGTGTATATATCGACTAGTTATATGAAAACCATTAACGTTGCTTCAGTAGCCACATAATCGAAGAATAAGGATCGATTCAACAAGGTCTTTTACATCTATAGAAGTGAAATTTTTAGGATATGTGTTCTTTTTTTGTTCCGATACCGTCTGTGAACACAATAGGATGAATGTCTATGAAATTTCTGTTGATAGAAAAAATTAGCTGAATTTTATGAGAATATTTCTTCCAAGATAAATTTGGTTTGGTGGTTCCACAGGAATGCAAAGTTCGTAATAATTTGATTTCAAAACCTTGCGAGTTTGTTTTCAAAAATTTATTGTCTTCTTTGTCTAACACCAATAAAAACAATGAGAATCATCCAAACAGATTTTTTACATACACTTTTTCTTCTTTTCCAAACAAAAATGTTTTCATTTTTCAATTCTATGAAAGAGATACTTATTTCCGAAAGAAAAACAAAAACAACACATTTCTTGAGTCGCACATGTGATATTATCCTCCAACACATTTTTGATCAAGAAAAATTGCAATGAGTTGAGAACAAACAATCATCTTAATCATTTTGAACAATGCTTGTTACTCACTTCTTTTTTTATCATCCACAAATAAACGCTTTTTTTCTTCTTTTGCGCTTCATCTTGTAGACCACTTATGTAATCTAAAATCAAACAAAAACTTACTATCTTTTCTTACCGTTCTGCCCTTTTTAACATCACATCATGTTGTATTGACACAAAGTGCTGAAGGGCGCTTTTTTTCTTGATGTTGTGTTGTTCTTCATCATCATCATCTTCTTCTTCTTTTCCAGCCCGCCCTCGAATTACTTTTCTCTTAGTCAGATGTTCTTTTTGTTTTCTTTTTCTTGAAACAATTTTATGATTTATTGAATTCCAGAGTTCGACCCGACTAGCCTATATTTCTGCGAATTGAACGAATTTCGTCCACTTTGTTGTAAGTTTTTCTAAAAAATATCACAATGAGAAAAGTTGAACTGGGCTACAATATTTTAATGGGGAAAAGCTCAAAAAGTATAAGCGAAAAAACTGATAGGAACCTTTGATCTTGACTTCCACAAGTTTTCCTGGGATTCAATATTCTTCGGTGTTTGAAAACTTTATTCTGTCAATAAAATGTTGTGTCTCTTCAAATGAGATGTAAGCTGATATAATAAAGTTACGTCTTACTTGACAAGATTTGCACAGTGTTTGTTTTCTAATATACTACTCACTAACACAAGGTTCTAAACTTCACAGTGAAAGTAGAATTTTTAATCCTCTATAAAGTTTACTTGCTTCGAAAACCAATTGAGAATAGAACCTCTGATATACTTTTTCCAGTTTGTATATCAATTCAGGTTTTCAAAAATGAAAGCATGTGTCAGTTGTTTATTTTGCTGAATCTTTTAAAATCACATATAAGCTCATAATATAAAACCTTGGAATATTTTTTAATCGTTTCGACTCAGACTGTATTTTTTGATAGTTGGGTTTTCTTGGTTTTTCAGTAGTTTAAGATCTACGAATTGAACGTGCTACTCAAATTTTTAGTATTCTAGCTGTTTGCACGCCAAGAAAAACACGTTTAATTCAATTTGTACACTGAACTTCTTGGTTGGAACTTCAAAGAGTCAAATTTTCATTACATTACTTGAATCTCTTATTTTTCAAAACCTCCAAAATGTCTAATAAGAAATTGTTCCGATTATCTTCAAAGACTGACTGCACCACTTGCAATCTCTTTGAGTTATATAACCATTTGTACACAAAACAATGGGGGTCATTTCAAATCTACCAGCTTTTTTTTGATAATCCAAATACCCAATCCAGTAGTTTTCTTCAAGGTTTGCCAATTTTTAAAACTTTTCTCAATAGTCCCTTTTAGATAACTTTTGTCAATACCTTTTTTTAAGGTTATATTCCGTCTTCCCTGGTTTCTCACAACAAGTTTTCCTCAATTCGAAAATAAAATAAAATAATTCACCTCAAATATGAACAATTTCCGAAAAGTCACATGACTACTTAACTACTAATTTCCCATGTACGTATTGATTTTTGAAACACTTTTTTTTCTGTCCTCCACATTTTTTCCAACACAAAAAAATTCTCGAATTTCGTGCAAAAACGATGATTATCGACCAAACGGCTCAAACAGCCGCCTTTTTGTTTGAAAAGATAGAAAAGTTGTATTTTCGTCGGCGGGAAGAGAGATGAAAAACGAACTTTCGAAAAAAAAAAGAACAGAGATATAATATGAAATGATTGATTATCAGCATGATTTATTGAAAATGGAAGTGCCGATAATGACACGTGAGATTTTTTTGGTTACTTGTGGGGAGAGATGACAGGTCAATGGAATCAATATGAATTGGAAGGATATTTATAGTTTTTGCAAAAAAAATGTGTGTACTTTCAAAAAAGGATTATCGGAAAATGATTGAAAGTACAAATTGGAACAAAAATATTTGATCAACTAGATTTCAACTTCAAAGGAAATCAATCTCTTTGATTGACCCTCTATTTTTCTTTCATCAAATTAAAAATCATTATCTGAATACCCATTCTTCCAATTCTAAAAAATGAATACTTCATTTTCGACAAAAAATTTCGAAATAAAGAGAAAAAATATTATTTTTAAATTCGGAATTTAATTTTTTTTTTCCGCGTTTGATTCCTTTTTGTCGTAATTGTGCGTCAAAGTGTTTGCAGTGTCAACAAGCGGAGTATTATTCCACGTGAAACTATTTTTATTACATTTTAGAGAAATTTATTTTTCGATTTTTTCATTTTGAAGACTAAAATTTAAAGAGAAAGACTTCTTTTAAGACAAAAAACGGACAAGTTATCGAATTGAGGAATTCAGGAAAAGACTGAAAATTTGACTTTTTGCCCTACATTTCTGGAACTATAATTCTCCAAAAGCCATTGCAAGGATGTTTTTTTGGGTGACGCTAGTTCCTTTCTTGTCAAAATACATAGAGTTGGTTTGTCAAATCCCTCTTTCTCTTCCTGTATCAAAAGAATTATCCGATTTCACCGTATCAATATACTTATTGACGATTTGCTCAGCATTAAGAGTAGTGTCACTCACTACCATAAGTAAATAAAAGCACCTTTTTTTTGTACCGCAAAAATGTTCTATCACCCCCCGACAAAAATAAATATAGGATGAACATCAAAAAGAAACTTTAGTTTTTGGTTTAATTGTGACTAAATCTGTGACGCAATCAGTCATATTTCCCTTTCAAAATCATCCCATCAACATTCTTATCAGCTACGCTACTTCCTCTCGGTTTAGAACATGACAAGCTCTATGTTTCGATTTTCATCACCCCCCACACACAGATTGATCTTCCGTTTCTACCCGTTTACACAAAATTTTTTTTTTTTTTTTTTTTGTTCATGATATCTCTCTCCTGTGTGTACTTTCAAGCTCTCATCATTTCTCGCCTGCCCGCCTGCCTGCCATAGTTGAAATTCGATCTGGTTTCACACACATAAACAAAAGTTTCATGTAATTTTTTATTTTATTTCGTGTTTGTTTAAGTCCGATAGGGGATATGTAGATAATCTGAAATGAGTAAAGGAATTTGAAAAAATAGGTTTCAGAATATCTGCTATATTCTTTTTTCAAAATAAAAATTGCAGTTGAATTTCGGCGATAAAAATTTTATTTGTTCAGAACGCTCGAGAGACTCTGAAAAATCCAAACTTTTCAAAAACGTTTGTATATAAGAGACTAAACCCCTATATTTTAACGTGAGGTATTTTGGCTTAAACAATCTACGGTCCAAATTTCCGTGATTTTTATAACCTTTAACTCAGACACTTTTGCGGTATGTGCACACACGAAAACATGTTTTGATAATTAAAAAAAACCGTTTGTTTTTGAGAAGCTTTTTTGAAAAACGAAGACACATGGTTGAGTAAAACCTATTCATTTCAGACGTTCACAAGAACAAAAAAAAAGGTGCCGTAACTTGAAAAAAAACAATATTTTTTATTTAAAAAAAAACCGTAAGGAAATTTCCAAAATGAGTTTTGAAATATAAATTTAGTCTCAAAACTTATCAGTTTGTGATCAAATCTCGAAAAAAATCTGTAAAATATATTTTATTTTTTTCATGTCATTTTCATATTTTGTTGTTTATGTGTTATCTTCCCCATGTTCCGAATGTGAAAAATTTCGCAGGATTTTCTCTCTATCTATATCAATTGATAAGCATATGACAATAATTGAAAATATGTTCAATGAAATGAAAATTTTCAAAGAGACGTGTAGAAACTAACACTTTTCATTTCTCATTTTTTTCCAAAAGAGTGTTGAAATAATCCCTTCACAAGTCACTTCAAATGTGAACGAAGAGAGGTGACAAATGATAAATTGAAATTGCTTCACATCACCTAAAACACAATTCCGCGTTTCGTTTTTTTTTCTTCTCCTGATCAATTGATAAGGTAATTGTTTGATAATCGAATTTAAAACAAAGGCAACATTTATTTATTAGATTGCACTTTTAAGTATCTTCATCGACAGGACATAAAATATCACCCTTGTTTTTCTTCGAAATGAAGAACAAAAAAAACTCGATGCGTCTCCATAGAAATCATCCCCCCCCCTTTTGTTTTCCTATGCATAGAAAAAAAGTTAGTTGAGCGTCGCTTAATTTTCTTCTGAGAAACCAACCAACCAACAAACAAAAATAACAATTTTCTTGCAAAAACCGAGTGTTTACTCTTCCAAAGTTTACTCACCTAAACCTTCAATTTTTTTACATGAGAACTATAAAAAAGGTGAACGTCATGAAACGCAAAAAATTGCGAAATTTTGAGTTTCTTTTTTTTTCATTCTTGAAAGGTGTGTCATTTTCTCATGTATTCATTGATGGTTTTTTTAAAGATGTGTTGGCTGCCCTATTGATTTTGATGGCTTTTTTTTCTGAAGTTTTAAAGTGTGGGCCTGATTTTTATCAACTTCTTCATTGTATGCAGTAGGGAAAAAATTCAGTCTCGATTTCTATAGGTTTGACAAAAAAAGGCAGATTTTGATATCAGAATCAGATTCTACAACTCAAAGAACTCTACTTTTTTCTTCCATGTTCAAAATTATGTATGTTAGAAAAATCAATGTTATTTTATTCCTTATCTGTTCAGCTAATTGCGAACAATAAAAATTTACAATCAGATCCTGTCCTAGAGATCTGAATGCATTCCAGGAAATCCCTAAAACTAATATTCATAAAATTCATGTTAGATCATGAAATTGTTTTTAAAAATTAGCTGAAAAGTAACATCAATTTCAAAAATCACTCGCGAATAATCATGTTTCTTTGAGATTATTAACCTGAATTCAGTGAACATACAATTTATTTTGACGCATTTCCATATGCTTATCAACAAAAAATCCCTGATCTCGCGAAATATTTCTCACATTTCAAACATGATAAAATACACATAAACAATCAATCACCTGACCATTACAAAATAGGCACTACCTACAGTATCTCGCCGCGCGCGACATTTTTCTTTCAATTTCATTGAAAATAAATATTATGATATGCTTATCATTTCAAAATCTTTCTTCTTTTGCCACCTGTAGGCGCACAAAATTTATTTCAGATTTTTATTGACCTTCAAGAAGCTAATTCAAGGCCAGATTTACTGACTGACGGCAGTGTTGATTTTTCTCGATAGGTTTTTTCTCTTTCTCTGGGTTGGAAAAAAAAAAGTTTTTTTTTGTTGTTTGTTCCTTCAATGTTCTTCTTGTCAGGGTCGTTGAATTACGTAGGTGTTCTTGTTTTTTTTTCTCTTTTTCCTCAGATATAAAAAACAAATAAATCTCCGGTTTATTATCATTTTTTTAATGATTATGACATACTATAAATTGTGTGAATCTTCCTCTAAAGAAATCAATAGGCCCCTTCGAAATAAAAGGCGAAAAATATATATGACCTTTGACAAATTGATGCGTTTTTTTTGCTCACGAACGAACAGATTGAGTTTCGAAAAAAACCTTTTCTTTTTTCGAAAACAGCTGTCATCCGATTTCACCTCCAAAAAAAAAACCGGTTTCTTTTGTCGAAAAATTCTTATCAGCAACGTGTGTTCAACTCTAATTTGATAAATGTTGCCTTTTTTGGCATCGTTGGAATTTTTTATGTTTGGCTGATTTCGGTATAATAAAATTTTTAACGGGTCGATGGGTGCGGTACTTCTTCTCCTTATCGTTCAACATTATTTTTGGAATTTTCTCAATTTTTATTGCAAAGTGCTTCCTTATCTTTTAGATGGCAGATTTCTTATCAACGCCCATTTGCCGGATGCATATTTCAAAACAAAAAATATGACGTTTGAAATCTTTATTTTGCTGATAAAAATGTATTCTTTATTTATTATGCACACAATTGTTTGTAGTGCAGATTTTGAAACCTCATTATGTCACTGTGTTCAAAAAATCTTTTTCATAGGAATAAATGAAAGTGACAGTCTTTTTTTTACTGGATTTTGGAGATTAACCTTGGAACCCCTAGGTATCGATTTCAATCTCTTTTTAGTCGACAAAGAAACAAAAACCTTTGTGTAACCACTTGCCAGGTTCTTTAGTTCAAGCTTTGTTTTTAGTCCTTTCTCGTGGTTTTTTCCCCAAAAATTGCAGTACCAACAAGGTTTTTATGTTTATTTAGCGTAGAAGCAAGAAGACTTTTTGTAATAATTTAATGGTTTAACAGTGCCATTTTTGAATCATACAAAGTGTTTGATTTCAGCTCCTTTCAAATTTTTTGTTGGGAAAATTTGAATTTTGCCATATATTTTTTCATTTATCAAAAAACTCCTCTTTTTTCGAAGTCACGATTCAGTGGTTGAACAAAACTTTTTAAATCCCAAAAAAAAGAACTATTTTCGATTCAACATAATTCAATTATGTAATTCAAAAACGTTGATGTTTGACCAATTTCCCCTCTTCTCTCCCCCCAACAAAAATTTCGAAATCACAAACAAAACAACAAACAAACCACAACATTGATGCCCTTACCCAAAAAAGTGCATCAATGGTTTCTTTTTTTTTTCTCTCTTTTTTTCTGCGCCAATAGAAAAACAACGTTGTTTTTCAACGACATCACAACAACGAGAAAAATAAAAGGCGCCTCATCTCTTCACGTGTCTCCTGCTGTTTTGCCTCCATCTTCCCTCAGTTTATATATATATATAAATTTCTTCTCTCATGCTATTGAGCTAGGCAACCCCGGGTCTCATTCTATTCTTCATCTCCATCTCTTGCCGTGTGTGTGTGTATGTGTGTGTGTGTGTGTGTATGCCCCAAGCCCATTTTCTTGTTGTGTTGCGTTGTGTTTTTTTTGGCGCCCAAAAAGACGTTCTCTTCATCTCACACTCATACTCTTTCTCTCACTCTCACTTACTTTTGGACATACATAAATATGTTGATGTGTTTTTTTTTGTTGTGTTGTTGCACGAGAAAGAAAAAAACTTTTTTTCTGTGTTTCTGGGCATACTGTAGGCACCTGGGCCTGCAGATGGGCCAGAAACGAGCCAGATGTGCACTTTTACACACATATACACTCCACACAACACGGCTGTATTTTCGCTTTTTTTTTCAGCGCGCAGATGTTCTTTTTTGGCGTATAAAAGAATGAGGCTATTGAGGAGTAGTGTCCATTTTGTATTCTAATTTTCGAGAGATCTTGAAAACCATGAGCATTGAAATGTGCATTAGTTCTATAGATTTTGTTACGCAAAGTTCGGTTGCTAGTTGGCGCTTCTTGTTCTAGGCTTGAGTGAAACCGCGAGTTTTAATGTTTTTAATTTGAATACGTTGGGGGACAACGTGGAAAAATGTACATTTCCTATAGCGAGTGAGCTGTTCAATGAAAATTTCCTCGTGGATCTTTGGTTATCCTAAAAAGCAGATTTAATATATCCTTCTCATATTGAAATCAGGCTTTTCACCCTATGAGTGTCATTTTTTGTTCAAATTTGGAACTGCTTCGGTTCTAGGTTTTGAAGTGTAGTTGAACCTAACATTTGGATCAGTCTTAGAAGAATATCTCACTGGATTAACTAGGAAATTATTTTACAAAAATTAATTTGGAATTTTCAAATCAAAAGAAACTGAACCGTTGATTCTCAGAAAAAATCACCAAGTTTCTAGATCACTGAATCTCTTATGATGAATCTTCTCGGATATACATAGCAGAATACAGAAAAAAACTCTCACAGTTTTTCTCATCAAAAATCCAAATCATAGCTCAGTACTCTGAAATAAATCAGACAAATTTCTTATTTTCATTTTGAAATCTAACCCACCTAGGTTTTTGATGTGAGAAAAAAGTCATATTTCTTGGTGTTTTGCGCCAACTTTCGGCTACCTTCAAAGTGTTTTATGACTTGAAAAACTGTCTGCGTCTCATCTCAAAAAAGGTCAAATAAATCAAGACCGTTTAAGACGTTTTTTTTTATTTGAAACTTCACTAGCGAAAAAAAATTGATAAGAAAGTTTAATTGCAAAATTTGTAGTGTATAGTTTTTCTTTGTGTTGCGAAAAAGGGAACACCTTGTCGAACCGTTCTCAAATCTTTATTTTTTGCTGTGTAATCGATATGTATGTACAGCTTCTTCTCTCTGTGTTTTCAATTTTGTTCCACATAGCTTTTTCTCATTTTCCCAGACTTTCAGAAGCGAAAAACAAAACACAAGTGATCAAAAAACCTATTATTTGCTAAAACATATGCCGTCGCGTGTTCAACAAATATTGACACCTTGTGTTCCTTTTAATTACCTGACTTTGCCTAAAACTTTTTTTGTCTTTTTCGCTTTTTGACATTTCGTTAAACTTGAGGAACGTTGTATCTCTTCTATTCCGTTCTAAGCTCCGCCCAATTGGGTGTTGTTTCTCTCGTCGCCTGTCGTGTTGCGGTCAGCGCGAGAGAGAGACGAATTTTTTTTGGGCCTAAAATTTTTTTCTAGGTAATTTTTTCATTAATTTCCTTTTTTTTCAGCTGATTTACAAATAAGTTTTTGTGAATCCGCCAGTGAATCTCCGAAATCCACGAAGTTGATATAAACAAGCAAAACAAACCAAACTCAAAATGAGGTCTCGATTGTCAGTGAGACGTCCACACATCAGAACACAAGTAACGAACCGCAGAAAGAATATTGGAAAAGCCGCCAGATCACACTTCAACCAATTCCGTCAATGGTAAGTCCAAGGGAACATTATTAGGTTAGGGATTATGAATGATGCTTGTTTGTTTTCAGGCTTCAAACCGCAGTTCTCCCGGATCCAGTTGCCGAAAAACGTGCCCTTGTTTTCGCTGCCATTGCTCTACCGGAAACTGATAATGTAAGTTAAGAAATAAAATTTTTCACATCCATACATACATGTATTGTTTTCTAAAGAAATTGTTATTTCGCATTGTTTTCAAAACTAAACTACCGTATACAATACAATAAAGTAAACATGTTTTCAATGGACAAACGTTTCAAGAAATATCTTTTGTTTATATTTTTGTTGTAACATACAGTACCAAAACCAAAGATGTTAGAGATAACTGTTGATATGATAGAGTTTATAGATGAGTTCAAAATGTATGTCCTTCAAGATAATATTCATTATCGTTCAATTGTGTGTACTTTTTTATCAGAGTGTTCAAAAGGAGTAAAATTTCAACACCTGTATGAGTCATATCGTGAAATAAAGTTGAAGAAAAACAGGCGAAAAAACTTCTCAATGGTTTTTTTTTCCTGTCGAGATATCGGTTTTTTATACAAGACTGGTTTAATCCTAAAAATCTCTTTCTAGTGTTTGAAACTAAAGGAAACACAAAAACGTGTAAACATACTATCAAATTTCATAGTTTTTTTTAATATTCAAAAAAAAACGTCCATTTTTTTGGATAGAGCATCAACAATAGAGGTCTATTTTTTTTCAGGCCCCAACCACCAAAGTATCAAAGAAAGCCGATAAGAAGAAATCGAAACAAGTGAACTCCAAACAAGAAGAAGCCCAGAAAGTCGCCGAACAGAAGAAAGCTGCTGAACGTGAAGCTCGCCGCGCTGAAGCAGAAGCTAAAAAACGAGCAGTTGAAGAAGAGGAACATCGCCGATGGAAAGCCGAACAAGAAAGAATCGAAATTGAAAATGCGAAAAAGGAAGAGGAAGTGAAACAATTGAAAGCGCAACAAAAACAGGCCAATAAGTCGAAGAAGGCTGCTGCTCAACCAGCTGTTGAAGAAGATGTTATTGTAAAGAAGGTCGAACAAACTCAAAATGCCGCGCCAATCACTTCATCGAACAAATCCGAACCAAATACTCAACCAGCTCAACAACACGTCGAACAAGTAAGTCTTGATTTCAGGTTTAGATGAGAGAACATTTCTTATCAAAAACGTTCATTTTGATTTCTTTTACATAAAATCACCATTTCCAGCCCTCGAAGAAAAACAACAAGAAAAACAAGAAGAACAGCGAGAGCGAGAAATCTGCTCCAGCTCCAGCTCCAGTTGAAACCCCAGCTCCAGCTCCAGTTGAAACCCCAGCTCCAGCCCCAGTCGAAGTTCCAGCTGCGGCTCCAGTTGAGGTCAGTCCAGCCAAACATCAATAATTTCATAATAATCATTTTTTAGGCTCCAAAGGAAAACAAAAAGAACAAGAAGAACAAGAAGAACAGTGAGAGCGAGAAGGTTGCTCCAGCTCCAGCCCCGGAACCAGTTCAAGCTCCAGCTCCAGCTCCAGTTGAGGTTGGTTTATCATAAAATTGATGACACTTGGAAGCAACTTACCATTTTTCAGGCTCCAAAAGAGAACAAGAAGAAAAACAAGAAGAACAGTGAAAGCGAGAAGGCTGCTCCAGCTCCAGCTCCAGCTCAAGCCGCAGCTCCAGTTGAGGTTAGTTCAGTTCAAAAAAAAAACTTTGTTCCACTCGCATGCCTGCGCATTTTTAGGAGCCACAGCATGCTGAGAAAAAGCCAACCGCTGATGATCCAATGGATTTCCTTGACTTTGTTACTGCTAAGCCTGAAGTAGTTGTTGAAGAAGCACCCGCTGTTGAGGTTAGTTCAGCAAACATCTAGAAAAATCAAAAAAAATATATATACTTGAATGTTAAATTGTGATGTCGATAGCATGAATGTTCATTGTCCCTTTTAGCCGGAAGGTGAATCACCTTAACCCTCACGTCTTACCTTTTACAGAAAAAATCGCCAGTTTTAAATGAGACACAGGTAAGAAGCATGTTATGTTGTTATATATGAGTAGATAGATTTGTCCTTTTGCACGTTGATGTTTAAATCCCATATTTTTTCATAGAAATCGGAATCGGACAATAAGCCATCAAAGAAGAACAAGAAGAATAGTGAATTAGAAACCATCCCAACCACGGAAGTTCCAAAGATCAATGTCATTCCTGATTCCGCTCAAGCGCCATCCAAGAAAAATAAAAAGAACAAGAAACATAGTGAATCTGAAAGCACTCCAGCTCCTGAAAAAGTGGACGAGGTAGCTGTAGAATGTGTGGAAGAATCAAATGTCGATGTTGTTACTGAATCTGTTCCAACTCAGTCAAATAAGAATAAGAAGAACAAGAAAAACAGTGAATCTGAAGTCACAAATGCTCCAGTTTCTGATGATCTTGGATTCTTGGATTTTGTCACACCGAAAAAAGAGAAATCTGTAGAATCTGAGCAACCTATTGAACTTCCGAAATCTGAGAATCACGTTGAATCGGCTCCAGCTCCATCGAAGAAAAATAAGAAGAACAAGAAGAACAGCGAATCTGAAAATGCTGCAGCTCCAGCTCCAGTTTCCGATGATCTAGGATTCTTGGATTTTGTCACTCCGAAAAAAGAAAAATCTGTTGAATCTGAGCAACCTATTGAACTTCCGAAATCTGAGAATCACGTTGAATCGGCTCCAGCACCATCAAAGAAAAATAAGAAGAACAAGAAGAACAGCGAATCTGAAAATGCTCCAGCTCCAGCTTCAGTTTCCGATGATCTAGGATTCTTGGATTTTGTCACACCCAAAAAAGAGAAATCTGTGGAAGTTGAAGAAACCGTTGAGCCACCGAAATCTGAGAAACCTTCGGAATCTGCTCCAGCTCCATCGAAAAAAAATAAGAAGAACAAGAAGAACAGTGAATCTGAAAGCGCTTCAGCTCCAGCTCCAGTTTCAGATGATCTTGGATTCTTGGATTTTGTCACACCCAAAAAGGAGAAGTCAGTGGAAGCTGAACAAGCTGTTGAACCTTCGAAGGTAGAGTCACCTGTTGAATCGACTGCTGCACCATCCAAGAAGAATAAGAAGAACAAAAAGAACAGTGAATCTGAATCCACTCCCACTGAAAAACCGGCTTCAGATGACATGGGATTCTTGGATTTTGTTACACCAAAGAGAGAGAAAACTATTGAAGCTGAGAAAACTCCTGAGCCAACTGCAGCTCCGTCCAAGAAGAACAAGAAGAATAAGAAGAACAGTGAATCCGAGAGCTCTCCTACCAATGATAAACCATCTTCGGATGAATCGGGATTCTTGGATTATGTGACACCAAAGAAAGAAAAATCAGTCGAACCACCAACCATCAGTGTTACTCATGAATCAGATCCGATTCCAGAGCAGTCTTCAAATAACAAGAAGTCGAAAAAGAATAAGAAGAACAGTGAATCAGAGGCAGCTCCAGCTCCAGCTCCAGTTACTCCAGTATTGGTTGAAGAACATGAGCCACGTAAGGATAGTCCAACTGCCAGAGATGTTTTATCTAGACCTCATGAATCTCATGCAAAGAAAAATAAGAAGAACAAGCATAAGAAGCATTCGAGCAAGAGCTCATCTCCAGAACAATCACCTGAAGATTTGGCATTCCTTGAATTCCTGGCTAGTGAGAAAAAAGATGCGCCTGAAGTGAAACCGGTTGAAGCCCCAATAGCCAATGGGAACAATAAAAAGAAGTCGAAGAAACCTGAAGAGAATATTCCACTCAATACACAATATTGGACCGCTCCGGCTGAAAATGATGTCGATCTTGAAGAATATGCGAAACAAAATAAGAAGGTTGGGTTTGCTTGCATGACTCACTTCGCGTTCACTTTATGTTTTGCATGTATTTCGTGTTTCTCTTTATTATGTTGCCTAAAATAGATTTTCAAAAAACTACACTGTTCTTTGATATTCTGAATTAATAGTTAGTATAGATTTTAAGTTTCTAAAAACACAACCTATTTCAGAACAGTCTATAAAATTTCGAATTTTCCAGCAACCAAAACCAGCCTCCCAAAAACCAACTGCCGATAGTATGGACTTTTTGGACTTTGTAACTGCTAAGCCAGAAAAGCAACAAGAAGAAGAAGTCATTGCTGCTCCAACACACGTTGAGCCAACTCAAGCTGAGCCAGCTCCAGCTCAAGAGGTTAGTTTTGTTCAGGTTGTCTGGTGGAGTTTCAAAATATATAAGGTATTGTGAAGAGACTTTGCAGTAAAATAGAAAAACAATTCTTGTAATTTTTACAAAAAAAATCCCATTAAAAACAATTTTTACTGCAAAGTCCCAAAAACAATGTGTGTCCAATGCTTCTTTTGATTAATTTTGAATTTTAAGTTTGGTAAGTGTGAAGTGTAAATTTTTTATTTTCTTTCATTCTCATCTCTTTAATTTTATTTGAGTTTGAATTAATCTATGATCCACGGAAAAAAAATTGAACTTCACATTTACATATTTAGGATGACTGGGAAATGGTAGACCCATCAGATGATGAGCCCGAAATTGAGACAAACTATGAAATTGTGGAAAGTAGTGAGAATTTCAGCGATAAGGTGACTTTTTGGTGTCTTCTGCTTTTTATATTATTTTCTACTTCTTATTTTATTGACACTAAAATACCGCTGGAATGTGTTTTTTAACAGTGTGATTAATGTAAACATTCACTCATTTTTGAACTTTTTAGGAACATGACGAAATCGCGAACGATGAACATTTGAGTGAAAAGGTGAATAAATAAACTAAATTTAACATGGGTTTAATCTAAAAGGGATACTAGATTCTTTCAACAAAAAAGACAAACAAATTTCAGCCTACTGAGAACTCTCAACTAGAATCTTCTGAAGAGGCTGAAGTTCTATTGGAAAAATCAGTGCTTCCAGAAATCATTTTTAAAACTGAGACTGTTGTTGAAGTCAATGACATTGATGAGACTGAAATTCCTATTGAAACTGAGACTGTTTCTGAAGTCAACGGCGATGGGGAAACAGAAGTTACTGTGGAAAATGAGATTTCTTCTGATGTCAATGACATTAGTGAAGTTGAAGTTTCCACTCTAACTGAGACTCTTCCTGAAGTCGGGGACGTTAATGAGATCGAAGTTTTGGTTGCGACTGAGACTCTTCCGGAAATCAGTGAAGTTGGCGAGATTGAAATTCCTATTGAAACTGAGACTGTTTCTGAAGTCAACGGCGATGGGGAAACAGAAGTTACTGTGGAAAATGAGATTTCTTCTGATGTCAATGACATTAGTGAAGTTGAAGTTTCCACTCTAACTGAGACTCTTCCTGAAGTCGGGGACGTTAATGAGATCGAAGTTTTGGTTGCGACTGAGACTCTTCCGGAAATCAGTGAAGTTGGCGAGATTGAAATTACTATTGAAACCGAGACTACTTCAGTAGTTGATGACGTTAATCAAACTGAAACTTCTGTTAGAAAAGAAACTCTTGCTGAAGTTGAGGACATTAGTGAAATCAATGTACCGACCGAAACTGATACTCTCGCTGATGTCGATGACGTTTGTGACGCCAAAGTTTCGGTGGAAATTGAGATCATTTCTGAAGTCGATTACGTTGATGAAACCGAAGCTTCTGTTGAAACTGAGACATCTTGTCAAGTCGACGACGTTAGTGAAGTGGGAGTTTCTAGTGAAGCAGAAACTGTCATTGAAGTTGATGACGTTGGTGAAATCGAAGTTTCTATTGAAACTGAGACTACTCATGTAGTTGATGACGTTAGTGATATCGAAACTTCTGTTGAAACAGAGACTGAAACTATTCCCAAAGTCGATGACGTAGTCGAAAATGAAATTTCTGTTGAAACTGAAACAAGTCCAATAGCTTCGGAAGCCTTCTCAGATTCAGAAGCTAGTACAGTAGTTGAGAGTCCAAAGTTCCAAATCTCATACTCGAATGGCTCCACAGAGGTGACTCATAAGACTGATTTTAACCTTATCACATGTTGCTGACTCTGACTCAAAAATCACTCTTCCATCTAAGCGCAAAAAAAAAAAACAACATACTGCCCCAATTCCCAAACCATTCCGCATGTTGTTAACGCATTTCACCATGAAAACAGACGAACATATTTTTGACAGACAATTTTTTAGGTCTCCCCGCGCTCGGCTGCACCACCTCTTACTATTGAGTCGCAATTTGATGTGATTGGAAATTGTGTTGAATCAGTTGTTGAGTCTGTAGACAATCTCATAGGTATCATTGGAGCTGCTAAAAAAGATGAGGTAATTCATACTCAAACTTGTTTTCGATTAGAAACTGGATCTTGATTTTAGAACTTTTTGAACTGCGAACCTTCATCTTTCAATACAATTGTACCTGAAGTTATTATTGATGACTATGAGGTAAAACCTAATCCGAAAATTCATATCAATAATAACCTATTTTTTCTAGGATACTTATGGCTTGGAGGTAAAAAATAAATAACAAAAATCCCTCGAAAGAAACCTAAAATTATCCTAACCCCCATCCTAGATCAAAGTAACTTATTACCCAAACTTTCCCCATTTCAGCCACAGGCAACAGCTGGAGGAAAGAAAAACAAGAAGAACAAAAATAAGAACAAGAAAAATAGCGAGAGCGAACAAGCTGCTCCAGCTCAAGAAGTCGCTCCAGTAGCACCAGCTGCTCCAGAAGTCGTCGAAGAAGTTTTCGAAAAGAAGATTGTTGCTCCAAGCAATGAGGAGAAGAAGGTTAACATTTTTCCAATCCCTCTAACAGCTATCCCTCTTCAAAAGTAATTCATTTACTAAAATGATTGTTTTTCAGAGTAACAACAAGAAAAACAAGAAGAAGGGAAGTGGAAACTCGGAATCGAAAGAAGTTGTGATTCCACCAGCGGAGCCAGTTGATGAGCCAAAGTTTGTTGAGATTCCGGTTAGTTTTTTTTTTCATTTTCAACGATTATTTTTTCTTTCTTTTCAAGTTTTTTTATTAACTTTTTATGGGTGTGTGTTTTCTTTCAGCCAAACGGAACTATTGTTAATGGAACTGAATCACCAAGCAGCGACAAGGAAAATGCGAAAAACAATCAACCAGCCGCCAATGATGAGGCCAATCAAGCCACTGGCAAGAAAAATAAGAAAAACAAGAATAAGAAGAATAAGAACTCGAACTCAATCTCGATTCAAGAGGATGACTATGATAACTTGGCTGACGCTGAAGTTGAGGCAATCACCGGTGCTGCTGGTTCCCACTCACCACCAATTCAAGTTCATGAAGTCACTAGCACTTTGAACGGAAATGTTGAGCAAAAAACGACAACTATTCAAGTCACTCAACCACTCAATGATTCGAATGTATCGCCAACACAATTCCAGAAAAATGTTGAGAGTTTGGTTCAAGCGACACTGGCTAAACAAGAGTTTGTCAAGATTGACCCAACTGTGGTTAGTTTTTTATTTTTTTTTTAAAGGAAGTCTTCCGTGTGACTTTTTTCAACATAGTTAGAGAGTGTTATTTAGAAAATGCAAATCGACGCTCAACTCATCAAACTTCAAGAGAAGAAGGCTCCAGCTGTTATCATAGAACACAAAAACTACATCAAACCATTGCCATTGGAATTGCACATCTCCCGCCCATCGGTCGGTTTTTTTCTTTCAAAGAGTGTCTTTCAAACATTAAGATAACTGAAACCAATCGATTTTGCATCTAACCTTTTGAAAAATATGTTTTTGCAGACTCCAAGCCGTGACAGACTCTACAAATTGTTGCCAAAGGACATCTTGTTCTGCGCTGGATTGATCGAATCTCATGGAGATAATTACGCTGTAAGTTTTAGACTGAAATTTTAGATTTTTCATGAGAAAAAAATCTGCCGTCTTCAAAGATATGCTTCAAATTTTTCTTGAGAATATTTCACTTGAACTCATTTTTTTATTGAGTTGCCAAAATGTGGATATTCCACACTTTTTGACTCTGGCATTGAAAATTGATGTCTAATAACACTTTCTAAGTAGTCTGAAACCTCAATTTTTGTATTTTTTTTCGATCCAAGATAATTTTTCGATCCAAGATCCAAGATATTATGCACATTTTTTAAATTTTAAAATTAGATTATCTCATTTCCTGAAGTTAAAACCTTCAGCGAATAAATATGAAAAGTTCTGATAATTATTACAGAACAGTTTTCACATCATTTTCATTCCCTGAAAAATCCAAAATCACAAAATTATTTGTATATTCCAGGCCATGGTCAATGACTCGAGAAATGTATTCAAGGAGAACTCGCGTGCATTGCAAAGAAAGATCCGAATCTTCAAGGAATCACCACACTTCCAAACCTACTTGCGCGCCAAAGAAGAGAACCGCCCATTGGCCGAAGCCATCGCCCTTGAAGAAGCCCATTAAATATGACTTCCTCAATGTTTTTTGTTTCTCTCTCTTCTCATGCAAGCTTTCCATTGAAAACACATTTCCCCTGATCCTCACCATCTTCCAAACACCAACATTTTACTCTCCTCTCATTATCTTTTTTTTTGTAATGTTTGCTATGGTGTCATTCACCGATAAGGATATTGAACAAAACATTTTGTTGAGGTCAATGAGCTTATACCACTTTCAAACATGTCCCACGAAAGCTTTGTTCATTTTCCGATTTTTCCTGCTTTTCTTACAGCGCATTTCCGTAGATTTCATACCAATGTTCTTTGTTTTTTTTTTTTTTTAATTTTCATACTAATAGAATAATATTCAGTAACTTTTCTCTTTACGAGGTTTTCTCTATCATCTTGAATTGCTCTGACTTCTTCTATCTATCCAAATAAGTAACTCGTTTTTTTTTATTTTGCGACCGGTTTTTCATTATTTTCTAGCGATTTAGTATGCCTTTTTAAAGTAGATTTTGTTGTTTTTCTTCTTTTTTTCTGATGATGCAGACTGCTGTTGATGAGAAAAATACTCCAAATTGATTTGATTTTTGTTCATTTCTGTTATTTGGTTGTATTCAATGTCTGCTTGATTTTTTCATGTAATAAACTCATTTTATACGTAAACAATGTATGATTTCTCAACTTCGAAAGGTAGGGGCAAGAAGAAAAACACTTGGTATGACAGAGATCTGGGTAACTACAAAATAATCAAATATGAGAAAAAACTCTGATTCATTCCACCAAACAAACTGATATTGTTCTTTTGAAGTTCCCTAGCAAAGCATTATCATGTAAACATTAGGCACTATGATTATTTTATTATTTGAACACATTAAAAAAATGAAATAAAACCAGTAAGAACCCAATGTAAAAAAAAACACAGCTAAGGATCTCGCAAAAATAAGAACAGTTTTTTTCGTAAAGGTTTCAATATCATGAGAATTATCCCAAAAATGTTTTCAAGTCAAGAATGATGTCCTTATTTTTACGAAATGATCAAAAAAATACTAGAGTACCCCGTCAGCATTGTAAGTAGATTTTCCGCCAGATTTATGAATTAATCGAACTTCACCAATTATCATTTTTGGACTGATAGCTTTGCACATATCGTAAATAGTTAGAAGCGACATCTTGAAACAACATTTTTTTCCACAGAGAAATTAAGAGTCAATCTCACCGTGCAAGCCATCAAAGCCTCCATCTCAACTCCTGTATTACCACAGCACTTAGCTGTTGAAGTCACAGTAATTTGATGAGATTCGGTGTCATGTTGGAACTTCGAATCGACTAAATCAAGGCGAATTGGATGACAAAGTGGGATAATGTTTGGCACTTGTTTGGCACCGATGATACCGGCAATTTTGGCGACTGTTAGAACATCTCCTTTTTTGATAAGGTTTTCTGCTATTTGGCGGGAGATTTCTGGTGTGAGCATGATTTTGCCTTGAGCTTTGGCGATACGAATAGTTGATGGTTTGTGGGAAACATCTACCTGGCAAGCTTCACCCTGGGTGTTTACATGTGTTAGTTTATCTGAAAAATATGGATTTTTTTATTATTTTTATGAGACATTGGGATAGTTACTTAAGTGAGTAGTAGTGGAATGATAGAAGTGAATAGAATTTACAAAAGGTTTCGATGGAATCATCATCCACCGATTAAAATCATTGGTCGATTGGGTAGGTTTTGTAAATTGTCCATTCCTGAATTCTAAATAATTTTAAATATTTTGAAATTTCAAAAATCTTCTAACCCGCGTGTTTAGCTTTCTTTCGATTCACAGCTTTTTGAATAATACCTTCCAATTCCTTATCACAATCTCCATTTCTCATATGATCTCTGAGGCTTACTTCAGAATTGCCATGAAGACATACCTGTAAGATTTCATCAGTTCCAAAGTTCAATTCATACAAGTGTGTAATTCATCACTTTTCATCTAATGTTTTTTTTGCAAAACGTTAGATGATCAATCATCATTTTTAAGTGTTGTTTTGACCAAAAGTAAATATTTGGAAAAAATGTAGGTGGGAAACAAACAAAACAAACTTTTAAGTTGCCATCTGCAGTGATTCGAAGACGATTACACGTGTTACAAAAATGATGACTCATTGAGGTGATAAAACCAAATTGACCAACTGTTCCTCGAATTTTGAATGCCTGAAAGGCTCGGATTTTCAAGCGAAATCAGAAAATTGTTCACCTTCGTTGTATCATTCGCCGAGTCATCCAATTTCATCACGTCATCCCCATATTTTTCCACTATTTTTGATAACATTTCTTCGTATCCAACAAAGTTTGAGTTTTTGAACTCATTTCCTCCAAATGGCATAAACTCGATGAATCGAATATCAAGGTTTTGAGTTTCTGTGAGCTTTATGAAATCCAGTATTTCGTTGTCGTTTTGATTACGGAGAACAACCACGTTTAGCTGAAAAATAAAGGATATTGTATTATAATATCAAAAATATGTCACCTAACTCCAATAATAAATAAAAGCTCACCTTCACTTTCGGAAAATAATCTCTTGCCATAGTTATAGATCTCCAAACTTTGTCGAAACCATCTCTTCTTGTCATTTTTGCAAATTTCGCCTTATCCAGTGAATCAATACTGATATTTATCTGCAGAACGAATATCGTTACTTGTTTCTGATATTGATCCACTCACTTTCGTCAACCCCGCTTTCACTAATTCTGGTAGCAACCTATGCAGAATCAACCCATTTGTAGTTAAACCAACTTGTTTTATACCAGGTGTCCTCGAGATGTCTTCTGAAAATGTATACATATTTGCAGATATGCACAGCCACAATATCAAGAAAAAAGTTACCAATTATGTTTACTAAATCTTTGCGAATAGTCGGCTCACCGCCAGTGAGACGAATTTTATCAACACCATTGTTTGCAAATAATTTTACAAGTCTTAGAATTTCAGAGTTTGTCAGCATTTTTTCAGATGGTTTCAATGGTACACCTTCTGCTGGCATACAATAAAGGCATCGAAAATTGCATTTTTCGGTCAAAGATATCCGAAGATAAGTGTGAGGTCGCATATACATGTCGAAAAATGGGACCTTGGACAATTCATCAATCTGGAAAATTTGATTTTACATATTTGAAGAATTCTCATAGGATTATATACATTTTGGATTTTCCTCCGTATAGCTTCAATTTTCTCTTCTTGCGAATATAATTTCAAACTTCCTATCGGTTCATTCACAATCTTCTTGACAATTTCTTGAGGAGGGAATCGGATTTTTTTCATCTAAAAAAAAGAAAAAAACAGAAAGAGCAACGTAAAATGTGTAATAAAAACGTATGTGAAAAAAATCAATGAGTGAACATAACAGAACATAACGGACAAGTAGAAAATTAGCAATTCAAATGGATTATACCCTTTTGTTGTATGATTTTGCAAAGAGAATGGTTTTTGAGGGCCAACACTGGTTGTTTGATCTGCAGAGTTTCAATAAAACTATATTTTGATGGGAAAAGATGAAATGAAACATAATAATGGTCTTCGACGAGGAATAAAATATTGCTTTTGTCTGGCAAAAATATGTGACAGTTTTTCCGGAAAATAAAAAAACAAATTTTTGAGTGTTATAGATTCTGGGAAAAGTTTTTGAAAAATTAATAAATTGTATAATTTTCACAAAAACCAAAATGGTTCTGTTGAAATTTTGCACTTAAAAATCGAATGAGTTTCAGTAAAATATTATCCCTTTGTAATCCATTTCAATTTTTTACAGCTGCAAAACCATAGTACACCCGTTGTGCCCAGGTGTTTTGTAAGAGGTCACAGTGTGTTTCGCTTCACTAGAAACAGTTTTCTGTACTCGAAATAACCATTATTGTACTCGAAAAATGTACTCGAAAAAATCATTATTGATACAGATATTGACTTGACTATTCAAATATGAAAAAGTAAAAATCAAAAGTACAGAATGATACTTATAGACACTGGGTACCAGCGAAAAAAAACTGATTCACTAAAACCCAGCTGTGTTTCAAAAAAAAACTGACATGAGAGACGAGTTCAAAACATGCAAGAATTTCAGAAGGTTTAGTAAATAAGTATTCCAAATGCCAATACAGAGAAGGATTCAGGAAATATTACTAAACGCTGCGATGAGCAATGTTCAAGATGAAATGATCTCTTCTTGAAAGTTCTAGATCTTCTTCTAAGTCGGGATTCTGTTTCAGGTTGTCTTAATTTTCAATCATATCGGAACTCCAATGTCGTCACCCTATGAAGCTGTTCACTGACTGACACAGGCAAACAGATCTGCACTTAATTCTCAAAAAGCCATCGGTTGATTTTTTTTCTTACATCTGTTCGTATAGTAAGTAGTATAGCAAAATTTTAATCATAATCAAGAATGGATTTTGTTAGAAGGTCACTGCTTTTTATGAGTAATTTTATCATAAAACATTTTTTAAGTTATCAGATAATTCCTCCAGAATGTGCTACGTAGGTCAAATCCGTTTTGAAGTTTTGATTTTTCACGTCAACCGTCTGGAACTGAAAAAATAAGCAAAACTGTATTCGCAAAAAACATGAACACAAAATCGTACAGAACTGAAAAAAAAGATAACAAGATTTGGTTCCTATCTATAGAAAAAAAATTCCGGAAATCAAAAGTGTTGTGAGTTTTATTTTGTTCCAATTTTTATTTTGTTCCAATTGAACCATTTTTTATTCTCAGAAAAAAATGTGCCCTCAACAAACTTGGCCTGGTAGGTGGGAAAAAAACTTATCAAGCAAAAATAGAAAACATAGGTGGATCGTTTTTTTTTGGTTGGAGTTGTATCATTATTTGAAAACTCTCACAAGGTTAAAAAAAATGTTTTTTCGATTCTACGTAAGAATAATTATTATCACTTTCTTGGGATTGTGTTGCAGATTCTCACGTTTCTCAATTCTCAATTCTCTCGCAATTTCATTACCATAACCGAATGAATTAAGCCTACAGTGATTCATAATCAATAAATCGCTATAGCCTTTCACAGATTGACACAGGCAAACAGATTTGTACTTAATTCTCAAAATGACATCATTTGACTTGTTTCTTACATCTGTTCGTATAGTAATATAGCAACATCGTCATTTTTTGAATATTCCAATTGACCATCTTGATGTGTTTCTTTTATTTTGGATACTCCAAACGTGAGTCTACTTAATCCTAAATTCCTAATTTCGCCAAAATTCTCAAACGCTCTGAAACTGTCAGCTTGATAAAGCGTATGATATCCGGTCGTCGATGTTCTCAGAAACCTTGTGATTGTGTCCGTGCCTGACACAACATTTCCAAAAAAAAGTTTTTTTAATCAATCTGAGAACCAAAAAAAACATTAAAACGAGATTCTTTTATCATTTGAAAAAATAATTGTTGGCGATATGGGCTCTATTGTAGCAGATGATATTATCTTCACACATTTTCCACCGGAGCCGGAGACTCATCTTTATGATTACGTTGAATATTATTGTGGAATCGAAATCCCTAGAATTGAAAATTCTCCAACTAGCCGTGAGTTTTTTATTGGCACTTCAGATACAGTTTTAGAAAAATAACTTATAAAGGAAAAAACACAGGATTATTTTATGAAACACCAAAAAACTTTTAAGCTTGTGAAAATGAAAAAATTAAGAAGCTAATTAGAGAAAACTGTCAGTTGTGTAAACTTTGCACAAAAGATAGAAAAATAATATTTTTTGTGTAACCAATTGTTGAGCACTTTTGGTCAAAACCGATCAAACTAAATCATTTGGATCTCACCAGAAAAACTACTCGAATTTTTGTTTCATACACCCCCATTTCTGTACTATCAAAAGACCAAGTTTTTGATATGAGTCAGATCGTAAAATTCAAAAAAAAATCTTATTAATTGGCTTCAACACTTTTTTTTTACAAAATAAAACATAAACATAAAATGAGTTTCATGTTTACAAAGTGAAAATACGTTTAACATCAAAATAAACTTTTTTATAACACCTTGTTTGATGTATGATCTTTGCAAAATAGGTAGAATTTATGGAACCGATAACACAATACCTTTGAGTAACTGTACATAGTCTTACATCTGATTTCAGAGAGGTTGTTATTACTGAAGTCTTGAAAATTAACCCTCACAATCAAAAACTCGGACAAAACAACCCATTACACTTTCACAAAAATATTCGCCTATGGTAACACTAAATTTTTAATTTCAAATAAAATTCTTATAGCATCTGATAATTGTAGAAAATGAAACTGACAACAAAAATAATATTCGACAGTTGTATACTGTATACTTTTGGGCCAACTGTGAACATTTCAAAATTTGTCGAACTCTAGTCGTTTTATTTTTCGAAAAATCGTTTAGCTCT
Source organism: Caenorhabditis sp. 38 MB-2015 (assembly GCA_900536415.3). Taxonomy (NCBI): domain Eukaryota; kingdom Metazoa; phylum Nematoda; class Chromadorea; order Rhabditida; family Rhabditidae; genus Caenorhabditis; species Caenorhabditis quiockensis. The sequence goes on from LR548798.1 coordinate 266,135, forward strand.
CTAAAATGTCTAATTATCCAGAGCGAAGACCTAAGTTCTTGAAATATCCAAAGTTCTGCCAAAAAGTCATGGTGGTCTTGTTTTTGTCCCATTATTTATCAGAGCACATGGACATCATTCAAAACCTCTAATTTTTCAATAAAAATAATCTCTTGAGAAACTTTCAACATTAAATTTCATCTGAAGTTAATCAAAAAATAATTTATCATTCTAAAGTTCTGTTTTTTTTGTTGAAAAAATACAAGAACACAACCCAATAAATGTTATATTTGCTTGTAGTCAAAAAGTGTGGGTCAGAATAACTATCACACCTGTGTCAACTTATCGATTCACATTAAAAAATTCGAAACATTTCACAATGCTCTTTCTTTTTTCCAAATTCTTAATTCTTGGTCAAATTACCACTCCTCTTTTTTTGCTCCGACCAATCTGACATTAAGGCGCCAAATGCCTTTGATAATACTGTCGATAATCATGCAATCGCACTTGTACACATATACATATTTCGAAAATGTTTGGAGCCTCTTATCACTTTTTCCCTCTTTTTTTTTCATCATCAGTTTACTTTTTTATAGTATGCATGTGTGTAGAGAATTTTTACAGCTTCATTGTCTCTACGTTTTCCTTTTTATATTTAGAATTAAATTTTCATTCTCAAAGATTACTTTTTTTGGTTACTGAAAGTGACATTTCTCATGGTTCTGATGTCCTTATGACTCATAATTACAAAGAATACTTCCGTGTTCATTGTGGTTTGAACACGGATTCTTTATTTTTATCATTAAAAAATTACTTTACGTGGAAAAAGAAACAAAATAAGCTCATTTTCACATTCCATTCATTTTTGTAGAGGAAACTTCGATAACAAAAATCGATTCACAATTTTTTGATCATACCGCCAGTTCGGTAAATAAACAAAAATAGTGTTTTTCTTTCAGTTTTCCGCCGTTATCCGCAACTCATACCAATGTCGGTCGATGAGAGTGCGATTAACCATCCAAAATCGGAAATTCCGCCGAGCGTAGCAGCAACCATCCCGCAAACCGTCTATGATCAATTGAACAATGACTTTTTGCCGGCAGCAAAAGCTCTTGGAGGAGCTGGAATGAACTTGGTGAAAGCGTTCCACTTTCTTCAAGAATCGTTGATTTCTTATTGTGAAGCTACTCATAAGTTGATCAAGTCAGCCGATTCAGCGAATGAGAAATCGAAACAAGAAGCTGCGGAATTGTCGAAAACCTTTAAGAAGTTTGTTGAAGTCGTCAATGCAAACCCGCAACAGGCATGTTGATTTTATAAAAGTTGAACAAGGGTTTTTAAAACATACAACTTCAAGATGATATGTAAATAATGAATTATAGTGAGATTTTAGGCTCTTTTATCATAATTATATTTTAGGACTAACCATATATTTTCTTCTCAAAGCAAATGAATTCTAGTGAAGTTGAAGGCCTTTAGAGTTATTTATAAAACAAACTAGAAGCATAAAACAATCCAAAATCTGAAAGCACAACCTGTACCATGAAAAACCATGAAAAAATGTATAACGTGACATTATGACTTTCAAAACACAAGAACTTCGATTCTAAATCTAAAAATCATGAAATAACAGAAAAATCAGGACTTTTTGATTTTTTTAATGATTTTACTTGTTCTGTTAGAGATGAACAACATTTTTCATCCCTCGTTATGGTATAATATCTATTTGATCTCATGGTTCTCGACAGAACATCACTACTAATCTAAAGCATTGTAATCATTTTGATAAGAATTGTCATCTTTTTCCAGATTGCCAAATTTGAAGCGATCGCATTGAAAATCAGCGATTATAGCTCGAAAGACAAAGAAAAGACCAAATCAGAACTTGCTGACTACAAAAAAGAGGTCAAGAAAATTGCCAAAAAGAAGAACTCAAAAGAGCTTGTTGATTTTCATCGGTCCGCGGCTCATGATTGGACTCGTCAACAAGAACTTCGTTACAAATTCTTCAACGAGAAAATTACTGATTGGATTGAAGGGTAAGATATCTATGAAAAATGGTACAGTATGAACAAGAGTTTCAGATTTGCTTCACTTGCAAAGATCTTTGATGGAGAAAAAGAAGAAGAAGTTGAGGTGAAACAAGTGAAACAAGTGGAATCAGTTTATGAGGAGACTAAACCTAAAGAAGTTTATACATCAGCTCCAGCTCCAGCTCCAGTAGATTGGCATCAAGAACTTCACAATAACGCAGCAAAGGTTGCTCAAGAAGAGAAACTCAGTCTTCCAAAAGTAAACATTTTTTTTGTGGTTTTAAACAAAATACAAGGATTATTTCAGCCTCCACCAGTTCCGGTCGTTAACCAAAAGTCTCGATCTTCAACAAGCGATTCATCGGTTGCTTCAACGTTAGAAGACCTACCATCTGCTAGAAAGCCAATGGTTTCTGACGGAGTTACTCTTGTCAGTAACCATCGTCGCAACTCTATTGAAATCACAACAACCCCAGCCGCACCACCACCACCAGTAGCACCACCAAGAGTTTATGAAAGTGTCCACCAACGTACACCAAGTTATCAACCTCCTGAAAATGTTGCGCCAGGAGTATCAACCCGAACAGGAAGATCTATTCCGGGAGCTGTGCCAGTTTTTGGACTTGTTGGAGAGATTCCTAAAGTTTCGAAAGAGCGATACACTCCAGCTCAAGTAAGAGATAGTGTTATCTATGAATATTATAAATATTGATGATTTCAGAATGGTCGCAACCCTTATAATGTTGTGACAAGAGATCAAATTCAAGTTGGTAGAGTTGTCCAAACCCCAATCACTGAAGAACAAATGAATGCTAAAAAGTTCTACGTTGAATCAAACTATGTTGCTAATGCTTCGCCATCACATCAAGCAAGAAAACCATTGGTTCCACGTAAAGAAGAGAAGAAAGAAGGTGATCATTTTGTACTGCTTGAATGGATTCAGAAGAATTTCATTTATTTTCAAAGGCTCAGTAAAATTGAAATTGAAATACCAATTTTTTATGGTGTGCCTACATTAAATTCAATCTTAGGTATTAGGTAGATACACTTTGTCGTTTTATGAAACCTAAAATTATCCTTCGGTCAGCAGCAGTTTTCATAAAATGTTTCGAAACAATAGCGATTAGCATACCTTTTTTGTAGCTAAAGCAAAAATTTTATTTTTTTTTGAAATGTAGTAATTCAATCTGAAAATTGTCTACAATAATTCTAACAGTCACATTTTTTCAGAAGCGTATTAGATATTTCAGATAACTCCAGACATGAATCAGAACGCTCATATATTTTTGGAACCCCTATTTCTTATTGGGTCCCCTGTTTAATTTTTGGACCCTTATTTCAGTACAGAGCCGTGTATTCAATGTTTCAGATAACTCAAAATATGAGACAGAAATGTTTTTTTTTCAGATTTTACAGTTGCCTCGTATTTCAATCCATCGCATTATGGAAGTATTCTTATCGTCAACGACGATTTCAACGCGTCCTCCGGAGAACAGATGACCGTTAATCGTGGAGATAAGGTCATCCTATTGAAGTGCGGTTCTCGTGGTTGGGTATTTGTCCGTGATGCTGTATCAAATCGCACTGGCTGGGTTCCAGAACCATTCGTCAATCTTTAATAACCAAAATTTAATAATATTCCCTAACAACCTTTCACCAAATATATGTTTTATTAAAAGTTTTTTAAGCGATTCAAAAGTTGAACATTCCTGAACCAACAAAAATATAAAAATGTGAGAAAAAGGTGGATAAAATAAATATATTGTCACGCACTACCTGATCAAGAGCAACAAACGACTAAAGGGAGTTGAGATCAAGAAAGCAGACAAAAAAAAATGACGTAAGCGAGTTATTTATTTCAATGTCAATAGTTCGTTGTTATCCTCTTCTTTACAATTTCGCATGGCTTCCTCCAGAAATCCTGAAAACTCAAAAATAGAAGTTTCTGTATTGTTTTTTGTTTTTGATGACGCACCTCTTTTCATTTCTCGAACAATTACTGTCATCAATTTATTCCAACCCAATCGTGCCAAACAATTTTCACCACTGTATACATTATTGATATCAGCAATCTGGAAATATTCATTCAGATTTTTTTCCCAGTCAGAATATTCTAACCGGAATTAAATCTCTTTGCTGCTCTACAGTATCAGCTTTGCCATTAGCAGTACCATTGCTATTAGTGTCTTCTTTATCCTTTGTAGTCGAATCTGTTGTTCCAGTAGTAACCTGGTCTACAGTCACTTTTTTGAACACTAACCAATTATCTGCGCCAAAGTTAACACCTCTATAAATAAAAAAATTGATCAAGTACGATCAAGAGTTCAGTGGTACCTGTAGAAATGAATTTGACCAATCCGGTGAGCCATGTCATATACACTTGAAATTGGGCAGAAACCAAGAGAACCGACGGCAGTATCAAGGAAATTTTGAATTCGGTGTGCTTGTAGGTGAAATTCTTTACTTTGATTCAACGCGCGAATATCCAAACTTTCACTCTGGATACCAAAATATTCCGCAAATTTGGGTCGTTTTTCAATTAATGTTTGAAGAATTTTCTTGCCCACATTATCATTTTTGGCGCGAATCCATACTTCTCGAATTGCCGCCACTTCTTCATCTGATAGATCGAGGCCAGCCGGTTTCTTACGGCTACTACAGATTCCCATTATCTAGAAACGAAATTTTATTTGATCAAAGAGCGAAGTTGAAAAAAATGAATTTTAAAAAAGAGCTAGAGAAAAATCGAAGAGAGGAAAAAGACTTAAGAAAAAAATTTTGTGAGAAATTTTTATATATAGAGAGAGTCACCAATTTGATGAATAATTCATTTTTTGCATTTCAGGTACGTTCTCTCCCTCAACTTGTCTTATTCTTAGTTAATTTTTTTTAGAATTATATACATATCCAAAAATAGTTTCAGATTTTCGCAAGACAAGTTCAAGAAAACAATGCAACAAAAAAATGGGGCAAGGAAATGAATGAAGAGCAAAATGTCTATGTCACATACCGGAACTCAACATTGCCCGTCTTTTCCCACCACTTTAATTGGGTTTTTTCTCCACCAAAACTGCGATATTTTATAGGAAAAAATGGGCGTGGCTTACAGCAAGAAAAAAAAATGTCAAACACCATTTTCTATTCAACCTCAACAAATCTTTTAATACACATTGCTAATTAATTTGTTGAAAAGAAATGAGAAAAGCAATCAAAAACGACTCAACTATAATACCAATGTCTAAAATAGAGCGAGGAATGAATAATTGGAAAATGTTATGAAAACGTAAATTGAAAAAAAGAAAAGGAAGAAAAGTTGAGCTTAGCCATCATTTATACATTTTCTTTCGTTTCGAAATTGAACTTTGTATTTGTGTTTTCTGGGAGGCTAATGAGACTGGCTAATGAGAAAACCAGTAATGTTTTTGATCGAGTAATGGAGCCTCGTTTATCTAATAATATACTTGAATCAAAAAGGATGAGATGTTTTTTTTATGTGGGAGAAAGAAAGTTGGGTTTGAGAAAAACAAAATAAAAATGAATTGAAATGAGATGAGGAAGCCATGTAGAGATTGCATGTATAATACTGAGAGGGTGGTTCTCTGATCGTTATGAATTTTTTAAATGTGTTGATTCAAAGTATGTATGTCTCCTATGAAGGATCATTTTGACTCGGATAGAATCAGATAAAACTAGTCCAAAAACTGAGAATGAAACACTGTCAAGTTCAAAGACACCAAAAAAGGGCACAAAAAGTTTGTTCCTTGAGCTCTAATGAAAAACAATTTCGAATGAAAAATTATGTTTTGAACTGGGATCCAATAAATTGACTGAAATTATGTTCGAATTAGAAAAAACTTTTTTCTGTTCATGTTTCAAAGCAAAAACAATAGAATCAAGAAGCAAACAAAATTCTCATCTGGATCCTAGCTTTTCAAAAAGCATTACTGATTCCTAATAAGATAAAAATGCTTCAAACGACTTTCCACACATCGATCATCTCATAAATAACTATTACCCAACCTCAAGTATCCGTATTTCACTAAAAATCTCCACGATCTATCGGAAAAGTAATGGATTCTCAGTTTTTGTGGTTTTTTTTGTGGCGGGACATTTGCATTCTATAAATCTTCATTGTCTGACACCTTGATTAGTTTCGGCTTGATTTATTTTACAGAGAAAATACTCCAGATGAAAACATGAGATACCGTTAATGCTTTATGTGTGGATGGATTGAAAAGTATGATTTTCACTTCGAAAATTGCAGTTGACAAATCACAAGAGAAACTCAAACCTTTTTGTCATAAATTGTTTCCACTATCATGAACAATAACTTGTTTTTGCTGTAATTCACAAAAGTCATATATGAACTTCTGAACTCGCAGAAAGCGTGAGTAATGTGAAGTTTTTTTTTTCATGAAAAATGTTGGGACTCGGGAAAAGTGCAAATTTTTATTACTAACATAAAACATGATAGGAAAATATGGTTTGAAGAAATATTTATATTTTTTCTATTGGGAAGTAACTCGAGAAGTTCTCAGAAACTTTGGAACTGAACAAAAAAATTCTATGAGACACGATAACTATTCTCATTTCAAAAATAGAAGCCAATTTTGTTTTCGTAATTTCGAGAAAAATTCATAATATCATTGTTGATTGATGATCAAAGAATATTTCTAATATATAACTGAAAAGTTCTTCAACTAATTATTCAGCTCTTCCTGCAAAATCGCATTTTCTCATGCGTTCACATGAAAAAGCTTCCTGGTTCATAAAAAGCGAACATTCATTTTCTCGTTAAGAATGATGTGATTCCTATTTTGTGTTGGTCTTCGATAATGACTCAAAAAGGTCGCAATAAACTGAGAGGAAGATTAATTGAGATAATATTCAGATGTGAATTCGATGCTGCAAAAAAAAATTCAGAGATCGCAAAAAAAATGCGCTGAGAATTTTAGATGTGTCCTTTCGGTATTATTTATGTTCGTATTTAGAATTATTGATGACCTGTCTCGCTGATCTGCGGCCAATTTCGGTGCAAATTTCATATTTTATGAAATCAGAAAGAGTAGAACGGTTCGTAGAATTTATTCGAACTGAATTGCTTGAAAGAATATTATCAAAGGTACAGAAACAATTTTGCTAACAAATTAGATGATTCTTTTGTCTTTTTTACATTGTCTACGGAAAAATTATTGTAGTGAAAGTTCAGTCCATTATTTGGTCGCTATTAGAGGTTTTTGCAATGCTGAAAAAGTCGTAGCTAAAGTATACTCTAGATGATTCGAAACTGAAAAAAATGCCTTTTTCAAAATTTTATGGCCAGTTTATTCCTTTACTCGAAAACCCTCCAGAAACCATCATTCTCTTTGGCACCTTCTATTGCAAAAATCACCCTCACACACACAAACACATGAAGTGATCTCCGTTTTTTTCAAGAAATGTCTAATTAAAAAAAGTATAAACATCAACAACGTTTTTGAACCCTCAACAAATCCGGAAAATCATTGTTTTACCACCCAGTAATAAAAAACTGCGCATAAGTATCTGCACGTTGCAAAAAAAAATTGTCTACCAGTCTCTGTCAACATTTGCGTTTTCACACGCAAATAGAAACCATTTTTTGATCGTCAGCTTATTTGCTCAATTTATTTTTAATATCAAATAATCCACAAATAACTGTTAACCTTTTGATAGGTCAGCTTCCAAGTTTTAAGCAAAAAATAGATTTCATCCCACGAGACACATTTTTTGAAAAATATATGTATTTTGGTTGGCAAATATTAATGGCAAAATACACATTCCAATGGAGTTCAAAATGAAACCATTGCTCGCTGATTTTTTGTATTCAGTGGGTGTTTATTTTATTTACTTTGGTTTAATTTTTGACAAGAAAAAAGAGAGGTCAAAAGTTCGTTCGAAGAAAATCAACTAATTTGAGAATGGATTACCGGAAATGCAAAATAGGAGAGAACGTGAGAAAGTAAGACTCTTTGCAAGAACAAAAAATTTTTGATCATTGAGTTTGGTGTGTACTTTTGTGATGTGAAATTGGAGCTATATATGTGCGACTTTGGAAGGAATATTTTCTAGGAAAGGTTCATGGGTCATTGTTTTTTGATGTATATTGAGGATCTCGATTATCCAAGTTACTGGAAAACTGCCAAAAAGTACATTTGTGAGAAAAAGACAGAGGTAATACTTTCTTGGCATGAGGAAGTTGTTTGAGACCGGGCTTAAAGAAGTTGAGAATTTTTTGTTTTTGAACATTAAATATCAATATGTCTGGTGTTTGTTCAGGAAACTCGTGTGAAAAACGTTCAAAGGTACATATGCTGAGATGATGAACTGCAAATTAGGAATTCGAAATCACTATCGCTTTAAGATTGAAATTTATCCTTGAAAAATGAGTGAGATTTTCAACCTGTTTTTTTTTAATTGAAAGAATCGAGCCTGTCTAGTTAGTGCGTTATAGTTTCTAACACAGAAAATCCTAGTCGAAACCCAAGGTCCATTTGGAATCTCAAGAAATATACAAAAATCTGTAATGAGCGTACAATCCAATAAGGCCCGTGAACATTTGGGGTATTTTTTAAATATGGAAGTTTTCAAATGTTTTCCATTCAAATTCACCTTTTGCCTTATCTTTCTAGAGTGATTTCACTTTTTTCCTCTTCCTAAGCAGTTCGAAATTCAGCTTCTGTTTGCTGACCTGCTAAAAACGTTTTTTTTAAGTGGTATAACTTTCTTGCCAAATATCATCCTCCCCTTTTCTATTATAATCTATTTTTGCAGCCTACGTGAAAAAGATAGTTAGTAAACATGTAAGATTATCTAGTTTTCTTTTCTAAAAGAGTGCACACACAATATATGCACATACACCGTTTGACCCTGCAAATAATGTACACAAACACAAATACACGAACAAAATCAGTTCCAGTTTTCCGCCTCTTGTAACAGTAGTAGTAGTAGTACTACAAGTAACTTTTCCTTGTGTACTCATCATTGTATACCACCGAAAAGTTTTCAACAAAATTGGGCATTGAAAACAAAGAAAACCTTTTTTTTTGTTCTGTTTCTTCCACTCATGTTGAAACCCATGGTCATTCGTCCTTCAACTTGAAAATGGTTGTGTGTGTGTTATTTTTTGAACAATCTAAAATAAGAAAAAATTATAATGAAAATAAAGAATCCAGTTTTTGACAACTTGTTTATTTGGCTTGGTATGTGGCAAAGAAGACAGAATTTTTTGTTATTTTTTTAGGTGGAGGTGGAGAATGAAGATTAGACATTATTTTGAGACAAATATTGACTTTTTTGTCTGATTATTTTTTTTTAACTCGGAGTTTGATTTTGAAGTTTCAAACTTGGGAAATGAGAAAAATTGGAGAGAATGGGACAAAGCTACAAACAAAAAAAAACACTATACTGAACACAGAAAACATATTCAAAAAGATGAAAGTTTGACAAAATGAAAAAACCAGATCAGGCCTTCTTGGTACTTGGGCCACCGACTTCACATGTTTTGAACTTTTCTCCTAGGTGAACCAAATTGTTCCAAAACAGCGCTTCTAGGGTTCAATTCAAGAAAATTGCAGAAACCTGACAACATTTCGGGAGTAAAAACCTGCTTCCTAACCTAAAATTATCAAAATTTGTCCAATTGAGTTCGATTCGAAAATTTAGCAGGTTGTCCATGTCAATTCTCTTTTCCCATTTTTCTAGAAAACAATCTGATACTTGCCGAATGTTATCAAATTCTCTATAATCAATCAAACATATGTTTCTTCCCAGGACTATTTCAGTTTTTGAAAACCATTGCAAGTGTTTTTTTTTGGTTCAAATTGTGTTCCAATTGGTTTCAAAATCTTCAATATGACCCTGATGGCTACCACGTGTTCTGTTATCACTCAATGTTTTCTAATTCAGATCAGAATCAGTTCCTATCAATAGTAATATCTCAGAATAAAACCTGTTTTTTTTCGGAAAGTTCAGCCCTGGGATTTATGTTGCTTCTAGACAAAGAATCTTGGATGTTCTCCGTGCTCCGACTCATATCTAGACCAGGAAGCAAAAAATGAAAAATAAGATCAAAGGTCTTGCTCCATAAAATATACTAAAACCCATTTATTTTTAACACAATGGACGTTTTAGTACAAAACGTATAAAACATCTATAAAATGTATATACATCCATCCGAGTGCAAATATTTTTGGATTAAAATAAGGTCAGGGTTTGGAATATAAAAGAATATGCTAATTTTTGGTTTTTCGAGTATGTTGTTTAACCTTGAAGTTACCTATACAGTTTCTAGAAAGAGGATGAGAGAATAATCCAAAAATTGTTTTCAAACTTTGTTTTTGGGAAAAATTTGTTTTTTTTTTCAATATTACAAACAAACAAATAGCATTATTCTGCAAACCGCTTGAAAGAATAAAAACTATATTTTTTTATTTAACTTTTTTTTTCAAAAATCAAATATATCCAATAATACAATGGTAGGTGTTTGTTCAAACACTTTCGTCTATCTTTCTCCACCTACTATTTCTCTCTTAACCCTCCCCTTTCTTAATACTGTTCAACATCTCTGATTCTCTATACTCTCCAAACTTTCGACTACTGTAGGAATGGTAGCATCGATGGTATAAATAGTGGTTGATGTGAGAGAGGTGACTATCATAACGTCTTCATCGGTTTTCGAGAAATATGGCTTGGCTCCTATTATTGATCGCAGTTGCTGTAGCGGCTCAACCAGGTAAAATAATATACTTCCAAGGCTTAGACCTCATCCTTACTTTTATTCTAGGACCTAAAATGGTTGACGAAACTACTCGCTGGTCACAATGTAAGGATTCGAACCAATCAATCTATGACTTCCAAGTCGAGACTCTTCAAGGAGAATATACCGATTTGAGCCAGTATAAAGGACAAGTCCTCTTGGTTGTCAATGTTGCTACTTTCTGTGGTAAGATATATACTTTTTTGGGTTCCCGTTCTATAGTGATCGATTATCAAGAAAATAATAATTTTTGATTGACAGGTTTTAGAGAAAGTGAAACTTCCCCCCGGGCGCAAACCGGTTCATATGGTCATTTTTTTCAGCTTATACACAACAATATACCGATTTCAACCCACTTATTGAGAAATATCAATCACAGGGATTCACATTGATTGCCTTCCCATGCAACCAATTTTACCTTCAGGTAAAACCTACCTAGAAGAAATATTAATAGATTAAATACTGTTATAGGAACCTGCTGAGAATCATGAATTGATGAATGGTATCATGTATGTCCGCCCAGGAAATGGATGGAAGCCACATCAAAACTTACACATCTATGGTAAACTCGAAGTCAATGGCGATAACCAACACCCAATATACGAATTCATCAAGGAATCATGCCCACAAACTGTTGACAAGATTGGAAAGACTGACGAATTGATGTATAACCCAATCAGAGCTTCTGATATCACCTGGAACTTTGAAAAATTCCTCATCGATCGCAACGGTCAACCACGTTTCCGTTTCCATCCAACAGCCTGGAGTCATGGTGATGTTGTCACTCCATTCATCGAACAACTTTTAGCCGAAACTGCGAATAACTAAATCATCCCTAACCTCATGTCGACCCTTCTTGGGGTTGTTTTACATACAACCTAAAATTATTATTATTGTCACCATACTTTTACTGTATTATAGAGATGTCTGCGTTTTAAAAATAACTTCGGGTTGTTTACACATTACCAAAAAAAATATTGACCTTGTTTGTATGTATTTTTCCTCTTTTTTTCCTGTTGGAAAAGTATATAAACTTCTTTATTTACAAAGACTTTTGTGTTTGATATGTTAGTACTGTGTACGCTTGGAACAAAATATATAGTTTTTCATTAATTCGAAGGACGTGGCAAATTTCAAATTTAAAATAAATTCGGATTTAGGATCTTGAAAGATCATGATTCTACTTTACAGCTGAAATAATTGAATACTTGACTAGCTGCACGAGTATAAAACTGAATAGCACGGTAAAAAGCCCAAATAATAGTATATGAAGACCAATTTTATCATTTTTTTTCTCATACTATGTAAAATTTAGTTCAAAAATCCAAATGTCAGAATCCGATGATGTGAAATATTGTGATAATATTTGTTCAAAACATCAACAGACATAGTCAACTTTAACCCGAGATAAAGCACCAAAGTTCTGTTTGACCTTATTTTTTAAATTACAGGTTCTCCATGTTTTTTTTTAAATATTTTTCAATCACGTCATTACAGTATGTATTCTCTTCAAAACACATTTAATTCGAATCTAGTTTTGCCGTTCTTGAAAATGTTTACGAAAATAATTTGAATGGAAGAACAGCAATTATTGTCCATCATTCTAAAAAATCATAGACCAAGGCCAAGGTAGAACTCTTTTCACAAAAAATAGCCATATGGACAGAAGAAAATAGTGCATTATAACACAAATATATCAGGTTACAAGCGCGGCGGGCAACCAAATCTGAATAATTTATCACTTTTTCGCTTTGCCAAGGTTTTCCCCATTTTACTTACTTTTCCTATTTACCATGCCTCAAAATATAGGTTTTGATGGATGGAAAAGAGTCAAAATGTACCTTCCAAAGCCACAAAGGCAGTGTGATTGTCATATTAATGATCCCCCGCCATGGACTGGTGAAATTCATGGTTTGAGTCAGGCACTAATGAGCAAAACACTACCTATGAGAGCTTTTTGGTGGATTGTTATAGTTATTTGTATATCACTTGGTGCAACTACGACTTTCTTGGTTATTTTGGAGTATATTCAAGGGCCGACTGCAACATCGACAACTATCAGATGGATGGATTCGATGGCGTTTCCAGGAATCACAATTTGTCCTAAGGTTCCGGATTCATTCAATATTACTGGTATAACGAATGATGTGATGGATAGTGTACCCGGAGTTACTGAAGAAGTGGCATATGATCTTGTTGAGTAAGTTGTTTTTTTAATAACGTTGTCTCTGGATCTTTTTATGTATCTTCTAGAAAAACAATATCGATTCCTTCAGTTTTCCTATTTTCATTCCTGAAACTAATAAGATCTCATGTTCGCCCAAAAGTTCTGTATAACATCACTATAGAACCCCAAAATAATTTTGGCGCCTAAAAATTCAAACCTCCTATTATCACCAAAATGTAAATGATTCAAAAATATTGGCGGCAAGAAAAAGCGAAACAGTCATCGAGGCAAATTTTCTTGTTCCGACGACGAGTTTACGAGACTGAATCATAGGTCTTCTGCTTTTTTGAATGAGAGTACCGTAATCATATAGATCAGGAAATAAGACTTTTTTGGAGTAAAAATTATGGAAAAAGTATAACATGTATAAATGTGTATATTTCAGATATTTTGTGGCTGGAAGTGGCTTAGAGAACATGAATGACGTGTCCTACTTCAATCGAACCTATCTCAGTCATCTAAATAATTTATACAAAATCTGGTCAGAAGGATATACTGTCGAGTCTTTTTTTGAAATTATCCAACAACGATACGGATATCAATGTGAAGACCTCTTCTATGAATGTCAACTCGCTGGAAAAGTTTTAGATTGTTGCAATGATCTGATGGTTAAACGAGTTGTGATGCGACGAGGACTGTGTTATCAAACAAAGGCAGGGATCAATCAGACAGAAGCGGATGAGATAGGAAAAATGGCTTTTAGTATGAAAGCACCTTCTAGTTTCACATCGAAGAGTTATAACTACACACAAGCTCAGCTGATTGCTTATGTAACGGATAACTACAACATTGTCACAGAGTTTCCGAGATATTATATTTATCGGAATGAATGGACGAGAATGAAGTTCACTGCAAGATACATTGAACTCATCAAGAGTAAAGATGTGTGTACAGATAAGGTAATTATGATAACACAGGTTTAGAAAATTAACTATAACATAGTGCGAGGAAGTAGAATCCTACAATTTTCTCGAACTTGTGAGTTTCTCTTGTGAACTTGGAACATTCGTGAACTTTTTTCAAATGAAATATGGAAAAAAAAACCAGAACGTTTTTCTATATTGAATATGCTCTTTGAAATTTTCCAGATCTTCGGACGTGATGCTGAATGTATGGTTAGAAAATGGTTACTTTCCAACATTATTCTACCATTTAATTGCACACTTCCCTACATGGACGGAATAATATCAAAATTGCCACCGATACGCGGAGTTTGTGAACCAAACATCATTGCTGATGACTACCTCGATAAAATTCAATACATTTTCAACAGTGCGGCCGTCAATGAGGAGGTTGGTGTTAGTCTGAAATTGACACTTTTCCGAGAAATTATATGTGGAAAGCATAGTAATATTTTTTGTGGCCTATGATTTACTTTAGCTGCCTAATTTGAAATAACTTTATCACCGTATGAACATTCATTTTCAATAATTGGATTACAACCCATAAAAGATTTTGATAAAAGGTTTTTTTTGCATTTTCCCTAAAACCTAAGAAAAAAATTCAATTAGTTAAAAATAGATATTCCTCCTCATTTTCCATCTGTTTTCTGTTTTGCGCATTCTCAAAATTGTCATCTTTTCACAAGAGAGAAAAAATACGTCAACATTATGAATGAGTTTGACTTTTGACTCTTTTCAGTGTACGCCAGGCTGTCGCCGTTGGGATTATCAAACTACAGTGCAACAAAGTCAAACGCTAACCCCATTCGAGGATTATACATTCAATCTGGAAGTTTCGTTCAGTGACTTGCAGGTTTTTTTCCTTACCTACTTTTGATATATTTTTTAGATAACATTTTTTAGTATGAATACGTGAAAGAAATCTACACAACATCGGTTCCTAGTTTTATGTCACAGATTGGAGGTGAAACATTTTCTGATCATAAGGACCTAAAAATAATATTTGTAGGTCAATTTGGATTTTTCTTGGGACTTTCAATCATCACATTCATTCAAATGACGTTGTACGGAATTCACGGCGCTATCATGTTTCTTAAACGACATATTCAACGAAAATTCCCGTTTTGTAAAATACACCTTGCTGATGAATGTAAGTTAATTCAGAGATGCAACCTCGACTTGTAAGTGAGGTGAATTTCAAAAACATCAACAAAACTTGCTGAATTTTCATAATAAGATAAAATATCCTCATTTTTTGCAACGAAAAAGTCGTTGAAAATGAGGTAAAAACTATGACTAAAGCCATCTAAGATCAATGAAAAGATAAATGAGATCATTTGGTCAAGAGGATTATACTAAGCAAACCTGATTTTTTATACTTTTTGGGACTTTACTATTTTAATATGATGTCCATGTATAGTATTATGAAACAACACTGATGTGTGGTCTTTTTGTAATTGGGTTCTATCTTAGTATATGGGTCTTAGGTTAATTTAAGGGCCCAGAGATAATATAAGAGTCCAAAAATAGTAAAAAGGTCCCAAAATAATATGAGAGTCCAAATTGTTTTTTTTTAACGAAAACGGGGGTTGAAAATAATTGAGAATTTCTGGTTGACATGAAGATGTCTCAATAGGTTTGTTGTCAAAATAAAGAGTTTCGGCTTTTTTGACCATGAGAGTTTTAAAATGCTATGAAATAGAAAAAAGTTGTTTTTTAAGTCGTGATCTCGGCACCGTTACTTTCAGATTGCAAATAGATATTCATTCAAAATTTCACTTTTGTTTTGGAAAAATCTTCACGTTTAGCCTCTCTAGAGTTTTTAAAATCCTTATCTCTTACCTCTCTACTGGACAAAATTTTGTTTTTCCCCGAACTGGCGAATGTCCAGATATTTTTCCCAAAAAAAATTTCGAGCCCTGTTTTTTTAATGTTTCGGTAACTTCATTTTTTGAGTTTTCTCGGTGACTTTTCTAATAGCTTTGACTTTTGGACCCTTATTTTTCAATGGGCCTCTATATTATTCAGGGACCCCTATACTAGGTTAGGACCAGAAATTGAAGTGATCTGGACAATAAGTTCTAAAAAACAAAACACGCAGAAATTTCAAATCTCAAGAAATTTTTTTGCCCGCCCGAGCGGTCGTTGAGTCACAAAATTTGAATGAAAGTGTCGGCGAGAATAAAACGCCACCTAGTCATCAACAAAAAAAGATAGTAGAGAGCCAGTTCTTTACTATGAATCATTGTACTTTTGGTGTGTGTAATGTGGTCGCCCTTCCTCTTTTTGAATTCTTGTTGGATTACTGTAGGAGTATCAATGACCAAAGTACACATTGTGATATATCGTAAATTTTCATAGTTTCGAGAAAGTTTATAAGGTTTTGTATGGCGGAATTGAATTTCATGGATAAAAATACTTCCGAGGTGTAGCAAAAACTCCTTTGAAGTTAATCTGCCAAAAATTGTTTGACTACAGTAGCCCGGATGACAAAAATTTGGAGACCGAAAGACCGAATTCTATGACATTTTCAGATCCTGCCAATACCGTAATCACCAATTCGAACACCAATTATCCACCGGAGAAAACATTATCCAATGAGCACATTGCAACATTAAGCCATCGTGTCATAACTACACTTCCACCGAGCCCAGTATCAACTATCATAGATTCAGTGGATATGCCGCCACATTGGGGAACCAGAAACATTGATTGTGAGAGGGTAAACCCCATGTTAACAAGATCAACTTGAGTAGAACATTTTTTGTGTTACGTGTATTATTAGTTTTATTCTTTTTTCTTGCTTGATGAATAAAATATTGAGTATTTGACAAGAATGAAGAAACATGCGCGAACAAGAAGAACACTTATGCACGCATTTATCCATCCGTTTCCTATTCTCATTCCATATGGAGCGAAAGGTACTCGAAAAATCAACCAACCTATGGTAAAGAAGAAAAAGGAGAAGAAGGAGAAGAAATTTGCTTTTTCAAGTTGTTGGTCACTTTTTATTGTCTATTTTTATTTGTTGTTTGTTTTACAATTAAATGTGTATGTGTGTTGGCTATGTTATGATTCTTGTGAATTTTAACATTTTGCTGTGTTTTTATTTCATTCAGAATTAATTTCACCCTTCGATTATTATTCAAATTTTTTTGAGAGAAAAAAACGTGTTTTATGGTTTGAGAATGAGTTTATTTTTCAAGCAAGAAGACCAGATGCCTAGAAATTTTTGAATTTTGTCTAAACATTGTTTTGAAGTTTATGTTATTATTGTTCTCAAGAAAAATGTTTATTTTTATTATTCATGTAGACGTTTTCATCTGGGAATGTGGGTTTCTGAAATAGCTATACAATACGATATTTTCTGAAAACCAATATTATTCCACCGAACAGGTATAATTAAAGTTCATTCTGGGGGAAAACCGCATAGAACTGCGACAATAGTTCTCATGTCGCAGGACTGCTTTTGCAAATAATCACAACTGAGTTTTTTGCCGCAGAGATGTCGCGTATTTTTCCGAAAGAGTGACGCAGATCTGCGACTATTTTAGCGCAGACACGTCGCAGCTGTTGCTTCATTAAAATTTGGAAAATTGCAGCATACATGCGAAGCCAAAATTAGTTTAAAGTAGGTTGAAAATGTTCGAATGGAACAGAACCTTCTTCAAAATCCATATGTATGCTTTTAAGCTTTTTTTTTAACCAGTCCTTGGTTGAAAAATCTTTAGAGAAACTGTATTGGAAATTAATGATTTTTTCTTTGACTTTATTCCAAAAAAAGGAAAGATACTTCAAAATTATCATGCATTTATTCATTATAAATCATTATAAATTAATAATTTGTTTTCTAGTTTTTTTTAATGTCATATTTTGAGAATATACCAGCAGTTTCAAGTAAATATTATTGTCTTCCTTCTCATCTTTCTCAAACCCCTTTATAAACCACAAATTGCATAAGCTTTTTCTCAATAATAATAACAATAAAATAAACGTATTTCTTGATTTTTCATTCTTCCTACAACAGTTGTTCATTTTTTGCTCCTGTTCAAAACGACAATTCATTCAAGAAGAACTCCCTCCCGAGAATAAATCAACATTTTTTGCCTCTTTCATGCTTGCCTGTGGCCAACCAACTGAATATTGACGCTTTGTATTATATTTTTGTCGAGTTAAACAAAAAATACATTTTGTGATGGGAAAGAAAAAAGAGCGAGAATTTGTTTTTCTTTGATGCCCGAAAGTTTTTCGAAATACAACAAAACGTTGCATTTCTATGCTTCTGTGCATTTTTTATTGATTTTATCTGGTTATCCGTAACCAGATTTTTCCCATGAAACTGATTTTTGAAGTGGCGAGAGCTCGACCAACCAACCGATCGACCGGCAGAAAAAAAGAAGCAACTAAAAAATATCAAACAAACCTTCATCTTTTTGTTTTCTCTATATCTCTCTCGCAATTAAAAAATGACAAAAAAACGTGTCTTATCAATTTTAATATTAATTGCCGGCCGCCTAAATCCCCTCCTGTTTTGAAACAACACCAAAAAAGTCGTTAAAATATTTTTGCAAATATTTTATGACTTTCAATTGGCGTGCTAATTTTTGTCTTCTTTTTATGATTTTTCCCCCATCCCACAAGATTTTCTATTCAATTTCTTATTTTTATCTTTTTTATCTTACCTGCTTGACAATTGTTTGACAAATGAAAACAGTTGTTTTTTAATAGTTCACCTTTTTCTTATTTATTGAAAAAAAAAGATGAAATCGTTAAATTCAATGATTCACTTTTTGTTGTTTTATTGTTTTTTTTTTCTGTTGCTATGGCTATCCGGATCATATGTGAATTTTTATTTTATAAAAAAAATATGGGAGGTCCTTCCGTGTGACCTCGAACTCGAACTAACTAAAAGGAACCTATTTGCCTATTCATTGAAATTAGTCTTTTCAACTTTACACCTGCGTTCAGCAAAATGTCAAAAATTCATTCAAATTTATTTTTTCTCTGAACAAAAGAGACAAACTTGCAGTGTCCATGGCTGACGCCAAACTAGTGAACTGATTTTTCAAAATGTTTGTTGTTTTATTTTCGAAGGCTGATCGAGAAGGTTTTTCCATTTTTCTATGAAATTAGAATTTATATATGTTATCGAAATTAAACTTTAAAACTTTCTATATTTTATATATCGAATTTTCTTTTAATTTAATATTGAATTTTTGTTTTTCTTTTTTTAGTTTTAAGAGCAACATATTTTCTTGGTATTTCATACAGGTACAAACAAATTTAAACCGATATGAGTTCTAAATTTCCGGAATTTTCAGATTCTTATAGAAAAAACAAATTATCCAGATTTTCCACGAACTATGGAAATTTTGCTGTTTCAAGAATATTTTTCCTGACTGTTTGCTTGGGGATTTACTCTGAATTTCAGCATTATGCCATCAAATTGTT
The DNA here is from genome assembly GCA_900536415.3 of Caenorhabditis sp. 38 MB-2015. NCBI lineage: Eukaryota > Metazoa > Nematoda > Chromadorea > Rhabditida > Rhabditidae > Caenorhabditis > Caenorhabditis quiockensis. The sequence goes on from LR548798.1 coordinate 285,503, forward strand.
CAATTTCCTTCTTTTCTCTCGAGACTAAATTATTTGAGAACATTTATTGTAAACCTGAACTTTTATCACATATTTCCCTATTTTCCAATCTCATTTCAAAAAATTCTCAGTGGCTCCTCCTTCTTTTTCTTGCACACATACGTCTACTCCCGTTCCACACATTGTTATTGCAAAAGGGCACAAATGGGGCGGGGCCAAGAGAGGCAGTAGTGTCAATGTCCGGCGCGAAACGGTTTCGTTTGTTTTCTATTACACTTTTTTTTCGACGAACCGTCCTGCCGTAACATCACTTTGCTTGTACTATTTTTCTTGGCTTTGGTTATTTTTTGCACTGAAATAGTGAGTCGGAAATTGGGACGAATTGAGAAGGTGAGTGAAGGGATTCTTGGTAGCGATTAAGGTGAACAAAGCTACCGAATTTCTGATGAGACTTTCAAGGGAGAACTACATGTAAGAGCTGATTTTTTGAATTTAAAGTCGAGAAAATTTATAGGATTGCTAGATAATTCGACAAAAGTCCTGTTTATTTCAGTTTCTAGTGCTGATATTTTTAATTTTCAAAAAAAATAAGTCAGTTTCGGATGGCCTGTTATTCTGATGCAATTTTCTCAAAAATCAGGCTTTAATTTTTTTTCTTAGGAATACTGAAAAATATCGAACAATGTGATCAGTATTTCCTTTACCGGAATATGGCTACTTTTCAGGAACTAAAGTTTTCTGCTAAATATGACTTTTTTCTTCTCAGGACCCGGTCCGATTTTGACTGTGAAACTTACCGTATTTTTTCTAATATAAGGACATGTCTTTCTATTTTTCAACCCATGTGTCCTTATATTAGAGGCACTCTTCTACTGGAGAAAGAAAAGCATACGTTTTTTTCACACTCTAAGTACCAATGCAATTTTCTTTATTTTCTAGTCGGGTTCCATGAATTTTCTCAAGCCGAGCCTTTTTGAATTAATTTTTGCATATTCAAATATCTCATGTTCTTGTCAATTTTCAATGCCACATTTTCAACAAAAAATGGTAACTCGTTTCATATTTTGTTGCCACATTCTCTCCATTCTTTCGCCACTCTTTTTATCTTTCCCGAACGAAAAATTACGCAAGAAAGCAAGCAAGCAAAATGAAAAGCCGTTTGTCATCAAACCGCATTACACTATATATATTTATACATATATCATCATTCAAATTTCTTCCATTATTAGAATGATACATGTTTATTTTTGTATTATTTCATTTACCTTCAAGATTTTCCAAGAAAAATCAACAATTGTTGCCTTTTTGAAAAAGTATAAAGATATTTTCGTTCCTAACAGATGACTAATACAATTTTGTCTGTCCTTTTGAAAATTGTACACCCCTCACCCCGCCGAAAAAAAATTTGATTAAAAATTAGGCAAAATGTTGCTTACTCAAAAAAGCAACCAAAAAAAATCATTCAATCATTAGTAGGATTACTTTTTTGTTGCTCTGAAGAGAGCCAAACAAAAAAAAATCCATGCTCATTTTTTATGATCGTTTTCTCTTTCAAACTGAAGAACATAAAATAACAAATGTTTCTGACTTTGGTTTTTCCGAAAAAAAAATTCCCTTTGGGACCTCCCCCTCTTCCCGAAAAAATAGGACTTGTCGTAAAAAATTTTGACAACTAAAAAAGACTAACAAAAATATTAATTTAGTTTTTTTTCTGCTTCTTTTCTTAAGAATGCTCATGAATTACCAAACGTCTTACTTATTAAATATGCATTTGCTGAGAAAAAAAAAGTTTTTTTTTTCGTGTATGTGTTACAAGAAGAAGCATTCATTCTAGTTTTTGTTATGTTCGTACAAGCGTAAAAAAATTAGACCAATGCAATTAGTAGTTTCTTTCTCGTTTTGGCCTGTTTCAACATATAACAATTTTTATTTGAGTATGAGAAGCAATTTTTTTTGTCTTCTTCCGGGAGGCTGCAAAAACTTGTTGTGCAAATAACAAATTTTATAGAGGGATATCCAATTTCACAATTCTCTATTTTTTTTGTTTCACGCTTTTTTGCAATATATCTTTTGTATTTTTATTGTATGCATAGCAACGTACAATCTATTTCGTAAAAATTTCGCTTTTTTTTCGAAAAAGTAGAATTTTCCGAAAAATATTTTTGTTTTTTTCAGCCGCAAATATAGCCCAATATTATCGGCAACATAAGTTTCTGAAAGTTAATATATAATTTTTTCCGATAATTCAACAGTTTCATTTTTCAAAACACAATTTTTGAACGTCTTAACGTTATTTTCTCCCGTTATTCAAGTATGTATGCAGTTTTAAACGCCCATCTGAACATTTTTCCACCTAAAGTTTGCTAACTCAGTTTTTTACGAATACCTTATCATGATAAGAACACTCGTGTCAAAAACTTAACGTTTTTATGTCAACAGAAAAACCTCTTTAGTTACATAAAAGTTTCATGATCTCAAAAATCACATTAATCTTTTTCTATTGATGAATCATAGTTTTATGGGATTCCAATAGTTTCATCATTCTAAACAATATCTTGTATTAATGTAAACGTCTTTAGAAAATGATCAAAAGTTTTCTGAGTATCCTATTTTTAAGACAAATAAATTCGCCAAAAACTGTAATTTGATTTATAGAGACTGAGACGCACTTTTGAAATTTGAAAGTTTTTGGGTGAATTTTTCAAGAACCACACCTATCCTCACTTTTTTGAATGTGATTCAATTCACCAAATCTATCTCAAAAGTGTTATTTCTTTATTCAAGTTTTTTTTTCATTCTCAAAATTTCGGATTTTTGTTCTAACCATTCTCAAAAACACATTAAGTAAGACCAATAAAAATGTTTTTCATTATTATTTTTTTTTAATTACGCTATGGTCGTGAGAAAACAACATTCTCTTCGTTTCACCGGAAATATCAACAATCATTCAAAAAAAAAAAGTTGAAACCATATTGACATTTTTATTAGTAATATATCAAACAGTGTTGTTCAATTAATAAATATATACTTTTTCTAACGAACAAAAATATTATTTTATGTTTTTCTATTTATTTTTCGTGTGAATGAAGATTTGGCTAGTGAATATTTGACATTTTTGTTGAATAAATAACTCAGCAGCCAAGCAAAAATTGTTTTATTTTTTTTCGACACACTTTTCTCAGTTATCACTTCCGGTTGATTGATTGCGGTATAAGTCAATTATAACTGACTGGTTAAGTATTTTTTTATTTCGCTCTGTGTGTATATAATTATTTGCGGAATTATATAGGGCATCCGGTAGCGGAAAAAATATAATTAGTAGGTTTCGAGAAGAAGATGAAGTCTGGAATTTTTCAAAAAGTAGTATAGTCAATTAATTTATATTTTCATGTCCATAAAATTTATATTTTTCTTATATATTGTCCGCGACATACATTCCTATAAGTGCTACCTCTTCTTGAACTAGTTTTTTTTTTTGGATTCTTACGAAATTTCCCTTAATACAAAAATTGTTTTTTTTTGTGAAATCTGAACACTGACACTTTTTATTGATTTTAGTTGTAGATATGAGAAAAAAGCAAATATGATATTTTTGACACTTCGAGAACGAAACAAATTTTATTTTTTCTGTCCATTTTGTAGCTTCGAAAGTGAAATTCATTTTCTGCTAATTTTTTTGTTCTGAAAAAAATCACGAGGAGTTATCGATGATGTTGTTTATCTACGAACAGCGTGGAAACTTGAAAAAAAAAACGGTGAGAGTGATTTTTTCTACCGATTTCTTGTTTTTTCTTTTTCTTTCAAAGATTTTCATTGAAATCTATGACAAAAAATCTCTCATCTATGTACGAGAATACAAAAAAATAACCTCTAAAGTTCTTTCTTGGCAACCGTCACATAAGCTACTACCAAATAACATCAAACATCATTGAAAATCACCCTCAAACCATTTCCTTATTAGGACCATTTTTGCAGAATTTGTTTTTTTTTTCAAAAGGTCCAATATTTACAACAATCCATGACTGAAAAATTGCAGCAAATTATCCTTCCCCTTTTTTTCTTCCATTCCCTCTTCTTTTTTTCCTAGAACCTTAATAAAATCGATCACTCATCCGAAAAAAACAACTGATATACACATTTTTCTCTCTTATCTTTTTTTTCTATTTTATTTTATTTGTCACACTTTGCCCTAGTAAACAGTTTTGTTTTCATTTTTGCCATCCGGACAACTGAATATCCTTGTTTTTTCGAAAAAGACAGATGTTTCAAGTGGAGCTTAGAGTTGTTTTGTTTTTTTTTTTGTTCTTGTAACTTCTTTTTTTTCTCTTCTTAGGTTGGAAAAATGTTTGAAAAACGCTTTTCCTGTTTCAATCTCTCAAAGTGCACCAAATTTTATTTGGTTCAAAAGACCTAATAGCAAGCACTATTAGTATTAGTTCTATTTTTGTTGTGGTTTGTTGTTGCTTTTTATTTCTTCTCCTTCTTCCCCCTTTTTTCCCACACATTTCGAATCTCTTCTCTTTTTTGATAATTACTCTTGTGGTAAAAAGAGTTGTATACATTTTTTTTTTCGTTGCAGATTTATTCAAATGGAAAAATGAGCTCGAAAGAACACGTTTTACCAAAAGCTGAAGTTATCGAAGCTTGTAGAAAAGGTGATTATGATAAGGTGGCTTATTTTTTATCGGGAAGACGCAGCAAAAAATCACGAACACCTTTGAAGTAAGTTGAAAGGAAGTTAATTTTTCATTTTCTTGATAATTTTCAGGTTTTTCCGCTCAAATTCCGATTCTCATTGGCTTGTTGATTATCGTGATGACAAATCGCAACTCTCCTTGTTACATCATTCTGCGCTTGAGGGTCAAAATGAGATTAGCAAGTAAGAAATGGGTTGACAGTGGATTAAAAATCTTTTTTGATAATGGGAAAAAAATAATTTGCAGATTTTTATAAGTCTAGGGAAACATGATCTTCAAAGAAAAACTCACAAAAAATTGGCCATTCTTATTAACTTCAAAGCCATTCATTTGCAACCACCAAATTTTTTGAAAAATCAATCTCTAGAAATTTGGTGACATTTTCAGATTTTTTTCCAGAATTAAGGTGACACTTTCAGATCTGTTTCCGGGATTTTCGGGAAAATAAATCAAAAAACAAATTCATGACATATGTCCAACATCAATCTACAAAAAATACACATCAATCAGATGTCTTACTAGGTGTCCGACATTTCCCGAATAGGTGTCGCATTAATTCAAAAATATGGGTTATGTTTTTTTTGGATGGGGGCTTTGTGAGAGGAATAGAAGGAAAAACAAGTTGAAATGAGACGACTAATTTGTGCTATCATAATTATTTTCAGATTGTTGATTGACTTTGAACCCCTTCTCATCTTGGCGAAAAGCACTAAAAACATCCTACCAATCCATTTAGCTTCATGGAATGGGCACTTGGAAATTGTCAAGGTAGAAATTTACTAAACTCTTCGAAACCGAAATTCTGTATTTTCTAGATGATGCTTTTTGTTCGTCTCGACAAACCAGTGAATCTTGTCAATCAGGTCAACATTTTCAATGAAACACCTCTACATTTGGCTATTCAACGAGGTCATATGAATGTGATTGCATATCTTCTGAGAGTGAGTTTTTTTCACAATTTCAAAAATTTCAATGTAAAATTTACAGAAAAATGCGGATCCATTCATTCGAAATGAGAATAAGGAAAATGTTCTGGATGTAGCTGCGAGAATTGGACATCCCACTGCAATTCGACTTCTCTGTCAAACTTGGCCTGATTTCCCAGTCATGGTAAGTTTTAGACATTTTTACATATGTATATTTTCTTCATATATATATATATATATATACATATGTGGTTTTCAGAGTGCCTATGAGTCATTGAAAGTTGAGACCGCGGAGCATAGACGTCCATTCCCAGCGATATACCCATTCCACCTTGCTGCCAAGCATAATCATGTTGATTGCATGAAGGTAATTTTTATAATTTGAGATTCATTCTCAATCAAAAATACAAAAAATATGAACTCTCCTCTTTGTTTCGCAATTTCCATTTCTTTGTTTTCAGATTCTTCGCGAGTTTGGTTTCTCAATTGACTATACTACTGAGGATGGGACTGCTCTTCATGTTGCCGCAGCTTGTGGTCAAGTTGATGCTGTCAGATATCTCCTTAGAGAAGGAATCAACACAAATATCAAGAATCAACACGGACAAACAGTTCTCGCTATGATTATTGATTTGCAAGAAAATCGTCGTCCTGAAATTGCACAATTCGTGAAAAATCCAGAAGGATGGAAAGAATGTCGAGCTATTGTTGAAGGCGTAGATAAAAATGATTCTGGACGAGACACTGAAGGAAGTGATACTGAACCTATTTGGCAACAACTTCCCGCTCAAGCAAGTGTTCAATACTATCCAGATCAAAGGAAAAATAATTGCGCGATTTATCGTCCACCTTCCGTGTCAGCGAAACTGCGAGATTATTCACCAGAAGCCACTGATGTCAGTGTGAAGTCTGATTTTGATTACGCATCTGGTACTCTTGTAAGAACTTGGAACAGTAAGATGTATGGTACGTTCACTGATAAAGCATTCGCCAATCAGAAAGAAAAACAAAACATATTTTTCAGACGAGCAGACTGGCGCACCACGTTTTCCAAAAACCAATCCATACAGCAACAATACTAGACATCACTCATTCAACCGTGTCAGCGACACTTTGCCCATTCGTTTGAACCAGAATCGCACCAAACCATCACCACCAAGACCAACAATTCTACCCGATCATTCACCATATAAAGGAACACCACCAAAAGAACCACCACATTATGATGATTGGGAAAAGAGCAGAGGATTCAGAAGCATTCATCCAGGAGCATATGATAATGTTCCACAAACTGATATGAATTTGAATAGTGAGAGTGGTTTGAAACGTCAAACTGGATATTCTACATTGCCGGCAGGTGAGGATTTTGATCAAACGAGATAACCTACATCATTTCAAGCTTCATGACAATTTCATACTAAACTGAATTTTTCCAGTTCGCCCTTTGAATTCTACACCAGTTCGTCCAACTTTGCGTGAAGACACCTTCCAAGTCGAAACCACCCCAACTCATGATAATATTTACAAAAATCGTAAGTTTTCATATCTTGCACAATTTTTCACACATTTCAACGTTTCTAGATTTCACAATGTCTCGTACAACATGCGATCGTGAAGATTCTCTCGGCCTCACTCAATCACCCCGTCTTGATACTCGTGCCAGCAGCATTACATCTTCATTAACCTATGCTTGCTCAACTCTCGAAAAAACTGAACCAAGATACCCAACAACATCGAGAGCACCACTCGCCTTACCAGAAGAGATAACCGGAAGTGTCAGTGGTGGAACTGTATTCATGTGTAGTCCGGAGAAAGAGGGAAATCACGTGACGGCCGTATTTTTGAGTGGAGAATGTCATGATGGTGAAAAGACGCCAGATAGCCCGCCATCTCCAAATACCTCAAAAGCTGCTATCTTTGGAGCTCTTTGTGGAAAGGATAACAATGCTTCTTTCTTCGCTACTCACATTGGTCTAGGTTCAACAGCTTCTTCAACTCTCAGCGATGTCAGCACTGGATCGCCCGATTCTCCACCCCAACAATCACCAACCCACATTTCCAACGAGGACAATACTGGGTAAACTATATTTTATCATAAAAAATAATATCAGAAATATTTCCAGTGTTCGAATCCGTCGCTATAATGCTACTTCAAACATTTTCAACACATCGGAATCATCCGCTTCCACATCATCGACATCTACTGATGATAAGAAATCATCAGATGAGGCTGATTGGAATAAAGTCACTGAATTATTTGAGACATTCGGAGCAGCTCCATGTCGTGAGAGTGTATTTGTGCGTGATTATGAGCCAAGAGTTGCGGTATATCTTCGAGATCGTGGTTCGAAGGCATTGACACTTCAAATGATTGATAATGTTGTTGGTGAGAGAAGAAGTATTCAAATCCCATCAAGATTGATGACTGTAACTGAATGGTTGGAGACAGATGTTGGGATTTCGAACCGAGAAGCAAGACATATCGGAACATTGTTTGAGAAATATGGATATGATCGCTATACACAACTGGTAAGTGTATCCTGATGGCTTTTCATGTACTATGGATGTGGTTTCGTCTCTGGATAGTCAAAATTTGTTTTCTTCTGCTATCAAACTGAAATTTTTCAGAAGGGCAGTTTGAACTATTCTGTGATGGCAAACATGAGCATTTCTGGAACAAATCAACTTCTGATCATGAATCTTATTGAGCAAATGGTTGAAAAACGTCCAAGTGCAAGTAAGTTCCAAATATTCCAGAAATTACGCACACATAGTTCAAAAATAATTTGTTTCAGATGGATTTTTCTATGTTAGCGATTGGTTGAGCTCTTTGGAACTGACGGATTATTTGGCTAATTTTATCAATTCGGGCTACAAAAACATGACAACAATAGTCAATTCAAATATGGATGAGGGTGTTTTGAACGTAAGTCACAACATAGAAAACATACGAACTAATTGTATTCAATTGAACACTTATAGAGTCTTGGAGTCTACCAACCTGGTCACATTGCTCGCATTCAATACTCGCTCCATCGTGCGAATCAAGAAATTCAATTGCGTGAAACCACTCCACCTTCCACCAACGCACCACCAAGACCACCCAGAGCAGCTCAAAAACCATGCGTAGAATGCTCAAAAATCAATTTTGAGAAAATCAAGAAGCTTCTCCTCACCGATGGATCTTCATTCTGCGCAAATCAACTTGGTATTCATGAGATTTCAAGTGTTCATGGTACCAAAGAAGCGCATTTGACGATGCATGATATTAAGGAGAATTTGAAAGAATGGGATGCTATTCCGAAAGTCTTGCTGGAAATGAACTGTAATGGTATTCGTGTATATGATGCAAAGAAGAAGGTGGGAAATACAAATTTAAAAAATACAAAAAAAAGTGAATTTTCTGTAGATTCTGTTGGCCACCCACAAAGTATACAATATCAATGTTGTGTGCCAAGATCGCAAAGATTTGAACTTCTTCTCCTTCATCGCTAGAAATGATCAAAATCGTTTCTTCTGCTACACATATTGCGTTTTAACTTCGGTATGTTTATAGACTTCCTGAATAAAAATAGGTCTGTTGAAATAAAACCTTAAAAAGATCCAATCATCTAAAAAATTTCTGAATTCAACTTTTTCTGAATTGGGCCATAAAAACGGACCCTGATATTATGAGTCTTAAAGCTATTTCAAGACGATTTCCAAAAAATTATACCAGATTCAAATTTTTATAGTGAAGTCTAGTTTAGAGAATATTTGAGTCCGTTACGAAAAGCCTAACGAAAGAAATGCACGTTAATAAACAGTGCGAAATTTGAAGCACAATTTTTGGTGTTCAACCTGGACCTCAGCAGCTGATATTAGCGGCATCGTTACCAGCGGGTCGAGAACTATAAGGGTGCATATCTCGTTTTTCAAACGCCGTTAACACCCTGATCCCTTGTAAAAACGCCGCTGCTCAGCAGAATAAATTTTAACTTTAAAGTTTTTCAGACTGATAAGTTATTAGATTTTCAAAAGTTTAAAAAAAAAATTTTTAGTGAAATAATTAGAGTATTTTTTCCAGGATATTACATTCGAAATAATCCACACAATTGGTATGATGTTTGACATTCGCCGAAGACTTGACAAAAACATCTCGCTCGATTTCCCTTTCAACTGTTGCCACTCATCTCATGAAAAACGTTAAAATCCCCTAAAAACATGCCTCTTTTCTGAACCTATGGGTAATTGAATACTTACTTATTTAATTTTTCTGTCTAGCTATGTAGATGTTTTGTGATTACTATTTGTTCACATTCCTTTTTTTTATTCATCCCTCAAAAAACAATACAGTATTTTTTTTTTTTCCTTCTGACATAGAGATTCGTACTAAAATGTAATGTATTGTTGTGATGATTCTTAATGCATTTGTTTCTACTATATCATAAAAAAATATGTTTTTTTTTTTGAAAAGATGTTCTTAGAACTAAAAAGAGGCCCATTAATGGTCACATGAAGATGAAAATTGAGCAGCTGATTTTAATTCATTCAAAAAACAACCAAAAATGAGAGATGAGTGACAAGTCAAGTTTGGATCTTCTTTTTCTACTCTTTCTTCTCCCAACTCTACTAATATTTGTTTATAATATTCTGATGTTGTTGTTTAACCGGTTTGATGATCTATTAATGACGACGACAATGTTAGGACAAACGATGCACACGTTTTTATTGGGATATTTTGGGTTATTATCGGAATTTATTGCCCATTTGGTTAGGGCTTCACGAGCAAAGGTGAGACGAAGCTTTTCATTTTTATTTTTTTTTTCTGAAAATATCTGTCTGGATATTTATATTTATTGGTTTTCTGAATGATGAATTCTTGTTATTTCACTAATTCAGATTTCAAATGACTAATAAGTAAAAACTTGGAAAAAACCTTGAAACCATCAGTTTTTACTTGGTTCGAAAAAAATTGTATTCTCTTGTAGTCACGGAAAATTTTAGTAATTCATTTCTTCAAATTGCCACGAGTTAATTTTTTTGTTTCTGTAAAATCGTTCGTTTTTTTATTGTAGATATATAATTTTTATATCTAGTATTGAGTTAAATAAGTTCTGTGGATATTACAAAAAATTACAGAAATTTTTCAGAAAAAAATTTTTTTTTTGTAAGACAGTGTTTGAGCAAGTGGGAAAAGGTAATGTAAACAAAAAACAATTTTTTTCTTTAACATTTTCGAAATTTTGAGGATTGATTAGCATTGCATTAGTACGTCTATTACCAGAATTTGGAATTGATTCATCATTTTTGAACCACTCTAGGAACATTTCGCTGTATTTTCAGAAAAAAATCTTAAAATTCGACATCAACCGGGAAATGTTTCTAATAGTCTGAGATAACATTTTGACGATGAAAAAACATTTACCAAATTGTCTAGGAAAACAAATAAATTTCAGAGTTTTAGATTATTTGATATGGTCCTACAGAAATTGGAGCACATTACTGATATCATTGAGCATAATTCTGCGAAATATGGGGCTAAACGGACTATTTTAAACTGGGATTTGACGGTTTAACTAAAGCGGTTCCAACTTTTAATCGCTACTGTATTACGTGCAGATTCAAACCCGAGATTTCAAACAAAACTGAATGAAAATTTACATTAAAACATTTAAAATTGAGGTTTTTGATTTAGAAGGTTGTTTGTTATATTTCAAAAGTCTCAACGTTTGTTGTACAATATTTCATCAAATTATCAGACGGAAGTTATCTTCTAACAAAAAGCATTACTGAACAAACACCGTGTTATATCCAATTTTGCCCAAAAAATCCTTCCTGTCACTTACATTGTTTTTGACCTCTTTCATATCCAAGAATATTGGAACAAAAAAATAATAAAAATTTGTTAGCAGGATGAATTCGTTATTAGAAATTTGTTGGGTATGATGAAACAAATTTTGCTCAAAAATTTCCTCATTTTTTCCCGTTGTTTTTTTCGTGTTGTTCAACCAATTTCGTATGTCATTACACCAACAGCTGAGCTTGCCTTTATACTCAATTTCCACTTTTTTGTAGTGTTCAGATTTATTTACTTCTATGTATTCACTTTTTTCGTCTTTCTGGAAAATGTCCTTTTGACAATTGTTTTTTTTTCAATTTCTAAAAAAGCTCATATTTTTTGCATAATGTTTTTCAACCAAGGAAAAAAAGATGGAAAAACTGACGGAAATTGTCTTTCTTTTTTGGATCTGGCTGTCAAAAATCAACTAAAATTCAATTTCTTTGTCCTTTTTTTCTCTATTTCTTCCTGAAAGTACATGACACTTCCTTATTAATCGTCATACAAATGCCAAACACACTTGCAGTTTATCTTTTTGTTTTGCAATTTCATTATTGTGTGGGCTGGAAATAGGTCAATTTTAGTTTTTAGTATAAATTAATTATTTGTTATCTCAGAATTGTTATTGAAAACAACTAGTCATGCAAAGACTTGAATATATTTTGTAAAAATTCATTCGGAGATCAGTTTACAATAAATGATAATGGCTTTCATAAAAAAATTTTTATGGAATTCTAGTTTTTCCCCCCAAAATCTATTATTTACTGATGATCTCAAAATGAACCTGTTGAAATGTATGTACATATTTAACTAAAACAGAATCATAACATCTAATAAAAAAGGTCATATAAGGTTTTTCAGAGGACCAAATTCCAAGAGAACTCTTGATATTCTCATGCACTTTCTGAACGCACAAATTATTCAAATAATTTGTCATTAGATCTCCAATTTGGAAAAAAACAAAATGATAGTATTTTCGATATAAAAATCATGTTAAGAATTAGTGAAAAATCACCAATTAGCAAAGATCGCACAATAAAAATTTTCAGCATAATATAATTTTTGAAGTAAAAAATTGAAGTGTTTCCAAAAAAAATTTATGATCTGAGATGCTACCTTCAATGACTAAGAATGAAAAATATATTGTACTATCGAAAAATATATTGTACTATATCTTGAATTCCAGATCATTTGACTTACTGGTACTCTGCAAGACTTTTTATAACTAAAGAAAAAAATGAAAATTGCAAGAACTAGACCGTCCAAATCTCATATACAACTCTGCTAATATGTACACATCTATGTTTTTTTTTCAAAAATATAGACTAAGCTTTTCCCCATGAATTTTGTCATTCAGTATTTTGTGATCCTTTAACAGAATCTCATTATTTCACCACTTCGGTTAGAGTCAGACTCCTACCGCAACCCAACTTTTCTTAGAACTCATGAAATGTTCACTGAGATGATAATTTTGTAAACACCTTCACTTGGGAAAATTATTCAATTATATTTATTTACTACATTTTCTCAATAATCATTTTCTTTGCAGATGAGTATCATCCATGAAAAAGATATCCAATTATCACAGCAAGAAGGAAGAGTCTACCCAAAGGTTCAAAAACTTCCAAATCCTCTCTGTTGTTTTAAAGTCATGCATATTCGGGTAAATTTTATGTAAAAATATAAGTTATATATTTTTTTTAATTTTTCAGACTGGTACTTTATGGATAGCATATTGTGAAATTATGTGGATTGTAACACAATTTGCATTTTGGACCGCTGAAAGCATAGTTCGAGGTGCTTTTCAACCATATATTATTATTGCTGGGTTCAGCTTCACTTTTATTCAATTGAGTAAGATTCTGAATTTTAAATTATGCGGAAAAAAAACTATACTTGCAGTTTTGACACTTCTCCTTATCCAAGGAACTCAAAAATTTCGCTTGGCATATATCGAACTATATATGATTGGAGTATGTTGCCGATTATTCTTATTCTCTTCGTTTTTCTTGACATTTCTCTTCTTTTTCATTGTGGACGGAGACTTCTACAATAATGGTGAGTTTGTTTTTCAAATTCAATTCTATCCGGCTTTTTTCTCTGGTTTAATCCAATTTTCGAGTGACTTCTGATTCATTCGAACATTTCTATTTTGAATCAAATTAAAGAAACTAATCCATCAATTGAGATTTGTATGAAATGTTGTCATATTGGATTTGGAAACGTTTTTTTTTCAAATCTACATAAAACAAAGATCCACATTGAGAAAATCATTGAAACAAAAATTGAAATTTTGCAAAAAATCTACAATTTTTTTTCAGAAAAAGAGACAACATTTTTCCATCATCACCTTCTACTGAAAATTGGATTCACAGCACTGTATGCAGTTTTGAAAATGTATGCATTGTACACGGCGTATCGATGTTATTCATATATTTCTCGAACAAGACGGACACTTTTGCAATTGACGGTTTTCAACGATCATGAAAAGTTAGTTTGTGACAATTGAAAATCTTGGAATTTTTAATTATCAAAATTTGATTTCAAGGGGTGAATGACTTCCTCGTAGTTAGTTTATCCAATATTCCAACACTCTCTCAAAGTTTGGAAAATCCGATTTTCACCTCTTGCAAAAACTTTTGCACAAATTGTTTTTCTATTCTACCCTCTAAATCTATCAAATCGCATATATTTTATTGAAAATCTCCGAATTTCACTTTAAACATTCCCTTTTAGTTGTCATTTTCAGTGAAATGACATTTCTTTTTCTACCAATTGAGAATGTTCTTTTGGATTTTTTTTTGTTTCCGTTGTAGACGTTGAGAGTAGAACTACGAACTACAAAGCAGGTTGAACTTGATTTGGTGAATATGTTTGAAACGTGAAGTTGAAGATCAAAATATTAATTTTTATGTGCCCATTTATCAACAGGTGCATTAAAAAGTTTTCACACTTCTAGACGAATGAATTCTTAGAAAAAAATGTTGCAATCGGAGTGAACTTTGCATGTATTTCAATATAGTAAAGTTCTTGGGTGGTTTTCGAGAACCCACATTAACAATTCTAAATCTGATGTCTGATGACGCATGAACAACCACACAAGATTTTATATTCGGATAAATCATTCATTATCGTGAGAAAAACAGGATTTAAATATTTTCGAGAAGTTCCAAATGCGTCTATAATTTTTTCAGCTCAAATTGAATCAAAATCAGAATCAGCTGCCCGTGAATACAAGTGCACTGATTCTTTTTTTTGCAAAGTTGTTTGATTTCTAGTATTTATCATAATCGTTGTTTTACCTAAAACATCTGCAAAATTATTTTTGAAACGCTATGACGTTACATTGGAATCTCTCGATAAAATAATTTTCTTCTCGATTTTTTTCATTTTTAAATACCTGTTCTTCTGGAAATACAAACTCCCACACAAAAAAATGATTTCATTTCAGCATATCCCCGGTTCTAAAAAAAGAAATGTCAAAAAAAGACTTTTCAGTTCATTTCATTTTCAAATCCGACAAAGAAATAATAGAAAAATATGTGTGGCGGAGGATACACATTCGTTCGTTGTTTTTCTCCATTTTAAGCTAACCTTCATTAAATAGTGTCAGTTTTTTTAATGAAATATTCAGTTTGCGTTTCTCTTTGAACTATGTGGTAAAGTTGTTTTTTAATATGACAAGAACTTTTGTAGACTAAAATCAGGTTTTGTTTATTCGTGTTTGGGAGAAAAATTGAATTTATTATTCAAAGATTTTTTATTTCTTCTTTCATGCAATAAAAAAAACAAATATGGTTCAGTAGCGATAAATATTTTCTGAAAATTTTTGCATGTGCTAACCTAGATTTGGAAGAACATCGAGTTAGAAAATTTCTGTTACATGTAAGCTTTTGGGGTTTTGAATTGTATTTTCTTATCAATATGGACTTGTAGTTTACTAAAACATAGTCTGTATCTTTTTGAAGGTTTATGTAATCCAAAATTCCCCTAATAATATTCCAAAAAGCTTTCACGAATAACAAAACAAATTCAAGATTTCGAAATAACACTCCAGACAATAACAAAACAAGATAAATGTACTATGATGTTATGAAATTACTGTAAGTCTGGTCTTGTTTTCTTTTAAATTGTGTTTTATCCAAAGATCGTTAAATTAACGTTTCAATGATTTTGAGCTCCTAATGAATATTCTGTGGTTTTAAATGATTTTTATGAATAAGCACATTTTAGGAATTTTGTTTTCTGGAAGTAGATACAAACAAAAGTCACTACTGACTTTCAGAATTCTTTCAAAAGTTCTCATGAGATGATGTTTTGATCTGAAGTTACCCGACAGTGCCCACTCGAAACATTACAAATTGAACAATTTGGGCATGACTAGAATAAATTATGAGTAAAAATTGAGAGCTTGAAACAAACTGAGAGACTCTCGGTTTTATGGTCTTTCGAATTGTAGCTTTACAGACAAATTTGGATTTAGACTATTTTCGATTATTAAACATATATAGTCAGTTTTTTTTGAAGCTGTTTCATGGAACTTCATTGTTTATTATTTGTCCCATTTTTCACTGGGAAAACTTGATAGATAAAATAATCAAAATTGGAATAAACATTCGAATCTAAACACATTCCCTAGTTAACCAGTTTCAATTTTCCATCAGTTTGATTTTTTTGAACAAATTTCTTCAATTTTCGAGAATAAACAAACGAAGCCAGTCGAACTTTACGGAAGCCAACACGGTTCGTACAACTGCCTTCGTCCAATTTCACTTTCCCAATAAAACATCTATTTTTGATTATTATTATAAACATGTTTAGTATTTGATGTCATAAGAGGATAACTTATATTTTTGAAGAACAACAAGTAAGCATTAAACATCTAATCAAGACACTCAAATTAATTAGTAAAGCAAAAAATTTGCATTTTTTGACGTAACAGAAAAACTTTCACAGTATGGCATTTCTTTTTTATTTTCAAAAATGTCATTTTTCCAATTTTGAAAAAAATATTTGCAGACATCTCGATAATTACAGGATACTTATTTTTTGCTTTTTTTGTTTCTTTCTGGGCAAAAAATAACAGGTCCTTCGAAGTGAACTTTGAAACAACAGAACGAATTTTTGACATTAATCTGAATTTTAAAAGGCGAGACTCTTGAGATTATCCATTTTTTATTGAATTCTGAAAATAGAAATTCAATTATGATGTTTGTTTTTATTGGATTTTCAAAAAACTTCTTTTTAAAAATGATACTGATGTTTCTATTTGTGGCTTCAAAAGAAGTTTTCAGAAGTTAGAATGTGAGAATCATTGATTCGATTTCTCCATTTTCATGAAATGAAAATAAACTTGAAAAATCATTCCTTTTTTCGTAAGATCTAGGTCTACTTTTAACCTCTTTTTTTTTAAATTATTACGTCAGTTTGGTTACGAAAACGAGGAAAAAATGTGTATTCCAAGAAATCTCACAAAAAAATTAGAAAACTGTATTTATGATTTCAATTACCACCTGTTTTTATATGAAAAATCGTATTCAGGTGTTGAAAAAAGGATATTGAGGTAATCTAACTTTTTCCTAGAAATAAATGAGGTACTATTTCAAATGAAATATATTTATTCTTTATGTCCCTTGGTAAAGGTGGAGGCATTTTACAAGATTATCATAGTTTGAAGAGTACTTTTGATTATGTTCTTTCGAAAATCTTAAACTTGGTCGTTTGGTGAAAAACTTATTATTTTTCTGTGGGTTTTCAGGGTTTTCAAAGAGATTCACTGAATGGGCATATCAATATCAAATGACTTGGTTTCTCATTTTGAATTAACGTAGAAAAAACTGTGAAGTATCTATCGAGCGATTTACCTATGATGATACTAGTAAATAAACACATAGAAAAACTCTAAACTGTATTTGTAGAAAATTAAATTAATACTCCTTTGGGGTTGTTTTTCAAGTAGCAAAGTCCTTTAAAATTCTTCAATATCAATGTTATCTAATCTTCCGACAAAACATATGAATGCTTCCACTACATCCATCATTAACTTCTAACCTATTCCAATTTAGATGTAGTTCATTTTTCAAAAGTCAGTCCCCCCCCCTCTTATTTCCTCTTTCACACCTTTTTGTCTAAGCTTTGTTCAACCATTCAAAAAAGAAAAGCCAAAGCTCCGCCCATAAATTTAATCTGTCCGCGCTTTCTTATAAAGTTTGAAGTTATCGCTTCCACTCTCAGAGCTTATCACTATTTCTTTTTCTTCCAGCAATGTGCAAAACTTCAGTAGCAGTCGTCATTCTCTTCATAATATGCTCTCTCCAAGTCATAGGTAAGTTAAGGTGTTTTTACTATGAATGGCAAAGATTACGAAATATTATTTATAGATGCCGACTATATGGATGCCAGATATGCAGCCAGAGTAATTCGAATTCCGGCAATGCGATGGATAAATCGAAACAAACCGCACAAATTCCGAAAACTCGCGATAGGTCATTCCCAATTCACCAAAACATTTGTAAACGGATACTATTTTTAGAACCCTTGCTAACAATGGACTCATCTAATCAAAAACGATTGAGAAATCAAGTTCAACAACGTTTTGGTGATTTGGTGAACCTTCATTGAAATCATAAATATTTGTATCTACTGAGTCAATACAACATCTGCCTGCACATATACCAAGCTTCTGTAACAAATTTTTCTTGTCTTGTTTAAAACGTTTTTTTTGGTCTTTTTCTTACCCTCTGGAAAATGTTTACTTCGATTTGAAATAAAAAAATTTGTGAGAAACGTGTCTTTTGAAAACGAGCAAAATCTATGTACCAGTTTAACCAGAGTTCAATGTATGTATGAAAACGGGATAAGGATATTTTCAATTTGAATATAAGAATTATGCGCCAGTTCCAGCTAAAACAGAAAATTTTAGAAAGTTGCAAGAGCCTAGTATTCTGAAACTGATCTTCAAACTTCCTCAAAACAATTCTCGGAACATTTTTTTTTTGATTTTTGAAATATTCAAAAACAAAATTTGATTTTTGTCTGTTCAACTTCAAAAAAAACTCTAATTCTATCATTTTTTGTTGTCATATTTTCAAAATTGATGATTTCAGAAAATCGTAATACAAATTGGGGTTTCTAAGATTGCGAGAAGCCAGTTTCATACAATCCTACAAAATATACTACTAAAATTCATATAGACGTCATTATTCTTGCACTTGCCTAAAATAGCATACACTTTTTTCTTGTTTTTCAGAATGCATACATATATGAACAAAATTAGATTTTAACCCCCTGGTGAGTATTATTGTTGAGTTTAATGAGCTACAAAATGGCTTGTTTTCAGTGTTTGCAGCGTGTTACTTTGACACTTTGTCTGAGAGCTACTTACATTTTTTGAGAATCTGCCGGATGTTTGGTGGAAATGTAATCTGATCGGATTTCTTAAAAAGTATTGAAAATCGGATCTTGTATATTGAAAATGTTAAATGTTTTCAATTTGGCTGATGATACAAAGTTATATGAGTTATATCAATAGAGGGGTGAACAAATCTATAGGTTTTTGAGAAAAAATCTCGAATTAGAATCGAGATAAACCATGTTATCAAAAAACTATTTTATCCTCGCTAGTTTTAATCAAATTTATTGAACTGATAACATGACCAGATGTGAACTCCATGGTATGACGAACAAAAAGAGTTCACACACCAATATTCATCATTTTTTGCAGAATCCATCCTAAAGCTCAAAAAATAAGCCTTCAGCACTTAAAAATATTATTTTTCTGGGAGCAAAAATCTAAACTCCACAATTTATTTTTGTTCACTACGTAACATCTTGATGAATCAACGTAAATTGAATACAATTATAATGGAGTTTCTTTCTTTGTCCGAAGAACAACATTCTTGATAACAAACTTCCTGCAAAATTATTGCAATTTTTGATGTAAACTTTAAAAAAATCATATGAACATATACAAAAAAAATCATGCTCAGAGTGGTTTTTTTTATCGCATTGGCGTATTGTATTGACTGCAGAAGGTTTTAGCTCAGAAGTGGATCAATGCAATGAATTATCCGGATTATTTCAATCTTCTTGAAAGTTTTCAACTAAATGCTACTTCATAAATGCGGAAAGAATTTCACAACAGGTTGATATTTAGTTTGATGATTCCCAGATTGAAAATACATTCCAAAGGAGTACAAACAATCGATAAAAAATCAACAACTCTTTGTCACCGGCATAGACATCCGAATAGAAAATGATTATTCATTTATTCTTAATTATTTCTTCTCTAGTACATATCAAAATCAAAATCAACTACTGCAAATATTCGGACTTGTCCGGTTCAACAAAGTGGGGAACTTGTTAGATAACATTTCACAAGAAACACGTATTTTCAGAACCCAAGAGAAGAATTCTTCATCACATACGTTGAAGATACACGCGTTCGCCTAAATCCCAAGTTAACCATGTTCCGAAGTTTCAACTGATAAGATTTTGGAAAAAAAATCAGATTGAAAATATTGTAGTTTTCTTCTTAAGTAATCATTCAACTTCACAATTTTTGTTTTTTTTTTTTGTAGAAATTTCTAGATCTTCTTCTGTTTGTAGAAAATGATAAAATTAGATATATGTTTTTATTATTGCACAATAATGAAAATATTTAGTAGTTGCAGAAATTGAATCGTTTACAAGATTGTCCTTGAATGAAATTCACACCATAATTCATCAACGCGTGATAGTCTTCCGCATAGTAGTAACATTCATTAGTGACGATGCTCTTCAAAGAGGCAGATCCGTCCTGAACAAAATATACATAGTTAAAAAAAATATATTTCAGTGTTATTATTACCAAGTCAAACGCAACGATTACGATCTCATAGAGTCCAGCTCGTTTGATAGAAGATACAAGGGAAGATGGATCAGCGTCAGTTGGACTGAAAAATATTTTTTAAATTAGATATTGATGTTATTCAAAGGTGCCACTCACTTGGTATTAGTGACATAGACCAAAAGATGTCGAACATCTTGATCACTTCGATAACCTTGAGCTGGTTGATCATAATAATCAAGAACATATTGCAAAGCAGCTGTGACGTTCTGTCCAGCAACTCCAATGTAAGGCATATCGTTCAACAATCCAGATACTCGATCGTATGAATTCTCTCCGGCATTGAAAGAGAATCCACCAAGAGGTTGATTGGCAACTGACAAAGCAGCAACTTGAGCAAGAGAATCTGAGTAGCTATATGGTTGCATACTTTGGGCAGCGAAGTGTTTCATCTGAAGTCAAAAATAATTTTTAGATGTTCGGAAGTGTTTGACTCACCAAGGCGAAAGTAACATTCGAGTCTTTCAATGAACTGTCAATCATGAACAATGTATCTTGTTTAACAGTGTTCAAATCACAATGCGCTGGTGGTGCTGGAAATTTTCATTAGTTCACTTAAAGATTCCTTATGAGTTGAGCATGGTATATAAACTACAAGTGTCATCATTGAACCTTGATTTTCATTGTTCTAGTACACATAATTAACAGTAACAAAATTTGGTTTGAACTCGCTGCAGAAAAAAGAAAAAATTTGTTCGAATTTCGGATCCCACACCATTCCCACAGACTTTGTGTATTTGTGCGTCGTTTGTGATGTTTTGTTGACAACCGTAGCGTTATTGTTTTTATTGAACTTTGTTCGGTAAAAAGCAAAGACAGTGTTTTCTCACACTGATGTAATGCAAGGAATATTTACACTTTCCTAGACAATATCCGTCTTCAATGGATGCTCAAAATGTCCTACAAAGAAAATTAAAAATATCTCTGTGTGTATTGGAGCGCATTTGCCCGTGTGGCCTAGAATTCAAAATTTTAGGCCAGATTTTCTAGCTCATAAGGAATTTTAACACATTTTTTTGTTACTCACGTGGTGATGGTGGTCTTGATCCAACTGTACTAACATAGAAGCTTCGTTGGAAGTTGCTACCAAATTCACTTGAACCATAAATAACAATCCAGTAACTCTGAAATAATTCAGTCAGATATATTTTACGATGTTTCAAGCTCACATCATAATCGAAGAGATATGGTTGAGTAGCATAGAATTCATAAGAACATTCTGAGTCACGTCGTTTGACTTCAGATGTGTGTACCAATCCAAATTGTGGGCTGACGATTTGAACATATCGGATAGTTCCTTCTGCCAAGTTATTTGCGTGAAGTACGATAGTGTTATTTTCAACTGTAAAAAAATGTTAGAGGATGAGATTGTTGAAAAAATAACATACGAATGACTGGAGCATGAAGAGCGTTGTCGTTTGTGATTCCTTGGAACTTGTCAGCATCCGCGTCAACGAAACCAATGTAGAACTGGAAATTTTTATATTTTAAACGTATATTTGCAATTTTTGTAAATGTAAAAGCAGATCAGTATATCAAAAATTTTTATAGCACAGTAAATCCCACGATTCTGAACAAAAAGACTAATGATCCTAGGAGGTTCTTTTTTTCTTATGCAATAACTATTACTAATTTTTGACTAGAAGGGGTAGTACTCAAAGTCGAACTCTCAACTTTGAGATTGTTAGTGATCAACGCTACCACTTAGCAAACTGCCCATCACATATGAAAGTTTCCCATAAGAAGCGACTCCCAATCAGAAGCTTAACTGAACATATTTCTGACTCACTTCAATATTCGATCTTCCTCTGATGAAAGCATAACATGTGTTACCACCAGTTCCATTCAAAACAACTCGGTATGTACCCGCACGAGTTGCTCCAGTCTCATTCACCGGAACGACTCCAATATAACTGGTATCCGAGGTGATAATATTATTCGGGAGGACAATTTGATCACCAGATGGATCAAAGACAGCAATTGATTCAAGGAGTGGGTGGAAGAAATCGATAGAGAATTCATACATCTCATGTTCAACGGTGAACAGAATTTCATCATGTTGACAATTTCCGCTGCTCGCTGAAAGTCCGCCTGATGAATAAAGTGTTGGGATATAACCGGTCAGGAAGCTCTTTGATGTCTCAACAGCTGACAGAGTGAACAAGTTTCCTTGAGAATAGCTGATAATTCTGGCGAGGGTGTCAACACCTGGCGTATTCCATCCTTCTCCACATGGTGAGTCAATTGCTGGGAAGACGAAATTGATCTGAAATATTGAAAATAATTAGTCACTGTGAGAAGATATTCATTACTTACATATGCTTTAGCGTTTTGAAGTTTTGAAGCAATTGTTCCATATTGAAGGTAGTCTTCAGGTGTAGATCTAGTGATCACCAAAATAACAGAGTTTGGCGTAGCGAGATCCATACTCAATACACTATCCAAAACACCAACAATTGGTCGGGCACATTCTACAAGAAAATTATTAGCTTCATAAATTTAGGTTCAACTCACGAGCAGAGCATGGGTTTGCTCCTGGGCATGACATTACACTGATGTTTTGAACAGCAGCTACAATATCGTCAGAATTTGAGGATGATACACTTGGATACCAATCAGCCTTATTTTCTGTTGAATCAAATGGATAGAGAATGAAGTTGGTGAACCAGCCATCCAAGGTTGGATCATTCTTGATACTATCAAGCGATGCCTTCAAATTTTTCTTCAATTGATAGATAGTAGCACCCATGTTATAAGAAGTTTCAAGTGCGATAGCCAAAGTTCTTCCCTTATCTTGGAATGTTGTTGGATATGGTGGTTCACAGTGGGCAAGTTGACAGAAATCTCCGCTGAATTGTGGGACAGATGAACAATCGCATTTTCCATTTCTTTCGATTCCACCATTTTGACAAACTGGGGTAGCACAAGTATTTCCAACCCATCCAGCACGGCAGACACATACTCCGTTGTTGAGGAAGCCACCGTTGGAGCATGTGATGATTGTTTTGGTGCAAAGAGCATCGGAATATCTTTCGAAGGCGTATCCGAATTGATCGATTCCAGTGAACTAAAAAAAAAAAGTTATAAGAAATTCGTTGTAGATAACATGTTTTTTCTCACCTTAATCGCCACATCGCTAACAGCTCCATCATTTTCTGGACATGTGAATGGAAGAGAGATCATTGAATAAGCGCAAAGTCTTTCACCCAATGGAAGAGAATCTTGGATGGTTCGGTTGCTCAACAAAACGGCGTAGTTCAAACGTCCTTCCATTGATGTATAAGTGTCTGGGAAATAAGCAGCAACTCCAGTTGGAATCGCAACCAAGTAGTTTGAATCTATAAACTGCTGGTTAAAAAGTAGTATGTTGTATTTTCTGGGCCTGTGAACCAATACATATCAGGAAAATATACGCAGAAATCCCATAAATCCATATTCCTTTCTTACCTGATCGAATGTTAGCATAACTGCTTGGGAAATCATCTCTTGGATTAGTGGTAAAACCATAGAAAACATTGATTTCAGATTGAGATCTGGCTTGAATTTCGCAACTTCCACTGTTTGATTGAACTGTGACTTTCCAAAGACCAGCTGGTACAATATCTATAAACAAAAAAATCATGATTTTCCTAACATGTGGCAAACTCACTAATATCCTCTCCTGGATAGAAACCTTGTCCATAACGATGTTTTTGACATGCAACAAAGTAGCTGAATTGTGGATCGGCGGGTACCCATTTTCCGTCGCCATTCATAACAGCATGATTGAATGCTGGGTTTGATGGATCAACTCCGTCAGCCCAGTTAGAGTATCCAGTCTGAATAGAGGTTATATTTATGATTGTTGTAAAATATAAGCTTACCAATGGTTGAGCTGTATTGTCATCTGGAACATCCCAGTACCAAGCTCCGTTATTGAAAACAAGTCCAATCCAAATTGAATATCCGCGAACTTGATCTACAAAGAACTACCTTGAAAAATATGTTCCGATCTCTTGACTCACTGTATACATAATCGTTGAGATCTTGACTGTCGATATGAAGCAAATGAGATTTTTGATCATGACATACTGACCAACTGTCCAACCAGCTTTTTTGACTACTTTGGAATTCATAACAGTTTTGAAGACGATAATTCCAGAAAATTCCATCACACGCCGCAATATATTGATTGAGTTTGAGTTCTGGCTCATTAATCGAAACCATTTCGAAATCACTGAACTCTCCTTTGGTACCATCTGGATATACAATTGAAACGCTATTGAGATCAGTTCCAGTCACAGCAAGGGTAAGTGATTGAGTTGAACCATCAACTGGCATGTAGTAACTTGTTGCTTGAGTACAATCAGGAATATAGTAACGATGGGATACTGCAGATTTGTAGAGGGAAACAATGAAAAGAAGAACTTGATCAAGTTGAGTTGTCATGTAAACATCTCCAATTGTTGTTCTTGACAAATCTTGAAGATAGTATGGGAATTGTGCACCGTTTCCACTTGAGGAACAAATCGATGATCCATATCCTACCAAATTCAATTGTAAATCATATTCCAAAGCAATATCATAAAGTTGAACATATGAAGAGTCATTTGGTCCATCGGAATCAGAGAATACCCAAATTGAACTTCTCTTCTCTGACAAATAAGCAGCACCGAGCAAAGCTTGTTCAAGTTGAACTTGACAATTATCTGAAGCTACAACGTATTCATCCAAATTGGCTGCAAAGTTGGTGATTCCGAGAACGAAGTCAGCTGCCTTGTTAGAGTTCACAAGAAGAACCGATGCTGAAAAAATGTTCTCAAGTATGAAATACAATCTCTAGCTAGATATTCTTACTGTTTGAATTAGCAATAACCAAGATCCATTTTGTGATCCAGGTACTTGAAGATTGTTGAATGTCACGAGTCATAGTTTGGACATTGTTGGAAATTTTTGTGATCGCGTCTTTCATTGATGTTCTTGCGGAGATGACAAATGCCAAAGATTGACCTTCGAATGATGTATCAGGTTTGTTGTTGATAGTTGTACATTGATCTAAAAACCTAACTTTGTATATTCTATGATGAAAAATAAACTAACATAATTCACAGAATGTTCCAGCAGTTCCAACTGGACATTGACATTGTCCACCTTGTGGGGTTCCACCATTGGTGCAGGAAATTGTTTCACAGCTGAAAAATACATTTTCTCTCTAAAAACAAGATGACTATACTTACTATCTTCCAGAATAACCTGGTGGGCAGATACATGTTTGGTTATTATTTGGATCTTCAACTCCTCCATTGATACATGTGTTCGGTGGATTTGGTGTTGTTGGTGTTCCAGCGCAGAATCCTCTCTCAGTTCTTTGAATAGTGAATCCTTTTCCATCATCAGCGTAAACTGTTGCGTAGAACGTTTGTCCAACAAACTCGCAGAAACTAGCAGCACCAAAATACATGTGGAAACCACATCCACTACGATATTTACCGCTTGAATAGTAGAGAGGCTTCTGATAGATTCCTTCTTGATTCCAGTTGGTTGTGATTGAGATTTCAGAGAAGAGTCTGAATTGATCACCGACGTTGTTTTTCAAACCGGTGAGTTGGGCGACAATATGTTCAGATTGACCGTAAACTGGCTCGGAATCACTGGCATCGTCGTTGACTCCAGTACTGGTTCCAATGAAGAGATCGTACTCTGAACGAGCTTGAACGCGGTAGGAACATCCTGTGTTCTGAAAAAATCTTTTCCTATGTTTTATGGGTCAATTTTCGTTACAGAGAGACCCCATTAAATCTTAGTTTTGTAACCTAAGACCTCCCAGAACTCACTGGAACTGACGAAACAACAGTCATCAAATGTTCTCCAACAACTGGGTTGGCAATTTCATACAAATAAGTTGTTCCTTGTGCAATGATTGGAAGGAGAGTGTTTGAATCACCATTTGGATCAATAACTGTTACTGTCAATGATTGTCCAATTGCCAAAACCATTAATTCAGTGGTAGAAGAATCGACAAAGAATACACGAAATGGTGTAGAACAACTATCAACATTATCAATCAACACTGAATTCATTTTATAGGCGGTTGCTTTGATGACATTTTGAGTAATCTGAAAGACAATTCTTGATTATGTTTTTGAAGAATAGGTTTTCAAGTTCAACTCACCGATTGAAGAGTATCAGAGGTTGGTCGAATGATCAAACCACCACTATAGTAAGTTGCCTTTTCAATGGCTTGGAAACCAAGACTCATTTCGTCGAAGTTGCAACCGTCTTGTGCGAAAAAACTGGTGTAGAATGGGTACTTTTGGCGGGTGTTCAAATGAACAATAGTTTCCCAGCCATTGGTATCAGCAGCGATTGCGTCAGTGAAAAAGTAAATTGGAGATTTTTGGTAGACTGCCTACAATTAGAAAAATCAGAAAAATGTCCCTGAGGAAAAAAAAATACTTACAACATCGGTGAAGATACTTGAAATAGCATCAAAAGTAGTATCATTGCAATTGGCGGCATTGGTAGAAGCATTGTTCAAATCAGCCAAGAAGTTTGCTTGACTGTAGGTTGGATAGTATGTATTTGTGTATAATCCATTGGCGAATTTGACAAGAACATATCCTTTGTACACTTCATATCCATTAGCAGTATTTGTTGTCAATTCTTTGTACACTGCTTGCGAAATATCCGCAAGATATTTGTTCATCGCGGTAGTACTATGAATAACAACAATCAAAGTTTTGTAATCAGTCAATTCAGCTTCCCAATTCAATGGACATGTAACATCTTGACAATTAGTTCCATGATATCCTGCGGCACAAGCACACAAGTTACCATCCGGATCTGGTAATCCACTGTTCATACAATTGACCTTCTCACATTGTGCTCCATTGAACAATTCGGTACAGAAACATGTTGGAGAAGAACTATTGTGACTAACAACATTGAGAAGAGTTCCGTTGTTATAACAAGTTGTGATTGGTGCTGGAGTGGTGGTGCTTTGTGGTGGTGGTGTGATATGTTGCATGCATGCGAATTTTGAGGTTCGTCGAAAGGAGTAACCATACTCGTCAATACCGTCAATCTAAACAAAGTTAATTTTTTTTTTGGTAGATAAAATTTTATTTTCTATTTCCGTATGATAGTATTGTGAATCGTTGTTCTAAAAAATGAACGAAATTATCACAAAAATGATGGTCGAAGTTCAAAAAACACCCAAAAACACTTAAAATCAAAGTCAAATGATATTTTCAACACATTTCCTTTCTAGGCTCACTATACGTTTTCCAAAATTAGGTTTTTTCTTCTCGATGCTTTATCCTCCAGAGTTCTACTAATTCAGAGGTGTTGATTAATTTATGATCAACTTGTTCCTTGACCTCTACTCCCTCCCCCCTCTCATTATTTTAACTCCCTTACATGATAGAAATATTGGTTTCCAAGTTCACATTGCCATTGTCCAGCATAATACTCAAATCCGCATTGATATCTGAAAAATTCTGAGTTTTGCTTCACTATTTTTTATCTTATCAAACGATATGACGCGTATACAATTAATCAACCCGACACACCTTCTTGTCAAAACTGAGCGATAGTAAGGGTCTAACGAGTTTCCTTTGCGAATGGTCACTGATGCGACTTCTGAAATGAAATCAAGCTAAAGATCTTGTTGAGAATTGTATTTTTACTTGATGGAGTTTCAGTTGTGTCAATATGAGCAACAAGATACATTGGAACTCCATTAATTGCTGATTCTCCATATGGTGTATCATCACTTTGAGGATTATAAACGAATCCTTGGATTGCTTTCAAATTTGTGTCACTCTGCAAAATAAAACATTTTTTTGATTGTCAAAAGATGCCGCATTTTATTACTCCACGTTTTCATGACACCTTCTTATCAAAATTTAACACGATTTTTTGTGTTCAAAATCGTAAAAATGTGGAATACAACACTTTAATGTTGAACTCACGTTGACTTCGATGATACATTCAGTTGTCGGGACATTTTGATTATCAATCGATAGTGAATAACCGCCTGGCATGATTTTTTGGTAAATTGTGAGAGAATAACCATCACCGCCAACGTTGTAAACTGGAGTGGCGACTTGACCGGAGGCATCGGTTAAGGTCACATTTGGAATTCCAGCAGCGGTAACGTGGATTTGAAGATTTTGCGCAGCGTCATAGTCAACTGGGATATAGTATCTGAAATTGGGATTAGCTTGAATCTAGATGTAAAGATTTGAATTTTTCAGTATGAAGTTTCGCTGTGAGATTTTGCCTGGAGCTAGTTTTTTTCGAAGTTCAAAAAAAGATGAGACCAATGATGAACATTTGAAAGAAGACAAAGTTCTTTAAATTACTGGTTACTTCAAAAATGTTAATTTCAAAATTCAATTTGAGCGTAATTGAGAAAATGTTCAATACACCGATTTTAAAGAGGGTCAGTTTTTTCTAAAAAGTTACAGTTGATAACCTAACTTTATGGAAATTCGTTTAGCTCTGATGTCAGAATGCGACACTCCTTTATATCGGCTTCTCAAGACCTATTTCAATCTGTACAGAACATTGGGTAGGTTCAGAAAATAATTCTCAAAGCATCTGATGCACCATAGTTCGAGAAAAAGTTGGGATTACAACCTCCAGTTCACAAAATTTGAACATTCAACTCACTGTCCACCACAGCTTCCTTGCAAAAATAACATCTCAATAGTCGATGTTTGTCCAGCTGTTGGAGCGGGTTTGCGATCATCACATGTTGGATTCTCACAAACTTGTCCAGTCCATCCAGGTTCACATGAATTTGCTAATCCGACAGCTGCTCGTTTTGCTCGTACATGGGTTGTTGACACAAGATCCGGATAATAATTTGGCAATGACTTGAATCTATCATCTGCAAGAGAAAAACTTTTTCTTCGCAATCGAATAGATATTTCACCACTTACAATTACAGCTAGCTGTTAGTACAGTAACCAGCAGCAACAAGAGCAGCCGCATGGTTAGAAACACACAACTAAAACGTGTCGCTATCAAAATTATAGGGTGATGCCAACTTTTTTATTGGTTTTATTCTGATAAGCCAATTTTTTTCCCGTCAACTGCCGCCGCCTGCACTATGTTTAGGACAGCGCCCATTCATGATATAAAACTTTATGCTGTTTGACTTTCTAAATTTCTACATAAAATCATGATATTTGATTAGAAGGAAAAGTTTATATGATATGAGTCAAATAGGATGGCTCTTTTAATTACATGATCAGAAGACTAACTGTGAGATCATTTTTACCTGGTCTTATCATCTTCTACGTAGTTTGCTTGCACATTTTCTGGTAATTAGTCGCAATCCTCCACGTGTGCAATTATTTGGTTTAGAGGGAACCGAAAAATCACTACAAATGTTGTAACTTATGTGTTTTTGATTTTCAACCCATTTTTCAAAGGAGTATTCCAGAGAATCATGATCAGTACCTGCTTTCATGAACAGTTTTTTTTTAATATGTAACAAAGCATTTTTTGATATTACAAATATGTGCACAAATAATATCAATAGGAGGTATGACATTACCATCCGGGTACTGAATTTTTATTATGTTGGTAAGAATTTGAGATAAGAACTTGTATAACAGTTCAATTTGGAATGAAGTGAGTGAATAAATGCAAAAAAAAACTATTTTTCAATTCGAGAATAGGAATCGGAATCAAGACCATTAAAACATGTTCAAAAAAACAAAGTAAGGATATTGGATACTGCTCCATCTCAGAATGTATAGTTTAACAACCAGATGAGCAAAACTTTTCAATTTCATTCTCAAACCACAGCTGAACATTTGTAAAAAAGACGCTGAAGTTGAGCAGGCAAAATCATAGTTCCTTGAAAGTGGGGTACGGAGAGTCGATAAGTTGATTTTTTTTGGCATAACCCTCGAGAGATATTTTGATCAAGAAAATGAGTTTAAAATAGGACATTTGGAAACTTTGAGTGTAGACGTGGAAAGTTTCCAATTTTCTTTTGTTCAATGAACATTTCTCAGAAAAAAAACTTGACTTTTTGGTCAAAAATCCATCGCAAATTATACTTTTAAATAATTTGATTTTTCTTTCAAAAACAGTTTGCCATTTCCCGGAGCCCACCTTTAAGTAATACTTGTCAGGATACATTTTTTGATAGGTTTGCAGACACCCTACACAATTTCTGGAACTTATTCTAGCATCGCCTATATTGTCTATTCCACGAGGTCATCCAACGCTTCGAAAACAAAAAAAAGGAATTTGAATCGCCTAAAGCTATATCAGCAGATGATTATAATACTGCTAAAGATAAAACTGAAAAACAACACAAGGTTGTCAAAAGAATCATATACATACATTGTCTGATCTAATTCAGGGAGGTTGGAAACTTTTTTTTTGTTTTTTAACTGTTGTATGACCACTTAAATCAGGCAATACAATAACGTCATTGAAAATTATGTTAATCTTCTGAAAAATTCATCTCATTCTTGCTCAGGAGTATTATACCAATATACTGACTTATATAAAAATAATAGACGTTTTTATCAGGATTATTCAAATTATAAGATATTCTGGAAGCTGCAATCCAACTCATTTTTTTCTCTTCATTTTACAAAATTTTGAACATTTACAGTAGTCTCACATACCTCCCTTTGAGATATCAAACTTCAATAAACAACCACCAACATTCTTTTAATTGAACGTCCTTCTACTATCAACATCTGTTTTCTAGCTCATCTTTTTCTTTCACTTTCATAGTAACTTTTTCTATCTTGAGAGAACATAAAAAACCGAATGACGAAATTCAAGAAAAAAGCGATGTGGGAGGAGTTACTGTTGATGGCGCCGGTTCGCCGATGAGGCAAAGAAGACAAAAAAGAGAAGGAGAAGAAGAAAACTTGACTTTTTTCATAATAATAGATCACAAACTTATATTTTTATTTTTCTGTGAAAGTGTGAAAATTTGTGTCACGGGTTCGTTCTATTTTTATTCCTATATTTTTGTTATTTTATGATTTGACAAAATAATGCTACTATTATTCTTGTTTTTTTGTATCTCCTATGGTCTATCTGGTAGGTTTTTTCTTGAATTTTTTAACCTTGGAAGTCGTTCGTTTCCGTTTTTTTCATCCCAATCTCCGTGAAGGTTATCGTTGTTTTTTTTCACTGTTAAACGAACAGTAAAAACATCCGGTATAGCCATTAGTGATTTCTTGAAAGGAATGTTGAGTTAATGCGACTTTGTTTTGCAGAGTCTTGTGATTGTCCAGAAGTAATTCGACCGGTTTGCGGAACTGATAATGTTACATATGACAATTTGTGCGTTTTTCAATGTGCACAGAAATTGGATCAAGGTTAGAAGGAAAAAGAAGGTGGATATTTTTCCCACCCGTGATTACTATGAGTTTACCATTAGAGTTGTCGTGGTTTTCATGTTG
Organism: Caenorhabditis sp. 38 MB-2015; assembly: GCA_900536415.3. Classification (NCBI taxonomy): domain Eukaryota; kingdom Metazoa; phylum Nematoda; class Chromadorea; order Rhabditida; family Rhabditidae; genus Caenorhabditis; species Caenorhabditis quiockensis. The sequence continues at coordinate 317,242 of LR548798.1, forward strand.
AATTTCATGAATTTTTCATGGAATTCATTCAAATATTAAATGTTTACAATAGTTGATTAGGAAACACACTTTCAAAATCCGAATCTTTAGACATACTCTCTCATGATTTCACAATTTTCTGACGTTCAACCACACCCTTTTGTTCATTTGTTGGGCTTCTCATGATGGTTAATTATTTGAGTCATTTTCAGATCTGTTATTTTTCTACAATGGTACATGTTGTTCACAAAACTTATGCGAAACAACTGAATCTCATTTATGCGATAATTTTGGCAAAACTCATCTCAATGAATGTTCATTCCGAAAATACCGATGTCTGATGCGAAAAAGTATGGGATTATCATTAGAAAAAATTCATAACGGACCATGTCGCAATCGGAATTGTTCTTTTGAGTGTTCTCTACAAATTGAACCAGTTTGTGATAATAATGGAACTATTTACAAAAATGTTTGTTTGTAAGTCACTCTAATCATTGTGAAAACTTTTAAACAAAATATTTTTATAGATTTGAGAGACGAAGATGTGAACTAGAACAGATCAATGAAGTAATTTCACTAGCGGAAGATCAAAAATCGTGTAATAAAACGAACCGCCGACAAAAAATGGCCGGTGTGGAATTTTACACATATTCCTCTTATGTTGATGATGAACAAACTAAAGAGGAACTGATATCAATTAACGACTCAACTTCAACCTCAACCTCAACAACAACAACAACTACTCAAAGACCAATTGATCAAAAAGTTGTATTTCGAGACTTTGGAAGTCAGGTTGGTAAAATCAATCATTTTTCATTAATAAACAATGCGAAGAGATTAGATCTGATTCAAATCTACACTCTTGTCGTATTATGGCAAGAAATGCTGATGTTCAATCAAAAAAAAAATAAGTAGAAAAGATTTTAATCTGCAATTGACTAAAGACAACTTTACAGTCAAGGGAGGCCTCGAGATTCAGAAAAAAAAACATGTTTGAATTTTTTTGAAAAGTTGCAAATATTAAAAAAAGATTTTGAGTTGAGAAGCTGTTGAAAACTAAACATTCTTCTCCAATTGTTTCTGATTCTTTCTACCTGGGAAGTGAGTTATTTTTATAATCCACAAGAAAGTTTTGGGGTGAAAAAAATGTACAAATAACTGTAATTTTTTTCTAGACATCCGATCAGTTCACCCAAAAATGTAGCCTTGTCGAATGCGAAAAAACATGGAATCCAGTATGTGATAGCCGCAATCGAACACATAAAAACGTTTGCCACTTCAAATACTATGCTTGCAAGGTTTGTCACACATATCTCGTGTTACAATAGCCACATCACTTTCACTTTCCACGGAACAAATCCTCGCCATATTATGTTTTTTTTTTTTCATTGATGATTGGTCTTAAGGGGGAGATATCACACATTATATTGTTTTGCAGGTTAACGAGATAAATGGGAGTAGCATTGATATAGCGCATATTGGACCGTGTGTTACGCATAAGAATGTTTGCGCAAGCTGTCCCAAGGATGAAGTTCTCATTCCGGTTTGCGATAATAAGAATATGGTGAGCGAATATGTTTTGGTCTGTTTTTTTCATAGACCATATATGTCTGTGGGAACAGTAACATTGTGGGGAAAACAGTAACTATTTACGAAGTACAGCAGAAGTTGTTCACTGTTTTTTTTTGAGTTTATCTTACGACTTTCTTTAATTTCAGACCCACACAACGTTGTGCAACTTCATTCAATTCAATTGCAATAACAAAGATAAACATGAAGAAGAACGAGTTCTTGTCCATATTAAAGAATGCCATTCAAGAAGTCCACAATTCGAACTTCGAGATGAAGTTTGTCCTCGAGTTTGTAGTCGCGACCTGAAACCTGTATGTGACGAAGCTAACAATACACATCAGAATCTTTGCCATTTCCAACAATACAACTGTAACATGCGAAAACTAGGTATTCATGCACCATATCTTCGATATTTACGACCATGCATCACGAAAAAAATTGACGTTGGTGTGGAGAGTATAGAAATACAAGCAACTGTGTCAAATGTTCAAATGGTTATGAGAACTACGCCGTCGGAGAAAACCACTTTCATTGTGAGCACTCCTGAAAGTGGGGAGAGTGCTGTGACATCGACTAGCTCAACAACTACAACAACTGAGGAGACAATAACAACAACCGCGGAGGTTGAAACAACCACTGAGCCTGAAGCATTTTTTGATTGTCCGAAACCGAATTGCCCTACTGATGGTCAACCGGTTTGCGATTCTAAAGGAAATTTACACGGGTATGTATGATACTTTCAAATTGTAAGATATGCATTTTTGCACGTGGGAAGTTTTGAACCGTTTTTTTCGTGCACTAAGGTGTCCTGAATTCTTTTAAGAAAATATGTGTTATATGTAAAAAGGCACTAGAAATCTTTTAAAAAAGGTTAGAACCCGGGCTCGTGTTTTCTAAGATACGAAAATCATGATTTTTAGATCTGATTTTGTTAAAAATAGGGTTAGATGAAGTGATATAATTTTTCCGTCAAGACAAAAGTTGTTCGCCTCAAAATTTCCTGTAAAATGGTTTTTTATTCATGAAAAAGCCAAATCGATTTTTTCAATGGCCGTTCACTTTTTGGCTTTTACAAAAAGTCTCTCTTAAGATTTCAATCGCAAGTTTTTTTTGATGTCACTTGTCACTTGATTTCATGGAATAGTTTTTTTCTTCTTATCTGAATGTTTCAGTTTTTCCGATTTTGTGAATTTAGATTATTTTCTGTTGATCGTTTCAAATAGAAATGTGTGCATTTTGTGGAGTTTTGTTGAACTTCGCAAATTAGAACTTCGAAAATAGTTTTATGATAATTTTTGAGAATAAGTCTCTGATTACCACAATACATAAAAAAAAACTATGTCGTTTTTCAAATACCCAATTCTTTTGTTTCCAGAAATCTCTGTGAATTCACATATTCTCGATGTTTGGCTGCTCGAGTTGGAGAACAATTACACATTGCAACAGAAGATAACTGTGTATCAAAAGAAGCTTGTCAAATGCCATGTACTGAAGAGAAACATCATATTTGTGGTTCTGATTTTTCGACATATGATAACTTGTGTCAGTTCAGAAAACAAAAATGTTTGGATTCAGAGTTAGAAGTTCTATTCAAAGGTACAATATATTTTAGTAATTTCTTGACCCGAATTCTCTTTTGATTTCAGGGAAATGCAATGAATGCTTAGACTCTCCTTGTGCTCACCCGGCATTTGATGCTCCAGATGACTCGTTTGTATGCTTAGAAGATGGATCTACAAAATCTCTGTGCGAATATCAAATGTTGAGTTGTATTTTCGAGAGAGGATACGGTTTGAATTTAACTGTTCAATATGTTAGTTAAAACATCAAGTCTTTTTTCTGGAATTCATGACTTTTCCAGTTGGGTAAATGTTGTGCTCGTGTGGAAACTTGTGATGAAGAAAAACCTGATCCAATATGCGCAACGAATAATGTGACATATCTGACTGAATGTGAAATGAATGTTGAAAATTGTAAACTTCGCAAGTTGGAACTACCTTTGTTGAGTGTTGTGAGAAAGGGAGTTTGTGAAAGGTAAGTCTGGCTGGGTTTTGTTTTAGCATTTATCTGTAGTCTATCGACTTTGTTAGAAGATCTATTTACACCATAGGACTTTTTGCAAAGTAGGAAACTATTTTTTTCCATCCATTTTTATCAAATAAATGTTGTTGAAGTACTTGACAAGATATTTTCATACGCTCACCATTCCATTTGAGTTTAAACTCCTTTTTCCAGATATATGGAACCAACAATTGATAAGTTGCAAAGTGAATTCAAACGAGGTAACTTTGATATTTATTTTTTGTCTGTAAGTTTTTTTTTCTCCAGAAAACTTGTTCGATTGTTCAATAGAGTGCGATAATGCCTATGATCCATTATGTGGTACAAACGGTGTAACTTACACCAATGCCTGCTCTCTTCAGAAAGATCTTTGTGCCCGTGGAAGGTTGATTTTTCGTCTTCGTCACAAGTTCAATGAATTTATCTTTCAGCAGCAGCACTCATGTGGAAGTCGCCTATCCTGGAATGTGTTGTGATACAAACTGCCCTAATGATTTCAGTCCAGTTTGTGATGATCAAGGCAAAACACATCAAAACATTTGTCATTTTGGTGTTAATCGATGTATTTTGGAGAGATCTATCGGATCTTTACTGTCTATTGAGAAATTTGGAATATGCAATGATGTCAAGGAATGCTCTACAGAATGTCCTAAAGAATACTCACCAGTTTGTTCAACAAATGGGCAAAATATTATAAACGAGTGTGAATTAAACAAAATCAATTGTCTCCTCTCACATAATATCACAATTGGAGAACTTCTTGTCAAAGATTATGATGGTACTAAAGGTTTTGTTTATAATTTGCATTAAACTGTTTTTTTCAGGTGAATGCTGCCATGCGGAAAACTGTGATACCACTGAATTTTCACCAGTTTGTGACACCAGTGGTGTAACACATGCTAATTTATGCTTAATGGAAAAACACGCATGTATTCAAGAGAAGAAATATAAGGAAAACATCAGTGTTCTGTATAAGGTAGTCTCCAGTTCAAATGAAAAAAATTACGAGAATTACGTATACAGCTGCCCAATAAAATATATATTATGACCTTTATGAGATTATGAATGCGATATGTACATTTTATATTACAGGGTCAATGCTGTGCTCAACCTTGCGAGAATGTTAAAGAACCAGTTTGCGATGGAAATGTGACACATGCAAATACTTGTGAATTCAGGTATTTAAAAAAAAAAAAAAACTAAAAGAAAACCTAATTTTTTAAATTCTGAATTTCCACAAAACAAAACCAATTTCTCACCAAAAGAATAATATTTTTGATTTGGTTCCAAAAAAAAGAAGATATATTGTATCGATTTGAGACTTTTAGAATTTTCCCATTCTGAAAGTCCCCCATTTTTTCCTCTCCATTCTATTATTTTCTTCTCAAACGAAAACGAGCAAAAAAAAAGAAGAAGAATTTCTCTGCATCTCTTCCATCTCTCCTTTTTCATGTGATATTTCTCTTCGGTCCCTGCGATGTTTTTTTTGAGTTAAAATCAATTCTTTTGATTTTTATTTGTTGGAAAATTGTATTCATTTTCGAAGCTGCTGAAAAAGATGAGAATCCTTAGCACCTTCCTCTTCATCTAGATTTGTATTACTTTGTCAATAAAACGGGGTCAATAGTCCCTTTTTTGCTCGGAAAAACGCTCATTTTCCTTTTTATTTGCTTGTGTCAATGGAGCATACTTTCTCTTCTCTCGGTCCCTGCCATATTTTTTCGCATTGACATTGTTTTTCATCATAAAAATCCGCCATTTGGAATTTTTAGGAGGAAAATAAGATGAATAATTAAAAAAGGGGCAGTGGATATTAGATGGAGCAGCCTGTGGTGAGAATTTTGTATAAATCAAACAACTTTTGAATAATATATCGGAAATATGACTTGGAAAGATTCTCTTATGTTCAATAAAAACTTTCAGAATTGCTCAATGTGAAGCGAATCGAATAAACAAAACATTATCAATATCCTACAATGGTGAATGTTGTCCCATACCAACTGGAGAATGCTCGACTTCCGGACCAGTGTGCGATTCAGATGGTCAAACTCATCAAACCCATTGTTCTTATCAACAGAAAAAATGTATTGAAGAAAGAGTAACTGGGAAAGTGTTGAACATTGTACACACAGGTAAAAGATTGTCTAAATTTAAAATCCATAATCATCGATTTCAGGTGAATGTTGTTCTCTCGCAGTTTGTCCAAAAAGTGGGCAACATGTTTGTGATTCAATGGGAAGAACACACGATTCACTTTGTCATTTCCATAATGCAAAATGTATATATGATAAGATTCATAGAACTAACAACACTCTCAATCTACATTATCAAGGTAATCAGTTCCCTCAGTTTTTCATACTAACCTGTCTGTTTTTTTCAGGTAAATGTTGTCCTGCAGGATGTACTGATGAGTTATCAGTAACATGTGATCAACATGGAAATATTTATCGTAATATTTGTTACTTTAATTTGAAAGCGTGTGAAACATGGAGAAGAACTCAAGATGTTTTATTAGCAACACCTTGCCCATTACTTCGAACCTAATATTTTCCTTTTATTTTTATTATCATTGAAACATTATTTGTATGTATATAAATATGTTTATTTTGGAACCTGTAATTCAACAATTTCATGACGTGGACTTGATCGTGTTTCGAAGGTTGATAATTTGGATTCAACTTCATGTAGTCGTGTGCCAAGAACTCTAAAAAACGTTTTTTACGGAGTTTTTGTTGAAAATAACACTCACTTATTCGCTTTTCTCAAATGTGCCAAAGCCATCTGCTTATCATTACAAAGATCTAACAATATTGTTGTGATTGCTCGATAATCTGATTCATCAAGTTCAATAGAATGTGAGGCCAAAAGTTCGCGAACTAAAACCAATTATTATTCTTTTTTTGTTTTCGGAAAAAATCACCCACTTTGCTTCATGTTAATGACAGCTACACTTGGCTTTTCTGCATCCACTTTTTCTGTTTTTGGACTTTGCATTATCGTTGTAACTGATTCTGCCATTGACTTATATTTCTCTAATGTCGACTTTATACTTTCACTTTCTTCTTGTGCTGTGTTGAGTCGAGCTTTTAGGAAACGGTTCTCAGCTACAAGAGTGTCAATATCCTCTGCCACCCTGCGAGGATCTCCATTCAATAAATACGATAATTCATTGCTCAAACGAGCAACTTTTTGTTGTAGCTCATCTCTTTCTATGAGAAGTTCCTCTTTTATGCCAAGAACCGTTTGAAGATCCGATTCGATTTGTTAGTACTAAAAAAAACTATATACAGTGCGCCCAATAAAGATAGGACACCCCTATTTTTTGAGGTTTATTGAAAAACGAAAAACGATGGAGAAAATCTGTGAACGCCAATCGATTTGGCATGTGAAAAAAACCCCCGTGTGCCAGATTTGGTGTCATTTGAAGATTCCGGTCTATGTTAGGCTAAAAAACTTCAATTTTTGACCGCCCAATAAAGATAGGACACCCCCACCAAAAATAGGGTTCTGGCTATTTTCTGTCCCAGAAACTTATTCAATTGTTCCAATATACTCTTTCAAGTATTTTTGAACAATAATTACACACGTTTTCCGTTTTTTTTTACTGTTTGTAATTTTTCTGATATAATATCCAGTGATTTTGCTTGAGTGTTTGGATTCGGTCAGCAAAGAGCAAATTAACTTTAGAAAAGTATTGTGAACAGTTGAATGTATTGTTAATCAACTTTTCACAATGTTAGGGCTAAAATCTTGAATATTTTGAACGTTTATGGTAGAAATAAATGAAGTTTTCAAGCGTTTTTGAGATGAGCCGAGCTAAATTTCATGGTTTTCAGCCAAAAAATTTTGAGAACAGGTATCAAATAATACATTTATTGTGTTATTTGCAATGTCTAATATGTAAAAAAGCTGATTCTAGAGATGTGACCGTGGAGCAATCGCTTCTTTTTTTTCATTTTCTCATTTAATCCATCTCATTCTTTTGTAGATGAGAAAAAATCCCCTTTGTTAGCGTATTAAATAAGCTCGCCCTTTTAGCGAAATGGAAAAATTAGATCCGAAAGAGACGCAGAGGAAAAATAGGCACTGAAATTGGTTTTTTGAGTGAAAGGGTGTCAAAACAACAAAAAAAACGGGAAATGGATGGGCGGTTCCAGCGAACGGAAATTGAGCTCAGAAGAGATATATTTTACTAAAAAACAATTGTTTGATTGGAGAAACACAAAACGAAGGATTCCACAGATACATACATAAATTGTGAGAAACTAGAATTTGATAGCATGATTTTTTCAGCTGTACATGATTTACTAACACTCAAGTTTCTAATATAGAACAGTTCCCTTCAAAAATACACTCTAGAGAAACCCTATCATTTGAGGGACAAACAATTCTTTACGTTGTATGGATTACCAAATGATAAGAAAACACACAAAGTTATCAACTTTGTTTTTATGGAGTCGTATAGAAAAAGGACCAAAAAAGGACCTTCTCTCACAAAATCCAAAATTTGTACCTTTGTCTGAAGTTTCTCATGCATTTGTAAATTACTAGTAGATGGCTCATCTTCCGAAATAGTGCTCCTCACAGCTCCTCCAAGTTTTTCCACTTCGTATTTCGCAATCGTTTGCCGAAATGTTTTGCAGTCTTTCCGAAGTTCTAGTTTCTCATCAAACAGTTCTTGTTTATCCCGTTTCAATGTCTGATTCTCACGCTTGAAGCGATTCAAATCTTCGAGCAAGTCTTGTCTCTCATTTGAATATTGTAGTTTTTGATTTGCCTCGCTCTAAAAGTCAATTATTTTTCGATTGCGATAATTGAATTTAGACTAGACTTACCGCCGTGGCAAATTCTGATTCTCTTTCAGCTCGTTCCAGATTTCTCTCAAGGGTTTTCACTCTAGCATCTAATATACTTTTCTCATTTTCAGATTTTTGCAAGTCTTGTCCTAACCTGACAATGGTGTCTGTTTTGGCATTCACTTTTTGTTGAAGATTTAAAATCTTCAAAGAAACTATAAATCATAGGCTTGCACCAAAACCAACCTGCTTTTTCAAATCCCTAATTTCGGCTTCCATTCTCGATGAAAAAGGAAAAAAAATAGAAAAAAATAAGGAGGAATCGATTTTGAAGGGGTAAGGAACAAACGAGAGAAGAGAAGAAGAGCATGCAAGGACAGCTGCACAATTTCTGGGTCTTCTTCAGTCGAATTTTTGCCCTTTTTCCTATTCTCATTTATGTTCCCCCGTTCGTTTTATACTTGTCTGTATGTCAAATCGATTTTTCTTTTCACGATAATTAAGAATTTATTGTTATCTACTGACTGGTTGTTGAATAATTACGGGAAAATTAGAATGAAGTCTACGAAAATTGTAAATATATATGTATGTATATTGAAAAAGGGCAGAAATGAGACTACTCGACTACTGTAACTCTTCTTCGAATTCAATGAATCAAGGCGGATGGTGCAGAGGCGTACTCCGGAAGATGAACTTGACCATAACGCTCGAACAATTTACGAACTTCCGACACGTGGATTAACTCGATGTCTTCTTCTTCGTGATGTTGATGATTCTGAAACTATACAGATAAGTATGCTATTTCGACAAAAAATGCATCGGATTGAAAATCACCATAGCTCCCATTCTTTTATTGGATTTCAGCGTATAGCAACCACCTAGGAGCCGGATAAAATTCTAAAGTGAACAAAAAGTTCTAATTTTCAACATCTTTACGCCCATCAATTTCTCTTTTGCTTTTTTTTCAGAATACCTCGAACTTTCGGTTTCAAACAGACATCAGTGATCGAAAGTGTGTAAAAATTTGTAGTTCATCATTATATTTTTTTGATCACCAATCTTAGACCCCTTTTTTCCTATCTGGAAAAAAACAAAAACGTATCAGTATATATAGTCTATAAAAAATGATACAATATTTCTTATCGAGGTACAAAAACATAAACCACTGTAATCAGTACATAATATGCTTGACGTATGCTGTTCTGATAAAACAATGGGAATTAGAAAAAAATCCAGTAAATCTGAACTATGGAACTTCAGGAATGTTTAGTGAATTTTGAAGGTGGGGAACGTGGAGTTGGCAAGTTGCTCTCGAAAGAAAGAGCACATTTTTAAAGGTGCGGTAAAGGGAGTTGACAAGTTGCTCTTAAATGAAAAAGCACACTTTTTAGGTAAGACCCTCGAGGGATTTTTTACTGAAAAGTCTGGTATTCAAGAAAATTTCATTTGAAAAAAGAAATTTGGAAAATTTTAACGTATGCTATACGTGGAAAGTTTCTAAATTTTTAACTTTGAACATTTTTTTCTCGAATACTAGACTTTTTTGTGAAAAATTCTTCGAGGGTCTTACATAAAAAAGTGCTCTTTCATTTAAGAGCAACTTGCCGAGTCCCTTTACCCCACCTTTAAAGTAGAATCCTCGAACGATTTTTTCACCGAAAAATTTACTATTAAAGAAAAGTAAGTTTAAAATTAGAAATTTTCTCAAAAGCTAGACTTTTCGGTAACGATCCTTTGACGGTTACACTCAAAAATGTGTTTTTATTTGTATTTGCCATTTCCCCACTTTTAACTATAAAAATTGGTTGTGTTTTGTTCCTATTGTTAACCTATTTCGTATTTTTCTTTGAAAAACCAAATGAGTAAAAAAAAACATACTACATTTTCCTTGGTGATAGTGGACGAACGAGATTTTGGATGAACAACATTTCCGCCAACAATAATCGATCCGGTTCTCGAGGAGCAAACCGAGCTCTTACGTGAAGCCGGTTTCGATTCCTCAAAGACTTGTGGTGAAATTGGTTGTCTCGATGAATTTGACAATCTTGGAATTCCAGCCAATGGTGTTGGTGGTGGTGTATTGTAGGTTGCTCCAAATTCGTTGACAAAGTTACGAACATTTTTGACGACACGAACTGATTGATGATCACCGTAAATGCTATGGACAGTTGGTTGAACACCTGAAAAATTGGAATTTGTTGAAAACATTATTGGGAAGTTGGGTTCACTACGTAGAACTGGTGCAGCCGGGCGAGCGGTGCTGACGGAAGAAGTTCGAGAGTGAGATGTACGATGACTGGCAACACTTTGTGGTCTTGATGGTGCGTCATGGTGAAGAGTTGATTTTCTAGAGCCACCAATTTGAACATGTGAATTCGCTTTCTGCAAAAAAAATAGCTTATTATCTATCATACTGTTGTAAACTTCTGGATACCTAGAGTTACTTTAGTTGGGTAGAAACATTTCAAAGAAAAGTGCAAAAAGAGTCTACTTAGCGTGACGATTTTGGTTTTGGGCCAGGATAAGATGGCTCATTTGAGATTGGTACAATTTTTTTAGGCGAAGTTGGTTGGAGAATATAATCCGATGGTTCAGTGGGAGGGTTTCGAGGCTTTTTGGTTCCTTCGATTAGTTCATCAGTTAGTTTGGGGATTTTTGAGATGTTTCTGGCAGTGTTTGTTGATTCAACTTTGGCGTTGTTTGGTTTTGGAACGAATTGATGGGCATAGAGAATTTCTTGAGATCGAATGCCATTTGACGACTTTTGAACTTCTGGTTGATAATTGTGTTGGCGAATTATCTCACGCTTATCGGTATGTTGAAGATTCTTCTGAACATAGTGATGTTCTCGGTCAATTTGTGGCACTTTGTCTTTCTTTCCAACTTCTGGCACATAATGATGTTGATGATCAACATGAGAGTGAACAATCTCAGACTTTTGAGATGAGGGTACATAGTGATGTCCAAAATCTTCATTTGCAGTCTCTACTTTAGCTGGAAGTGTTGGTTGATAGTGGTGATCTCGAATTATTTCACGATTATCTTCATGGTGGATTGTCTTTTGCACATAATTATGTCCTCGATCCAATTGTGGAACTTTTTCTCGTTTTCCAACCTCTGGGATATAATGATGTCTATGATCAATATCAGCAGGAACAATTTTAGACTTCTGTGTTGATGGAACGTAATGATGTTCAAAATCTTCGTTTGAGGATTCCATTTTGGCTGGAAGTGTTGGTTGATAATGATGATCTCGAATAATCTCACGGTTATCTTCATGATGAATTGTTTTCTCAACATAATGATGTTCTCGATCCAGTTGTGGCACTTTCTCTTTCTTTCCAGCTTGTGGCACAAAATGATGTTTATGCTCAATGGATGATGTTTGATTCACCGATTTTTGGGTTGTTGGCACATAATGATGATCGCTATGATTGTCATGAGAAGCTTTTCCATTTTGAGCAGGAATATTCGGTTGATAGTGATGTTCTCGGATAATAGAGCGATTGTCTTCATGGTTGTTGATTTTTTGAACATATTGATGACGTCGATCCATTTGTGTGACATTCTCTTTTTTATCAACTTGTGGCACAAATTTATGTTGATGCTCGATTGGTTTTTTTCCATTTATTGCTTGTTGAATTGAAGGAACATAATGATGAGTATTCTCAACTTTTGTTTCTGCTGTTTTCGCGGGCAATGTTGGTTGATATTCATGATCTCTGATGATTTCCCGATGTTCTTGAGTTTGTTTTTTCAATTTTGGAACAAAATGATGATCATGTCCATAGGAAACAACAGTTGATTCCTGGTTCTTTGGAAGAGATGGAACATAATGATGGTTATTCACAACTTCGGATTTAGCCGCATGTGTTGGCATTGGTGGTTGATATTTGTGGTTCCGAATAATTTCTCGATGATCCTGAGGTTTTTGAATAGTTGGAACATATTGATGTTTTTCAAGCGACACAGAGGAATCATGATTGACTTTTGAAACCACAGGAACATAATGATGCCTATCATTTGATAATGAAACTTTTGGCGCAGTTGTTGTCACTGGTGGTACATAGTGATGTTTCTCATTCGAATTCGACACAACCTTTGTTGATGTAGATGTGATCACCGGAAAATAACTGTGCTCTCTCAAATTGTGCACATCCTTCAATGATTCTTTTTGTGGGATATGTGGGACAAAGGAATGCTCTTGAAGGGTGTGTGTTTGGGGAGAGGATTTTTGGAAAACCGGAATATAATTGTGCACTGAATGGTTAACATTGCGGGAAGTGTTGTCTTGACGAGGAAGAGCGGGAACAAAATTGTGTTTTGATACCTCATAAGCTTCTCCGATGTGATGATGATGATGTTGATCCGCAGCTTTTTGAGAAGCTGGAATATAATTATGTTCTCTCTCAAAAGTTGACTTATTTGTACTTTTATTGATCGCCGGAATATAATTGTGATGATCTCTTGGAAGGCGAGGAACAGAAGTTCTTTCCGGAGCAACTGGATAGTAATGATGATCATGAATAGCAGTAGTAGTTCTTGACTCCCTTTGATTCATTGGTGGAATATAATTATGATGTTGCAAATCGATTTTTTGACTTTCCTCATTTGTCGAATAAATCGGGATATATCCATGGTTCCTTGGCATCTCGATAACTTTCTGCTTTTCAGAAGCTGCCGGAATATATTGATGATGATGTGTCACTTCAGAAATAGTCTCAGTTTTCGAAGAAGGCAAAGGAATGAAATTGTGTTTTCGAATCGATGTCTTATCAGCGTTTTTTTCATTCGTTGCTGTCAAAGCAGGCACAAAATCGTGTTGGGTCAAATCGTGGAAATGACGTGGAACGGTGTTTGTTGGAGTTGGAGTGACAAGCGGTATATAACTGTGATTATGATTTTCTGATTTTTGATGGTGATTCACAGCATCCTGGGAGACTATTGGAACATACTGATGACTGCGTTGAACTTCTTGTGATACATTCTGTTGATTTTGAGTGCTCAACGGGATGTATGAATGACTCTCCAGGTTGACTTTTTGATTTTGAGTTGATCGGTTCTCTACCAGAGGTGTGAAATGATGATGCCTGTTGTACACAGAGCTCTTTTCCTTATTAGAAGACACAATAGGAATATATTGATGATCACGTTTCACATTTCCCGAAGTCTCTATGGAATGTTGAGCAGCTAGTGGGATGAATGAATGCTTCTCCAGATTAACTTTCTGGGTTTTAGCGGTTTGATGCTCTACAAGAGGTGTGAAATGATGATGAGTATGATTCACAGAACTATGTTCTTTGGCCGGAGACATCAATGGAATGTACTGATGGTTATGCTGCACGGTTTCCGATGTTTTTGATTGACTTTCAATGGATAATGGGATGAACGAGTGTTTTTCCGAAGTGGTTCTCTGTTTTTGAATCGGTTGATGTTCCACAAGAGGCATGAAGTGATGATGAGAGTGATTCACAGAACTGTGTTTCTCTGTTGGTGATACAAGAGGGATATACTGATGATTATGTTCCACAATTCCCGCTGATTCCGAGTGACTTTGAGTGGATAAGGGGATATACAAGTGCTTCTCCAGAGCTACCTTTTTATCCTCATGTTTTTCCACTAATGGAATATAGTGATGATGTCCATTCCTCTTTGTTTGAAGTGAGTCTTCAGACTTTGAACGGGATGGAATGTATTGGTGTTTGTGAACATCGGCAACTTTGGTATCAACAATAAGCGGACTTTGAGGAATGTAGTGATGTTGGCGCTCGACACTGCGACTTGAACGCTTATCACTTTGCTGATAATGAAGCGGAACATAATTATGATAATGATACACTTGACGAACATCTTTCAAAGGTGATGTTGGTGTACTTGGAACATAGTTATGAGACCGTTCAATATCTTTGAAATAATCAACCGATTGAATCATCGGACTATGGACCCCTCCCTCACTTGTTCTGAACTCGCTGTAATGGTGACGCGGATCAATATGCCTATACTCTGTTATCACTTTAATCTGTGGTACGTAATGATGATGTTGTTGATTATTTGGAATATGAACTGTATCATATTCGTGCTCAACAATGTCAAGGTGCACAGTTTGAGTCTCATAGGGAACATCATAATGGTTTTCAATCTCATGGACAACTATTTGATCTTGTGAAAGAGTGGAAGAAGAGCCGACCTGAATATTTTCTTGATGTTGATGGTGGTGATGTTCTTCGTGATGGTGATGAACTTCGTCTTGATGTTGTTGATGGTGATGATGATGATGGTGATGGTGATGATCTTCATGCGATCTATTCTCGAATTTTGCGCGAAGCGCTTGCACACCTACAAGATCAAGTGATATGTCAGAGTAAGGCTCATCAGATCCGCTACCTAATTCAGCGCTCATTTGTTCATGAACAACACTGGTCGACTTGATCACTTCTCTTTCAATAGAGTCGTGATGTGAACGTGCTGGTTTAGATGGGAGGGGTGCAACATAGGCAAGGACAGGTGCTTGATAATGATGCGTCTCTTCAGCGCCGACACTTGAAATCGAGGCGGAACGCAGTTGGTCGGTGACTTTTGGACCGTTTTGATGCACATGAATGTGATGCGATTGAAGGGTTGAAGCGGTGTTCGAACGGGAGAATCGTGGTGAGGCTGGCACTTCGTGAGACACAACAACGGTATGTTCTTCATGATGATGATCATGAACGTCGTGAACTTCGACGTGAGTCACATGCTCCTCATGGTGATGAACATCGTTATACTCCACATGTTCAAACCCGAATGAATCCTCACTTCGATCATCATGATGATCATGGTGATGACCATGATGAGATCCCTAAAAACACACATCGGATGAATCTATTAATCTAACCCAAACTTACATGAATCGACGCTGTTCCATGAACCGAAGCTGTTCCATGAACCGATGGCGGAGCATCGTAGTAAACCGGAAGAATGAACTCGCTATGCTCCAAATCATGACTTTTGTTCAACACATACTCAGTCTAAAAAAAAATATCATATTTTATCGATAACTAACTTGCGAATAACTCACTGAAGTGATGATTGATTCAGTCAAATCAGCTGGAGCAATCGAGTCTTCACTTTGAATCGAAGATGTAACATGACTTGAAACAATAGATTCAGGCTTTCCGTGAATGTTTTTGAATTGCACCAAAACAGCATCGTGTTCTGGAGTTTGAACAACAGCTAGAGGTGTTGCAGGCTCTGAGACAACGTTTCCAACAACCTGAAAAATTAAAATAGGGCTAGAAACAAAGAATAGTGGACTCACGATTCTCTCCTGCTCAGCAACAATAGTTCCTTCAGTGATGGTTGATTCACTATCATGAGTCACGTTTGAGCGGTTGGATGAGCTGAAACAGACTGAATGTTTTCAAGTTTATAACAAACCCTTTCAAAGTGTGGAGCTTAGTATTGGTTTTCACTGTTCCCAGCGTAAGAGTTTACATCTTAAAGGCAATGTGATATAGTTTTTTTTTACATCCCCGGTTAGTTTCTTTTTCTATCCCCCACCTAAAAAAGATGCCCACAAAAACGAAAGAGCCCTATTTGTATTTCTTCGACAAAGGTTTTATTATAGTATAAAATTATATTATATACTTCGAAAGTTTCTTTGACAAGCCTACCTAATGACCTCTTGTTTTGATCTTTTGATCGCCACAAAAAACATTCCCCACATCTGGCGAAAGTCATACACACCATTGCGAAGAACACCTTGCTACGCAACAACAGACAACAACTGTTGATCTGCTGTTCTCAAGTTACAAATTGACAGTTCTCAAACCGTAGTGATGTATTACGTCAGAAAGTATCTGATTGGCTTATTCAATTTGCAATGATATCATTATAGGACTCTGCTCATCTCATGACGATATGAACACATTTGATTAGATGAGGAATTCATCGAAAATTTCTAAAATATGCAAGAAAAATAGGGTTTGACTTTAGAAAAATCCCTTTTTTTCAAAAATTGGATCTGTTTTTTGAATTGACACCAATTTCATGATGTTCTTTATTAGTTGAAATTTCACATATACAATTTGTTCGGAGCATATTTGCAGTCGTTCAAAAAACAATTTCACAATTCCATGTTACAAGAAGAGTGGTTTTTTTTTCATTTTTCGATATATCGTTGTAGTGTATTGGTTAAATATATTTGGGTGCATTTTGCGGACTTCGAAAATGAGCAAAAAAAAGAAGGGTGAATAACAAAAAAGTACGTAAAATGATTGAATTGGTGGTCAAAAAATATTGTTCCTTTGTGAAGGTTCTAAAATTATTTTTTCTAGTTCCCCAGTTTACTGTGTTTTCCCTAACAACAAATTGGTCATTTTGAAAATGGGTTAACCTAAATTAGTATATTAGTAATACAATGACTCTTTTGTTTTCTGATTTATGATCCCCAAATTACCATTTCGACGATGCCTCAGAGACAGTTTTAGTCACAACATTTCCCACAACAATTTCTGATGGTGGAAGGTCGTATTGCAATGGTGGGAGATCGTATTGCTGAAATATAATGTTATGTTTTCATCTTCATTCTGTAATTTCCCTACTCTAGCTGATTGTTGCGAGACACTTGAATGTACAGACACCGAAGTAGCTTTCGATAATGCAGAAACCTTTAAAACAGTACTCTATTATTGTTTTTTATTGTGTATTCTTTGTACCTCTGATCTTGTATCATCCTCTTGTTTATGATGTTGATCATCAAAATGGTTATCATGCACAATCTGCAATTAATGTTTTTTTTTTATATATTGCTTCTTTTTTTTTTGTTCTCAAAGAGCATTGGTTGGTTTTTAGTTTTGGTACAAGATGATAAATCATTGATAAGCGAAAATGGTTAACTTATCATATTGTTATAGTGATGTAATAAAGAGCGGCAAAAAATAGGAATAACTTACCCCGATGTTCCCAACAGTGATAGTCTCATGATGAGTCTCCTGGAATACATAACATTTAGATAGAGTTACGAACTTTTAATTTTTTTTAATTATGAAATTTCGAAAAAAAAACGCTTGAACACAAGTTACCCAAATTAACTCCAAAAATATAACTTTGTACATAAATATGAATCGGGGTTTCTCAAAGAAGCGGAAAGTTGGTCCTCGAACCACAGTATCTGGTTAAATTTTCAGTTTTCCTATAAGTTTGCGGATATTTTCTCGAAATGTTGAAATTATCGATTTTTCTCTGAACAATTCATAAAATCAACCCATGTTCCAGAAATCATATGATTACTTTGTTTCTTTTCCTCCGAAAATCAGGTTCTCAAACTGTTTGCCTACGTGTATTCTGTTTTCTATTTTTCCGATTACGGTATTTCATAAAACAAATATTTTTCTGGAATACATGAACAGACAAAAAATATAATAGTGATAATTTTTTACGTGTTATTGAAATTTTATAAGAGGGAAACTACAGTATATTTAACATTTTTAAACCCTTTAGTGTATTATCAGTCGTTATTATTAGAACTGTTTGTTCATATGGGCATACTTTGTACTATTACGAAAACTATCATTCCGATTTTTCTGTTCTTTAAAAAGTTTATTGATGTTTTATATGGTAGTCTAATTAGTTTTAATTAGCAGTTCGTTAGACTTATATGTACACTTCTCTCTGAATAGAGTAATAAATAATAGACTAGTATAAAGTGTTCTATGTTTGAGAAACATTTAAATAAGAGCAATAAGTTACATTTAGAATATTCAGTTTTCTAGATTAGTTGCTATATTTTTTGAAATTTAGTTCATTTTAATGCACTTTGGTATTTTATCAAGGCGCTTGTTTGAAACTTACAATAGTTCTTGATTCGAAATGAGTTGTCGACTCAATTTGATGATGGCTTTCCAAAATTTGAGTTGTATTAGTTGTGTTAACTGTTGGAAGTTGAACACGCGAAAAAACGACGTCGAGAAGACCTGAAAATATACTCCCGTACTAATATTTTTAGAGAAATATCTTACTATCGTTTCTTCCTTGTTCAGCCAGCATTTCGATTTGTCTAACCTGTAAAAATTGAAAACTAAAAATGAAATTTTCATGAGGCAAACATGGCAAAATGATAAGTCAGTTTTGAGCGACACAATCTGATAATAAAATGGCGGCTCCGAAACACAAAATGATAAACGCTCCCAGCAAAGGCCACGCGGCAACGCTTTTTGAAACCTTTGGCAATTTTTTCGTGTCTTTTTGTCGATGCAAATGATGATAATGGAGAACATTGCATTATTGATAAATTATGGATTACAATCCACATAACATCACATTTTCAAAAAAAAAAAACAGTGGGCAATATAATACAGAAGGAGAAGGAAAATCTTTTATATTTATTGTTGAATGAGCATTGTTTGAAGGAAGGGTGATATACATAGGTAGTAAATACATGGCGAGAAAAACAATACTTTACTGATACACAAAATTAATAATAAAACAAACAAAACAAAGTTTTGACGTGTTTTTAAAGTAACCAAGGTTTTTGTAAGCTGTACGGAGTTCCGATTGTCTGAATCTTCCTGATAAAAAACAAAACCTATTTCCATATTAATGACTTCATAGCTTCTGAGAAGAGAATCTCCAAAAAATATCAAAATAGCACACGTTGTTTTTGAGTACTGAAAAATCATTGCAAATCATGTATTTTATGAGTGAAATGATTTTCATAGATATTTTCATATACTTTTGAATCCAGAAAGATGTTGATTATATGAAATGACACAGTATATTTGGAAAAAAGTTCTGTAGAATCTGTTAGTGTTCTTCTTAACCTCTCCATTTGGATTGATCATTTGAAATTGTTCTTTGCAATACTGTGTACCTATTGATTTTTTAAAATCTGTGTATTAATCCCCTCTTCTTTCTCTGTTTTGTTTTGAGTATTCATTCTTCGTTGAACATGCTAGTTTTACTATTATTTCTGAATTTACCGCTTATGAAAAAAATTCAACCACCATTCGCAAATGAATTGAATTAATATTTTGGAAGTTTCATTACGCGTTTTCCAACCGTTTTTTGTGGCAAGAAAAAAAATTGGGAACCCAGTTTTATCAGGTCTTTTCATCTCACAGCGTCTTTTTTTTTTCATTTGTAAACGTTATCGTTGCAAATCATATCATCATTGCTTATCGAGTCCGAAGATATAGAGACTAAGACTCTTTCTCACGTGAATGCGAACTTATAGTAGACAACTATGTATGAGAATTGAAGAGAACATAAAATCAGTGAGCAATTCTATTGAACTCAGCACTAATTCGAAAAATCATTTGTTTCAAAACCCTATATTCTCTGTCCCCACAAATCATGATGTCTACATTTAGTCAGAGATATACACTTGGCCGCAGAAGTACTCAATATTTTTCTTACAATAAAATTTTATTATACCACAAATGTATAATTGATCCTTTAATAAACAAAAAAATTTTGACGCGCCGGCCCAAACCCCCCTCCTTTTTCCTGAAGTGTTTCTTTTACACACCGCACAAAAATTTGCCCACATCTGGCGGACACGAAGAACTCTTTGCAATACTGTATTAGACAGCAACAGATGTTCTCATGTTCTCAAGTTACACATTAACAGTATCCAAACCGTTGTAATAATTCAGTGTGCAACTGGGAGCTGATTTTGTGTAATATGTTACGTCATTATCGAAAAGTCTGTGATTGGCCTAATGCAATGTGAATTTTTATAGGACTAAATCTACAGTATTTTAATGATAATATTTTCCACATAGAAAGAGCAAAAACTTGGTATGGGGAGATTGATTTCTAATATTTTGTGGGAAACTTTTTCATGTGCAGAAAATAAGTCCAATGCAAGAATACGAACTGAGCAACGTCAAAGAAATCTCTTTTTTTTGCTTTCAAACTTGATTATTCCAAATTTCACAACAATACACTGTCTGTGGAGCATGTTTGCTACGTTCAAAAATATTTCATAATATCGTATGATAACTTTCTTTCCTGTGTTTTGATATGCTGAAAATAGATCTCAAAAATTGATCATACAATTGAAAAATAGACAGTCAAACGCATTTTGAAGGATTTTCTTTGATAAACCTAGTCTCTGAATCTTTCATTTTTCCTCATAAAAATATTCGTTCGTCTTAGAGAAACACTTAGATTCGCACCTTCTTTGACTTAAACAGCATATGGACGTTTCTATATCAGTCCGCATCAAATTGGTTAGTTTTCTAATGTTAAACTTTGACAGTTCCTGAACAGATGTGTTTTTCTGTTTGTGTGTGCACTAGTCAGTCGTTTTAGTTACTTTTTGCAACATTTTTATTTTGATGGGTTGTTCCAAATAACTTGATTTTAACAATGATGGTATGACTTTATATGTTTTTTTCAGAAAATGATATGTTATTTCATAATATTATACTTTGTGACCCAAATTGAAACCCCCTCGAAAACATGTACTTTCCAGTGGCCTGACCTTCATAGTGTTTTATCAGCCATTCTTCTCTGCTCTTCATTTGTGTTGTCGATATATCGATTTCAGACACATACCCTTCGCCTCTATCTTCCCACTTTTTCATCAGATAATACTTCTTCGTGTGTGGTCTTTTAATGAAAAATTCTCCTAAAAAAATTCTGATCTCGGGCGGGCTCGAACCGCCGGCCTTCTGTGTGTTAGACAGATGTGATAACCACTACACCACGAGATCGCATGTTCTACACCGTGTCAAATGTCGATGAGTACTTTGAGCGCCGCAGAAATGGTCGATGAGAAAGAAAAGACGAATGCAGGTCGTCCCTGCTGTCCTACGAGTGAGTGCTGAGAGGGGAAAGAGAGAGATGGAATAGTGTTCATAATTCATTTTGGGCGGGAGAATTTCTGTGGGGCAAAAAACGAACGTTATGGTGATATCGGTTTGTTGTCATTACTTTTTCGACGTCTCGTTATTCCTGATAATTTCTCTAACCGGTTTTCTGTTATTGAACTTTTGGAATATTTCATATGTGCACGTAAGACCTAAACAGTTATATTCATTTTTCAGTCGACTTTCCTCTCGTAGGGTATATTTTTTCCAGAGAATTGATAATTTTTTAATTTTTGGGTTTTTACTAGATAATTAAATAAACTATGTTGAGCAATTTTTGTACCCAACCCATAGTCAATTTCAGAAGTTATAGTGATACGCAATTGCGAAATTTTGAATTAGGTTAACTTCAAATTCCTTGGGGACACATTTTTCAGCTTTTCAATAGTAGCAGATATTTTTCTGCGTTCCTATACAGTTTTCCGGAAATTCCATTTTCTTTTAAACAAAAGTCCCTTCGAGAAATGCATTATATACTATTTCATGACATTCTCTCCTCGATCTAATCAACAACTTCTCTTTCGGCGGGAGGAGAAAGTGGGTAGAGGAAAAGGGATAGGGAACAAAACGCAGTGTCTTGGACAGATGAGAGAGTGTGCGCAACAATAGGTCGCAGAGATGAAGAGTTCTTTGTGGCAGGGACGGGTAGAGTGAGAGAAGAAAAGGCGTTATTGCAAAGGGCCACACACAACACACACACACACACACACCCCACATTCACTCATTCACAAACACACCACACTCACAGCAGTTCCCCATGATCGATAGGGTATTTTCGCATATATTTTTACAGTTTTTTCTGGATTTCGCCTCATTTCCTTTGTCTTTTCCTTATCTTTTTTGCTTATAGGTTTTGTCATACTGTCTTTCACAATTATGCCAAGTCTCTGGTTCTAAAAATTAGTTTGAATATGATTTTTGACTGATTTTCTCTACCAAATTAAATATTTTTTACAATTTTTTCTGGGTTTTTTTTTGTTTTTTCGTGATAATAGCATTTGGTATAACGTTCTGAAGTTTCGGAATTGACGTTTTACCCTCTGTTTTTCTAAAAAACCAAGCTCTTGATCATTTTGCATCGGTGTTCAACTGTGTGTTTTTTTATGTTAAGAAATAGAACACTTCATGGATGTTTCCTCTTTTTTTAATTTCGAAACTGTCCATTTTTTCTTACCACGTCTCAAAAAAATAGAGAGAAAGACGTTTTTTTCTGTTTTTGTATGCGGCGCGGTCGTTGCGCGTCCAGTTTTTTTCTGTGTCAAAGATAATAATCGAACCTGATAAGTAATTACATCAAAATACAGAAAAAAAACTGAAACACTGATTTTTGATACCAGAGTCAGAGTACTTCCAGATTATTCTAGCTCCTCTCAAAACTCGCATAAAAATCTTTTCGGTATGTTAATTCTAAAGGAACATTTTTGATATTCAACAAAATGCTGTTTGTAAATTACAATGTGTTTCGTCATTCACGCTTTATGAGAATCATCCATTTCTTCTGCTCTTCTTTTTTTCAAAACCCCGCCTTTTTTACTACCGTATGCCTGCTCATTCCTTTGCACTTCATTGATAACGCCCTTTTGCCACTGTACAATTATTTTTCACCCTCTTCCATGTTCAATTTCTTTCATTCACCTAAGTGTTGTAAAGTAAAACAAATATTTTTTTCCAGAAAGGTATCATTGATTGGTGGAAAACTGTGAACCATGGGACCCAATAACAACAGGGCTCTCAGACAAAATGGTAATGCACCGGGTCGAGGACGGATAAATGGAATGCCCAACCAACAAGCCGCTCGTCGACCAGCGCCAAACCAATTGCCTGTAAAGACGAGAAAAGAGCTAAGAAGGTTGTTGACTAATGCAGAAATTACAAGGAATCAAAATGCGAATCGCCCACAGGTGTATCAAACACTTGCTGTGCCTGAACGAGTTCCCCTTCAACCAGCTGTAAGACCACAAGTGCACCAGCAAATTTATCATCGCCAACAAGAACCATCCCATATATATATAGACCAACAGAGGTTTCTAAGCCAAATTACTGCATCCGATTATTTTTATTCGACGCCCATCGGACACGTTTGCAAAACAGGCCTATCAAACGGTTCTGTAAGACAGATGCGTTCTGGAAGACAGACACGTACTGTTGATTCCAATAAGAAAATGCCGCCAGCTGCAAATAAAAACACATCATCGATGAATGAAACTGAAAAACATGCCCAAAACGTAATGGAGAGATGGTGGTGGATTGAAACAAATACGAAATTTTTCTATAAACATATCACATATCCGTATATATGCAGATTTGATAATTTGCTCAAAGTGCACGAAGAAACGGAGGCGATACAAGTTCCTCATGCACAAAGTATTCGAGAGTTTTTAATTGAAGTTTGCAATTCGGTGAGTTTTATTGATTAAACATGAGATAATTCAATAAACAAGTATATTACAGCTCCGCGAAAACAAACAAATTATTTCTGATATGGAATACTTCTGTCGTCAGTTTTGTATGCCAAGACGAAATATTTCATTCCGTTACCCAACTTCATATCATATACCGGAACTAATACATCCACCAGTTCTGAAGGCGGGATATTTTCCGGCGACTTGCAACTCTACAAGAAAGAAAAAAGATTACCTAAATGCGAGATATATGGATGCAGCAAAGCGCTGTATTCGACTGCACCCGTGAGTGAAACTGTTTACAATTTAAAAAAAAAACCAACTTTTTTCTCTCAGGTTCCCATTCAACAGCAGAGTACATAATATGCAAATCATTCCACCTTCGGAAGAAAAACTTTGGGAGTTTCATACCACAGGAAAACATATACATGGCTTCTTCTATTTCATGAAAAGAGAATCACGAACATACATTGTGGAAATGTACAACAATTTTTGCTTCCCGATTGATATTGCTTATGACCTGTTAGTTTGTCTGATAATGTTAAACTAATAAAACCAAACTTTTTTCAGGTGGGATGTGAGAATGAAGATAGCGTATGATCGTGTCACTGTTTATAACCTGCATTTGGTAGCAATTTTAGAACGGTTAGTTTGGCTGAATAAGTCAGAAAAGCTAATTCAGATAAATTTACAGCAATCCCGGTGTTTTCAAACACCTTGGCAGAAGTTTTTATCTAGAATACCCTCTTGATGTATTGACCGAGCGCCAAAAACATCTACGCAAGGTGAGTAACTCAACTTAACAACAAAAAAAAATTATATATCGTTTCAGTTGAGAATAGCGTTGATCAATAACAATTTGTTCGGAAAATTCGAAGTTGTCATTGGAGGCGTAAAAGAACTAGGCGAAGCGATCAGCTATAAACAAGCATTTTCAAAAACCGTAGATGAAAATGATCAGTATCTCAGTGGAGCTGGTCCTTTGGCACCACAATTTGGAAATGTTTTGCTGTCTGATACTCGACCATTGACTCCGGACGAAATCCAACAGAACGTTCTTATTATGGAGCAAAACTCTGATTTCGAAGGCCAACAGATTTGCGATGTTTCTCAAAATCAGCAACAAGATTTTCATTCGTATAATGATCAATATTTGCATCAGGAGAACGAAATCGAAGATGTAAGATTTGTATTCATTAGAGTATCACTCATTGAAATTTTCAGGAAGAACAATTAAGGATAAAGCAAGAAATTGACATGCAGAACCGTTTGGATTACCCTCGTCTTCTTTGGACCGTGGAAAAATTCACTAGTAAGCATTTGTTTTTGCTTAGAAAGTTTGAATTGAATTTTTTCAGTGGAATCTGGATGTGCAGAATCAACTGAATTCTTTAAAGAACCGAATGATATCAATGTTATCGCAGAAGAGTTAATGGTTATGGTTGACGTGATTGTCGATTATGAATATCAGATGGAGATTGATCCTTTCACGCCACATGTTCTAGAGATGCCACCATTGGTAACACTATCGCAACCACAATCGCAACCACAGATGATACCTATGGATGTAGTGTGTGTACAAGAGCAACCGAGAGAAGAACAAATCGAAGTATCTCAAGTCTCTGATCCAATGCAAGATTGGACTATCGTTGTACCACCAACAGATGAGACACTTGCTATCAATGGAGACTTTTCTTCAGATGTCCATTGTTGGGAGCCATCTCGAATTTTGAATGCAGAAGATGATTCAAACAAAGTGACGGGATCATGGGAATCAGCAACTGATTTACCCAATAATATTTTGGAAGATTCATTCGATAAAGACGGCTCCATCAGCAACTCCGAAGGATTGAATAAAACTCTTGAAGAGTCGTTTGGAAAATCTTGTTCCATTAGCAACACTGAAGAAGTTTGTCCAATCGAAAATGCTCATTTATTGAACAATATTTTGGAGGATCCCTCTGAAGAAATATGCACAGTCAAAAATTCCGATTTATTGGACAATATTTTGGAAGAGTCATTTGGAGAAGTCAAAAGCTCCGAAGGATTGTGTAACATTTTGGAAGAGCCATCAGAAAAACATTGCACAATCGAAAATGTCGATTTATTGGACAATATTTTGGAGGAGTCATCGGAAGAAATTAATCCCGTCAAAAGCTCCGAGTTATTGGACAATACTTTGGAAGAGCTATCTGAAGAAGTTACTCCCGTCAAAAGCTCCGAGTTATTGGACAAAACTTTGGAAGAGCCATCTGAAGAAGTTAGTCCTGTCAAAAGCTCCAATTTATTGGACAATATTTTGGAGGAACCATCCGAACAGGACAAAAATTCCGAGGGGTCAAGTAATATTCTGGAGAAAACCGCCGAAGAAGCAAGTCCAATCAAAATGGCCAAAAAAGAGACAGCAAAAAACAAGCGATCTCGTCGGCTTGTTAAAAAGAATCTCAATAAAACAGCAGGCAGCCTTCAACATGGAAAGGAAAAACCGAAGTTTACTCTCCTCAGTCTTCAAAAGGCAAAGCCAAGATCTCAGAGAGTCGTGAGTGACATTTCAGAAAATTGAAACCAAAAATACATTTTTTTTTTCAGCCTCTCAATCTTTTGCGAAAAACAACTGTGAAAGTGTTAATGGAGAGTAAGCCGGAAGTTCGAGATTTTATGCAAGTAGCATGCGATGCTGAAATGGTGACTTATAAATTTGTTTATGAAAAAGTTGAGAAACTAGTTTCGGTAAGTTTTAATGGAAATTTTCAGAACTGACTACAATTTATAAACCAATTTCAGGAAGAGACAACAACTGATGTCATCGCCGAAAGTAGCACCTTCATACATAATGTCTTCAGATGCTTCTATTATTATGATTGTAAGTCAACTGGCAAAAAGTATTGGACATTCAATCCAACGTTGGATGTGATATATTCGGAAGGATTAGAATGGAGAAAACAGAGATACGACTCTATCATGTTTTGCCGACGGCAAAATATAGATGACCAATCAAATAATAAAAGAGCGATCACTGAACCGTTGGTTGAAACTTTACCTGTTAAAGTTGCTCGAAAAGGTAAAAATATCTTTATGAGATTTCAAAAACTTAATTCATTTTTTCAGCTCCCGTTGAAACCAGTTCAAACAAAAAGAGAGGAACACAGAAAAACCAGGATGAAGCAGAAATTCCTAAAGCCAAAAGAAGGCGCACCAATGCAAAAGAGGCTCAACCAAAATCAGATGTTCATGAAGAAACACTTCCTGAGGAGAATTTGATTTTCGATGTAAACTTGGAAAAATCGGAGGAACGGAGGAGTGCAGCAGCTGATTTGGATGTCAGTCATCATGAGTCGAGATCGTTTTTAATTACTAATACTGGAATTAGAAGATCTTTGAACAAGCAAGAAGATGCGCATGATGCTCAAGTCGAAGTTCAAGTCAATGAAGCTGATCGTATTTTGTTTGATACTATCAAATCTGGAGAAACACCCGAATCGTCGAAGATTATTGCCTCTTTCATTCCAACTTCCATCGATGAACAATATGCGCAGAAAGTTCCATTTGATGTTGCTGAAAATGGTGTGACACTGAAACGAGATGATACCAATTCACAATTGGATGTTGTATTGAAAGCGTCTAATGAGGAAAGTGTTATCTCGACATTATCTGCGCCTTCAAACACATCAACGACATCTACTAACAACATTGAGAAGGTTTATCAAACTTCAAGTGCTTCAGTCACCAACGAGATGTCGGATTTCTTCAAATCTTCGCTTTCCATTGGATCTTCTTCATCGCAAATGTTGCATTCCGATGAATCTTCAAAAAGTGAAAGTTGTATTGTTGCACAGGAGCATGAGTGTATCAAATTTTCAAGTCTCAATCAAGGCCAAGAAAGCATGGAGATCACATCGGAAAGTGATCATTCTTCAAAAGTCACTGGTATCATTGCAGCACAGGATCAACATTATGAAGCACTTTCAATTCGACAAGGCCAAGAAAGCATGGAGATCACATCGGAAAGTGATAATTCTTCAAAAGTCACTGGAATCATTGCAGCACATGACCAACATTATGAAGCACTTTCAATTCGACACATGGAGGTTGAAGAAAACTCGTCAAGAATGGATGACATTTCAAAAGTCAATGGTGTTGTTGCTGTTCAAGATCAGGAGCGTACCGAATTTTCAACACGAGATTCAGAAGCTGTGCAAACCAAAGAAACTGAAGATAACTCATCATCCAGTGCTGTGTTTGGTGTTGTGAATACTGAAAAAGCTGCGATTTGTGTTCCTGAAGTTATCAATCGAGAATATAATTGTGAACAACTCGACAGTGGATGTGTTGCTACTGTCAGTACAAATGATCATGCAACATTCTCATTGAATATGAAGCAATCCGAGTTGCGACTGGAAAATGATTTGGATGAAGAACGAATGACATCTGCAAACGTTTCGATTTCAAATCTTGAAACTAATGAATTGAATTTGGCCACAAATAACGTCGTTCGCGAGAAGCCTGTTGAAAATGTGTCACATACAATGGGAGCTGTTGATTGTTCGACAATGGAGAAAACGGTTTTCCATGTTCCAGAACAACTCAGTGCTTCATTCAACAATATGTCAATGGAACATGGCGATGCTGTTGCGACAACTACAATTTCTGAAAAAGAGGATGATAGAATGCAAATCAAAAGTGTTGTGAAATCGATCGAACAGAAAACAGATGTTGCCACAGAAGCGGTCGTCAACGTGACAGAGATGGATAAAAGTCATATTAGTGATGTTCAATATAACACAAATGTGAATCGAGGAGAAGAAGAGAGCAATCATTTCAAAACGCCATGTGTCAGTTCAGCACCATCGACATCGAAAACACAACCAGATTCTACCACGTTTGAATCGAAAGACAAAATCGAACATACAGTCAAGTATGTTGGTCCAATTGTTATGGCCAAAGTTGATGCCACATGTAGATCTACAACCTCAATTCAAAGTGAGCAATTTGTTAATTCGGAAGGTTAGCGTAAATTTCTTTATTTTTTTTACAAACCTTTTTTTTCAGAAGTGCAAAGAACATTAAATCAAGGTCCAATTGATCTCGATAAATTGAGAAAATTTATCAATTTCGACCCAAAGAAGGATATCACTCATGAATTCAAATCGGATGGATTTGTTCCTGTATTGCACTTCAATGACACCGCGATAACCGGCAGTGAAAAAATCAAAGAAATGACATATATCAACATGGATATTGTCAACAACATTCTGACTCGATTCAATGATACTGGGACCACGAATACGATAAAGCAGTTTGGCCCATGTTTCCATATTCCGAAGAACAATGATAAGAACAAACATCCTCCAACATGTAAGTTCACATAATTCATTAAAAAAGTATTTATGTATTTTTAGTGCCAATAAAAAATTGGGTTCGCGAGACGAAATATGTGAGAATGTTCCAAAGAAAACAATTCGATTCAAATCTCCATCTTGATAATTCAGAATATTCATGTGAGTTATCCGTCATTATAAAACAAATATAACGGTTCTTTTCAGTGTTCATGCGAAACGGGAAAAACGGACGATTCGTTGGAGTGAAGAAGACGTTTGCCCAAGAAATAAGTATGTTGAAAATAGTTTTCGAAAAATAACTCTGTTTCTTTTTTGCAGTTGGCAAGATATTTGGCGAAGCAATTGTTAAAACGTTGCGTGATTCAGATTTTATGGCCACAGCATGGTGGTTGAATGGAACGCACGCAAGAGGTTTGTTGCACAAAGTCAGATTCTGGTTTTACCGATCTTATTAATTGCAGATTTTGTGTTCTACGGTATCACGCCAGATCGGTCGAAATATGCAGTTTTCATATATAAATCTGGATGGTTCAATCGAATGGTTAACAACAAAATTCCGAAATCTTCCATTCATCATGTCGAACGAACAAGCGACGGCTGTGCCGGATGTACTGACGGATCGGTGTTCTGTGTCATAAAATGTGATTGTATGGCGAACATGGAACTGCACAAACAATATAATGCCGTTGTAATATGCAACAAAGCATTGAATAGACCCGGATTGCGACTTGACTTGTGCGGTCGATTTGTCTGCTCGCATGGGCCTGCTGATAAATTGATTGTCGTTGATGAGAACGAAACGTTTGTATCCAACGAATTCAAAACAAGAACAGATATTCGACTCAGATTAGAGAACATCTTTATTCGAAGGAAAAGGAACGATGGCAATGATGATGCGCAGGCTGTGATGGAATTTTTGGATCTGTTTGATCAGGTCAATATGTTACAATTCCCATCGCATGCAGTTCCGAATCCATATCAAGGGAATCATATGCGATCAGCTCTTTCTGAAGATGGTTATTGTTCACAAATTGATGCATACCTTTCTTCAGGACCGTCTTCGACCAATAGTCATCTTACTCAGTTTAGTTCTCTTCGACCGCCGCTATCCGAGACTGAGCAGCCTCAAAGCTGTGAAACAACATTGCCGGTATCGTGTGCTATTACAACACCAACGCAACATCATAGTGCACCAGCAACAGCTTTTGAAACTATCTCGCCGAATTCATATGTTGACCTTTCGAACAATCAAATACGATCTGCAGGATATGTTAATCAACCGGATGGAAGGTCACTCCTGGTTTTGCAACCCTCAACGTCATCGACCATACAACCAGAATTCTCAACAGAGCCAGCCTTGTCACACACACAACCCGCAAACTTGTACCAACAAGCTTCTGCAAGTGAGACAACAGAAACAAAAAGAGGTCGTGGTCGCCCAAAAAATTCGGAGCCGAAAAAGAAAACACCTGGAAGAAAAGCTGACAAACAACAAGAAGTTTTGCAACAACATGATGTGCGACAACCATTTGTGCCACAACAACCTGGTGTGCCACAACATGGTGTGCAACAACAACGTGTGCAACAACATGGTTTGCAACAACAACATGGTGTGCCACAACAACGTATGCAACAACCTGGTGTGCCACAACATGGTGTGCAACAACAACATGGTGTGCCACAACATGGTGTGCCACAACAACGTGTGCAACAACCTGGTGTGCCACAACAACATGGTGTGCCACAACATGGTGTGCCACAACAACGTGTGCAACAACCTGGTGTGCCACAACAATTTGTTCCACATCAACCTTTGCCACAACAACATCAATGGGATTTCAATCAGCAACAACGTATGGCTGAACTTGGCTATCTCCCATCCCAACAAAATCCACAATATATTCAAACTCAACAGCATACGCCTCATTTCAATCGATCAGTTGAATATAATCAAAATTGGCAAGGTTCTAGTGCAAACAATGGTTATCCTCCATCAGCCTACAATCAACAAATGAATGGTTATCCTTCATCAAACTACCATGCAGCAAATATGGGTCCTTCTCCATCAACGTATCAAAATTATCCACAAAATCCCGGTCGTTCTTCATCAAATTCCAATCATACACAACACATGGGTCCTTCTTCAACAAATTATCAAAATCAACAAAACATTGGCCTTCCTCCATCAACCCTCAATCATACAATCAATCGTAATCAACATATCATACAGCATTTGACAAATCAACCAATGCAACAATATGGAGGTCCACAAATGATGAATGCAAATTTGAATATGATGGGACAGCATGGAAATGTTCATATGATGCAGCAACAGAATATGATGCAGCAACAACAGCTTCATATGTCAAATAATCAACTTCAATATGCCAATAATTCTCAATACGTTCAAGGACCGCCATCACACTATGCAAATCGAACAGAACGAGAACCAGAACCAAATCAAACGGAGGACGAGTTTGCATGGTCGTATGGTCAACCAGATGGTCGCAATGGTTATTATCCACCAAATAATCAAATGGCATATCAAACGTCTCAAGCAACTCAATATTCGATGAACCCTCACAGTCAAACAACGCAAATCAATCAACAACAACAAACACAATATCAAAATTATCAACACCCACAACAGCAACATCAGCATCAACACCAACAGCACCAACAGCAACAGCAACAGCAACAACAACAACAACAACAACAACGTGCCACTCAGCCACATTCTACTCAATTCTCTGGAATCATTGGGCCAAGAAATGCTGCAGAAAATGTTTCTCCTTCCGAAACACCATCTGTATGTTTGGATTAAAACAATTCATCTCATAATTTTTTTGTTTCAGGTTCGCAATACGCTGAGTCGAAATTCTGATTCAAATCGAAATACTTCCAGAATGGTGAGTTTTTTCAATTAATGTTCGAAACTACAACTTTCTTCTTTCAGAGTTCTGTTTCTCGTTCTCCTAATATTTTTATTGATCAACTTTCGAAACCAGCTTCAGCACCAGCTTTTGGGTTCCTTGAAAGTGAAGATGGTGGTGTTTTGAATACGATCGTCTATCATGAGCGTCCTGAGATCGACTTCGTCAGTACTGTTGAGGCTAACGTTGATATTTGTGAAGAGGCTGAAGATCTTGAAATGATTGAAGAACGATCGTGCCAAATGCGTTTTATGAAAGCATTTTCCAAAGTTGTGGCTAGAAAGTTGAGATCTGAAAGCAAACGCAGTCAAATGATTATAAAACCGTTACGATCAAAATCGGTCGAATCAAGAGAAGCAGAAGCTATAACGATCGAATGTGGTTTGAGAAAAGTTGATTCCAGTTGTTCGATCAATGAAATCGAAAAGCATGTTGAGAAGAAGATCAAAAAGACCCGGAAAGTGTTTGGTGATTATGTGGAAAATGAAGAAGGAAAATTCATTTATTTTGATGAGAAAAAATTCGAGAATGAATTGTTGAGTGGTCGAAGTATGTTCGCAAACAAGACATCCGGAATCGACAAATCTGCCAAATTCAATCTCATTTCGTCTATGTTGGGCGGAAAAGTGTTGCGGAACTACGGAAAGAAATCAACCAATACGGCCAATTATGAGAAGTTTTCGGAGATTTTGAAGAGAACGACTCTAATCAGGTTCCGAGGTGATGACGATATGTTCAAAATTCCAATTTTTGATGAGAACGATGGTTGTATTGCTGGAGACCCTATCAGTCTTGTGATGGATGAACTTGTAAGATTTGATGCTTACATTCATTCGAATATGACAGCGATGAACCAGTTTCACGGTGAGGTTCAGGTAAGAAATTACAGTTTTCAACGTTTCCCTATATAACGTATATTATTTCAGAAATATAAACACAAGAAGAATCATAAAATGCATGTCCTTGTTGATTGTTTTGCAATGACAATGAGAGCTTGGGCAGCAATTATGGAAGACTTCTTGTACACTCTTCGACATCACTTGTTCAACCCAATGGCAATTTATCAAGCACGAAGGAGAAACAACCTTGATGCTTTGAAAAAAACAATCGCAAAGAAACAACGGGAATTCGCAATTGTTTTCGCTCACGTTTTTGATTTGTCAGTTTTGCAACGTCAATTATCTGACATGTCCGCTTTGCCAAGGAACACTGGGATTGCAAGAATCATGAACTCTTGTGTTTCTTTATCTGCATTAGCAATTGAAAGGGTAAGTTTTTTTTAAATACCTAACTTTCAATTGAAATTATGTTTTTTATAGGTGCGACCATCGCCGGATATTGCTGATGCTATTGGTGATCGTAAATGGATGAAGAGACTTCAAGATTTTGATGATTCAGTCAGCTTGACCACATTGACTATAGATGAACTATATTCGAACGATTTTGATTTGGATTTCTCAAGAAGTCTCGATGAAGATTGTTTTGACCGAACCTTGGTGAATTCTTCATTCCACGAGAATAAGTTCGATTCGTTCCGTTGTCTATACAAAGCATTATTCTGCCAATTGGCTGCTTTCAAAACTTCACTCGGAAAATCGATTTTCGAGCTTGATCGCCGTATGATGCAATACTACGGACTCCAACTCGCAATCAATCTACGAACTTTAGTACGGGGTACTGATATGTATTTGGTCGAAGAAGATTTTGAGGACATTTCGGATATCACTTGTTCCATGTTGATTTCTGCGATCTCATCTCACGCGAATCTCAATTATGATGCCAGACATTGCGCCAATGAACTATCATCTGCCTATGACGAACTGATGGAGCTAAACCCGGATTATCCAATGGTTCAACCAGCCAATAACGGAATTGCCATTTATGTATCTGATGAAGCAATGACAGTCTCAATATTTGGTGAACGTCGTACAAATATTGTCAAAGATCGGCGCCACAGAAAACATAATTACTATTATTTGGAATGTGGAGAATTTGGGTTCGACCAGACTTTTGAAGTGGCAAATGGAAGATTCAAAGTCATGGTGAGTTTTTGTAGAGGAGTCACAATATATAACTGCACTCACGCTAAAGTACTGAGAATCTAAATTCGTTTTTTTTTTCAGATCAACAAATCGACTGGTAAAGTTTTTGTTCAAATTATGAATGAGAACGATAAACCATTATCGAATGCTTTCCACTTCACAACAATCGAAGAAGTGAAAGGATGTGGAGATGTCGATTGGGATAAGATGTACACGAATTTGTTTGCTCCCAGTTTCAACTTCATCAGTGAAACAATGAATGTCAGACCAGGAGGTTATGTTGAATATCCATGGGAGACTAGTTGGCAAGATACTGAATTGGTGAATGAGTTCTCATCAATCGTTTCAAAGGAGATGAAGACAATCGCAAAATTCGATTATGTGGCCATGCATCGTGCGCTTATGCGATCGAAGAAAGTGTTTGAAAAAGCAACACATATGAGAGATGAAGATCGGTTAGGTTGTTCAATCAATGAACCGAGCACATCCCGTCCGCTTCGGTAAGTTTTCAATATACAAACATCTGAGGAAACAAAATAAATATAAAAACCACTTTGCAGACCCTCATCAGCGCCTGATTGGTGTGGTCGCACATTCGAAGAAGAATATGGAGCATATGCACGTGCTGCTGATTGTTTGTTAATTCAGGAAGAAGATCAAACTGACCCAGATGATTTGGATTTGGTTGGATTGGGAAGTGAACGTGACGATGTCAATAGTGGCCAGATTACTCAACTTTTAGCCAAATTTTCAATTGGAGCACCAAAAATGGAAAACGTGGTGAGTCGTTTTTCAAACTATTACAAAAAGTTTAACCAAATATATTTACAGCCGTATGTGCTTTTGATGAATGAGGTGAAGAAGTCTGCGGAAGAGACGGAGGAGAAGAAAAAGGAGGGAGAAGGATATGTGATGAACAAGAATACATCAAAGAATCGCTTGTCTGAGAAAGAAAGTAAACCAATCAAATTGGAAGAAGCTTCAACGTCGGAAAAGCAATATGAAGAAGATGTTGATGACGACTATGCAAGCGATGATGAATAAATGTGAAGACAGTGATGATGGGAAAAAATTGTTTTCCTTTTTTGAATTTTTAGTTGTCATTATTATTGCATCATGTTATATAACCCAATTTTGCCAAGTATTATTTACATGTAATTTCACTTTTTTGCTTTGTAGCCTACTATTTTTTACCCTACTTATCATATTTTTTTACCCTACTTATTATTTTTGGTATTTGTGAATCCTTTTTTTGTGTGTTTTTTCTGTATATTTTCTCTTTATTTTGCTGTAACTTTGTTTCGAGTTTTATTGTTGGACTGGGCATCCATGATAAAGTTTTCGAATTGAAAAAAATACTATGCGAGATTTTTTTCTGGTTAACAGAAATATCAGAAATGTTTATTCAACAACAAGGCTAATAATTAGACAAAAAATGGAATTTGTCGAATTTCACGAGGGGTTGAGTAAACAAAGTTTATCAATATCAGATGCATTTTTCCCAAGCTGAAAGAACACTGTATATTTTTATTAACTCATGCTAAATTTACCATTAGATGTTGCGATTCTTTTTTTGGTGAACAAGTGTTCTGCTCTTGAGAAAAAACAGTCGATTATCATTATTTCGAAAAAAAAAACCACAAAAGTAGTATATTTGCTCTAGAAAATTGTCCCAATTTTCAGTTTGAGTTGATCATTATTAATTTTGATATTTTTCAAAATATTGGGGTTTTCCCAAAGTTCGAAAATTTATCTGTAGGTCTCTAAAAAGCTACAGAATTTGATCAACAATAACTACCTTTTTCGAGAAAACGAAAATTCTAGAGATAGTTGGAAGAGATGAGGATGGATTAATTGAAACGAACAAAAATTTTAAAACAATCAACAAGAAGAAGTGAATGCAACCGTTCATTAATATGTTTAGAAATAATTGTAAAACAGATTTTCTTTATTTTGACACTTTGCACCGTGGACAGTCAAAGAAGTCAATTTGAATCCGTCGGCTCCTTTCTTGGCTTCGTATGAGATTTTGTTATCGGGCCCAGTTGAGTGTTGTTGCACGAGAACATCGAATGTGAGAACATCGCCTGTCAAGACTGCATTAATAGCAGTTCTCGATCCTTGAACGGGTTCCATATGAGCTGCGATTTGTCCCAGTTGTTCAGCTTTGATTGTTTCTTTGCAAATAGTGGCAGCGAACGAAGGATCGAAAAGTGACAGGAACAGTTTGGTGTCGTTAGTAACCGTCGCCTTTAGAAAAGTATCAACAATCGCCTGAGCAGATTCTTGCGCTGGATCAGCCACACAGATGGCTGAGAAGAACAATGGAGAGAGGAATAATGCTGTCAAGAACATGACTTGATATGATTCTGGAATACGAGCGAGCTCTTTTTATATTGCGAAAACGGTTTAATTGAATGATCAAATCAGCCCACGCGTGCATTCAAAAAAACCAATTTTCCAATGAGAGACCAAAAAGTCAAACTTGCATCTGGAACACGCCGATATTAGTACCGGAAATTCAAATTGTCGAGAGGAGTCTCTACTATACCATCAGCCATTTTTCATTTAAAGTGCTAATCAGTTTAGGATCAGCCTTCTGGTTTTTCAAACTCACCGGGACACCATTT
Organism: Caenorhabditis sp. 38 MB-2015; assembly: GCA_900536415.3. NCBI lineage: Eukaryota > Metazoa > Nematoda > Chromadorea > Rhabditida > Rhabditidae > Caenorhabditis > Caenorhabditis quiockensis. The sequence goes on from LR548798.1 coordinate 353,850, forward strand.
CTTAGCCTGATTAATTTTCAAATCTTCGACATAACTCAGGGTTTTAATTTTTGGTTTTCAAAAATTAAACATCATGTATTCAGATATGGAAGAGTTTTTTCTAGGAACTTTGAAAATTATTTGGGAATTTTAGTAATTTTAAACATGAGATCAAATTCATTGACCCTTTTCATGAAAAAACTAGGGTTTTTCTTTAAAGGTGGGGTTGAAGGACTTGACAAGTTGCTCTCAAAAAAAAAGAGCAAATCTTTTTAGGATTAACCGTCGGAAGATTTTTTTATACCTTAAAAATGTGCTCTTGCTTTCAAGAGCAACTTGCCAACTCCCCGTCCCCCAACTTTAGGATATTCGTAATTATGGATTTCGAAAGCGCGGATAGGCGAGCATCCTACTCCAATGAAATCATTTATGCAAAAAAATAAATCTTAGTTTTTTGTTCGTCGATTGCAAAACATCAGTGAATGTTTTATTCTATCTGGTTTTTTTTCGTTTTTTTTTTATGTACCGATTCAATTTCGATTGAATTCAACAAACTCGTCAAAAATGACATCTGAACTCCAAAAAAAAATGACTCAGAAATTCAGAAAAAAACGGTGGAGAAATTGAATATTTCAAAAAAACATGAACATAAAACAAAAGTAAAAAGAAACACCAAAAAAAAAACATTTGAGCACCATTCTGTTGTTGGTGAAGCTATTGGTCCACTCGTTGATGTATTTTTTCTTTGTTTTTAGCAAAAGAAATATTTTCAAAGGACTCCAACACACAATTTTCAGCAAGATTGCCACCAATGATTTCAACAATTTCATAATTTTTAGATTTTTCGCGCAACTGAATGCTTATACAAATGAAAATGACAAAATTTTCCAACAAAACAGTTGGTGCAATTTTTGGCGCAGGTTTGGTGCAATTGGTTCAAATCACGTGGTATTTCTTTATATTTGAAAGCTTCTTTTTTTTTACATTTTAAAAATATTTGAGTAACAACTTTTCAGGTGGATTTGTTTATTTTCTTTGCTTTGCCAGGTGTACCAAATTTTGGTTTTTTGTTTCATTTGTTGAATAACTCTCAAGTATAACCGTTTTTAAGGTCTGAATACTTGTAGGATTTTTGATATTTTTTTGAGAAACATAAATTTGATTTTTTGGTTCCCAAATAAAAAATGATTTTTTTTGAATGCACGCGTGGGCTGATTTGATCATTCGATTAAACCGTTTTCGCAATATAAAAAGAGCTCGCTCGTATTCCAGAATCATATCAAGTCATGTTCTTGACAGCATTATTCCTCTCTCCATTGCTCTTCTCAGCCATCTGTGTGGCTGATCCAGCGCAAGAATCTGCTCAGGCGATTGTTGATACTTTTCTAAAGGCGTCGGTTACTAACGACACCGAACTGTTCCTGTCACTTTTTGATCCTTCGTTCACTGCCACTATTTGCAAAGATACAATCAAAGCTGAACAACTGGGACAAGCTCATATGCAACCCATTCAAGGATCGAGAACTGCTATTAATGCGGTCTTGACAGGCGATGTTCTCACATTCGATGTTCTCGTGCAACAACACTCAACTGGTCCCGATAACAAAATCTCATTAGAAGCCAAGAAAGGAGCCGACGGATTCAAATTGACTTCTTTAACTCTTCACGGTGCAAAGTGTGGTTCTCCAAAAGTAAGAAAATCTGCTCGTCAAGCACAAAACGATGATAGCGATAATTATTTCTGAATATATCAATAAACGGTTGCATTCACTTCTTCTTGTTGATTGTTTTTAAACTTTTTCAGAATAATCTATTTTAAATTGGATTATACAGTTCTGATACCAGAAAATTTGTTTTGAAAAATTTTCAAAAGTTTACTTCAGAAAACTATGTTCTAAAACTGGAGTAGGATATAATAGCATACAACGATGAAAAACTTTAATCACCCTGGTTTCAGTTTTTTGTCTAATTTTTCTAATAAAGCAGTTGTTGCTCGTTTTTTACTCGAATTATAGAACATTTCTCACAGGATTTGCTCGAATAAGTTTGAGGAGATTGGAAGTGTGATCCAACGTGAAAACATCAACTGAAGCATAATTTTTTAAATAAATTTTGTATTCGAAGTTATCTTGGTTTCCAACACACACACAAAGCTTTTTGTTTATTTTAATCACAGAACTCAAAACATAACATAACATAAAAATCTTTATTAACAGGAAGTTTCGAAATATATCAGAATGGATGACAGAGCCTTAATTGTCTACGAGCATCGTATTGGCAGTAATGTCTTCTCCCACACTCGTGATTCTTCTCACATATTGGAAGTGCCCACAAAATTTGGAAAACGAAAAACAGTAGTATTAGTTGTTTCAACATTATTACGAATGAATAATAGAACGATCGTTAGCACATTGTTCGCCTTTTTTATTGATTCGATGCCTTCTAATTGTTTATACAACATGTGACAAGAAAAAAATATAAAATACAGGAGCGAACTAAACAAGAATGAAATTCAAAGTAGGAAAGATGTTTTTGCTGAAAAAGCAAGAATCGAGTTTCAAGCGTAAGCGATAAAAATGAATTTGAAATACCGAAACGTAGTTCTATGAAAATTTTCAATCGAATTTTACCCACAAAAAAGTTGTATCGTCAAAATACTGTTTTTAGAATTTTCATAAGTGTTCCAAAAGGTAATACATACGTATAACAACAACATAACGTTTCAACACTTTTTTTTCGAAAAATCATATGATTTTTCTGATTTTGTTATCTATTTTTATTTTCAGGGCTCCCAATTAACGAGCATATGGAGAAATATGAAAAATGTGACCAGCGTAACCAGATCCGTTGCGATTTATAAGAAAACCACTGTCGATTGAAGAATTGTCAGAAGAAAATCAGTCGAAAAATCTTGCTGAAAAATCAGTCAATAAAGCTAAATCTGGTGACCAGTTTTTTTTTCTACGAAAGCCCAATAGATTTGACAAATTTGACAAACGGCATTGAAAGTACGAACAAGACTTGTACTACAATAAATGAACTCATGAATCTTTGCATGAAGAATGAGAATAAAAAAAATTACTCACATCAGTTATAATTTAATGGATTGGAAATGAAATGTTCTGTTACCAGTTCCATGTTTTGTTCACTTTTTGGTTTATAATACAACTTTTTGAATAAGAAAAAAGAAAAAACTATCTTGCAGGGACAAAAACAATGCTCCGCATATTGACACTGCATTTTGTGAGAAAAACAATCTGTAAGACAAAAAAAAACCTCAATGATAAAGTATTTTTTGTTTGGAGAATGGGAAAAATGTACGGAATTCTGGTTTCATTCTGAACAGAAAGTTTTTGTAATTTCAATACAACAATGTTTTCAAAACTTGGTAACTTTCTGGATATCAAAATGAAAATTTTACATGGTTTATTATTGTAAGAGATCCATTTTAGAAATATTGTAATGTAGAACGTATTGGTAATATGATACAGCAAGATGTTGCTCTAATGTCAGTTGTCGTAAGTTTACTGCATAACAATTTCATTTTCTTGTCTGCAATAAAAAAAGAAGGACACATGTCTCTTGTGGAAATTCAAAAAATGTAATATGACTGTTATGCTTTTTGTGAGAATTTATTAAAAGGATATGTTTTCTATATTCTCAAGTTTGACGTTTACACTTGTTATCATAACATTGATATGAAAACGTACAAAACAAACAACAAGAACTTTTCAAATTCTCAACTCAGCAAAACTATCTGTGGAATGTTTTGTGTTGTTTTGCTCTTTTCGATTTTTTATCGCCACAGTAATGATAATGAAACGTATCGATTCTATGTATTGTTTTGTAATAACCAATACAAAAAAATCTCCATCAAGTACATATTGACAAAAATAGTCTCTAAAAATTAAGAACTCAATGATCAATTAACTGAATTATTTTCATATAAAAAATCCGTGAGCGATCAACAATGGGTACTGTAGTTTCCTACGCGAAATATCCAATAATAGAATTAATAAAATTAGAACTCATATGATATGGTCAAAAATTTTGAAAAATGTCCCCTTAGAACCCAATAAATTGTTTTTTAGTCATTATAACATTGAAAATGACTCATTCAAGGTGTTGAGAGAATTCCCCAATTATCCGCTGTTTACCATAGTTTTGATAAGATCTCTACCAACTTGTTCGTCATCACAACAATGTGTGTTGAATGTTTATGGTTTCGGGAAAAAACCATTGTGTTTATAATAAAATCGACAAAAACTATTCTTGGCTTGTTATTTTATTATATTTATTCATGGTATAAATCGAATTATGGACGTATAATAGTTTGCACCTGGTCATTATATATAAACGATTAAAACAGATTTAGAACTAATCTATACCTACAAAATGAAATTATTTGAGTTTGTACCTGAAAATTAAACCGTTTAGGACAAATAGGATTATTTTATCGTTGTGAAGAGATTATAATGAATCATTGGAATACACTAATCAAAAGAGTACTGTAAAAATGACAGGTTTTGATAACTGCTTATTCAAATTGTCAACAATTTTATTCAAAACTATTGTGAATGTCAAGATCTATAAGCTGATGATAAATGTATGATAAAAAATCATAAAATATTAGTTTCCATGCAGATAAAGCTACTATTGTTCCTGACTTCCGAACAGTCCGAAAATGGTTGATCATTTGATAAAAACATTTTTTCAGTTCAAAATATTACATTAAAATACTGTAGATAACCAATTCAATTATTCAATGAACCTTATCATTTTATTAGAGTTGAAATAGGTTTTTTTTTTTTGCTTTTGTTTTAATGTGAAAATATAATATCAAACATCGAAAGAATTGTGACGAATAATCTGAGAAAAACGTATTCTTGGAAACACCATTCAGAAAATTAAGCCAATAATCAAACTGTGTGGGTTAATTTCTGAATTGAAACGTAATCTCACTTTCTGAAAAACATCGAATACATATGTATGATATTTTTGGATATTTGTATATCGCCGTGATATCGGATCAGCTCAAATGTTTAATCCCAGATAATGCTAATAAGATAAAATGTATTCATGGTTACCAATCAGTCAGAAAAGGATTTCTAATGTTTATTGAAATACAAATGAAAGTGGGATTAGCGGATGAATATTTATATATATATATAACTCTAACGGAATCAACTTTGAGAAACTAGTCAGACTTGTGGGATATGGAAATTTATGTGAACTGCGTGAAAAATGTTATTCAAACCCAGAGTTCTGATATCAAATTAGAAATTAATTTCGAAACCTTTTTTTTATGTGAAATATATTAATATGAATCATGAAGCGAAGCCTGGTAAAAATTTCTAAGTACAAATGTTTGTTGAAATCCACAGAAGATTGTCAAAAGAAATACAATGATTTCATACTCATTAATCCAAAAAAAAAAGATAAATATAGTTTACTAATTAATCCGATTATACTGATAAGATGTGTTCAATTTAGTAACTCATGACGTCAATCAATAGATAATATAGAGAGCAAAACAACAATTTTGTACGCTCCCGTTTCGTGGTAACCCACTCCCAATCAATTCAAACTTTTGATTTATTGTTTTGAGGTGTTTTAACTATTCTTTTTTCTTCGTTCGTTTTTAATCAGCTGCAATTTTGTGTCCTTCGGGGAGGTCGACAGCAGATGTAATTTTCGAATGCTCCAAAAAACCACCAAAATTCTTCTGTTTTTATTTTTATTTGTATAGTTTTTTGTCCTCATTGTATGTAGTTGTACTTATTTTTGAGAAGTTATGCAATAAATGTCTGCTCAAACTTTATGATAAGGTTTTTTTGTGACCTCGATAAAATTGTTCTAAATTTAGACATGTTTACCAATGTAAATATATTATAGTCAGGTAGAATATTTTTTGTGAAGAATCTCATTATTCACAGAGAGAAGACTGAGTTATATTTTGCTATTTTCCATTTTCGCCAATCCTCTTCCGTGTACGATCGAACAATGAATTCTTAATTAATCCCCTATACCTCATTTACATTTTTTCCAAAGATCCATTTCCCTTCTCTTCTATTTTCGAAATTCATGTAATGAGCAAAAAGCACTTCATTAAGAAATGCAGGAATAATTCAACAACCCAACCAAGTTTCATTCTTATCAAACATTCACCCCGAGAAAAAACAAACAAACAAACGAAATTGCTTTATTCTGACTCAATATATGTATATTTCACAAACGTTATATGTGGGCGCCCAGAAAAAAACGGAAAAAAATGTCTTTTTTTGACTGACATGTGCGAGATGACTAATATTGCAAACAATTGGTTTTTTTTTGTAACATACACACTTCATTAAAAAAAAAAGACAATTTCAAAATCACAGAAAATTTTTGATTTGTTTTCATGTCATCTTGTCGTTCAAACAAGGCCAATTGACGACTTTCCCTTCCGACTTGGCAGTTTGGAAAAAATAACAAAAAAATTTCGTAATAGCGGAAAAATGTTGATGTTCGTCCCGGTATGAATAGATGTTTACAATTGTGTTAAAAATAGCAATAGAAGCATTATTGGAAAATTGGATTTTTTGAGAAGGGGAAATTGAGGTTTGATTTCCGGATTTTTCGATAAGAGAGCAACAAAATTGGAAATCTTATTGGAACTCAATATAACACATTTTTGCAGTGTTTCTCCAACATTCCTTAAACCAAGTATATGATTCTTTTTAGCACAATTCTCGTGAGAAACTATCATATTTCTCATGGGCATTATTAATATTAATATATGAAAAGTTTTTCTTATGATGGAAGGAAATCGAAAATCAACTTTACGAAAAAATTGGGAATAGTAACAGGATCAATTATTTTTGAAAAAAAGACACCTGGAGAACCTAATGCAGTAATTGGAACAACTAAGACTACTGTAGGTAATTGTGGGTTTCCACATTTAGAATAAATCACAGGTTTCGAAAGGCAGAAAATCGATGAGAATTTTCTTAAAATGAAAATAAAGGTGTATATCATATTTTTGGTTAAACAGCTTTAATCTTTCCAAAAAATATGAAAACCGATAACATCAATTCAGATTTATTTCACAATACAGTTTAACAGTTTTTCAACACAATGAATGAGTCATGTTTGTTTCGATGGTAACTCGAAAATTTGAGAGAAAGCAAATGTTTACTGATGACACACTCCGGAATTTTCAGTGATCAGACTTACATTTAAAAAAAACCTCTAATTTTAACATTTTTCATGGGAGATTTCAATTACCACCAATCTGAATGAAAATAGTTGATAAGTTTTTAAAACTCTGTGAAGTGTTTTATATTTTCTATTCCGATCAATCCTATGTCTCGAATCTCTTACACTAGCCTCGAAAAATACTAAAATTTGTATTCTAAAAAAGGCTCAGAAAAAAATTTAGCTATAGTCGTATTTCGCAAAGTATACTTATCTCCAGATAATCTAGGATTACAAAAAGGTTTTTTATATATTTTGTACAGCGAAGAATCCAATAAATCAAACATTCAATGAACAATTTTATCTCTACAATCTTGGTTCATGGAACAATTCCCCAACGTCTTATAAAAATTGTTGAAACGCGACGACCTAAAGACCTCAAACAAAAAAAAACTACTGTAGTTTTCAGAGAAGGATATATCATTTTTCAGAGATCCTCACCATCATGGTGCAAAATATACTTTGTTTTGCTCATGGATGTTTTTAGTTTACGTGCCCTTTTTAGTTTCAGTCTTGTCTAACATCAGCTTCCCCCAAGTAATATTTGAAAAACAAAACAAAAGTTGTGTGTGTGTATATGTCTCATAAAAGTTCTTTTTCCGACAGGCAGGGCCACTTAACAAAAGAACATTTGTCGTTTCATCCGTTTGCTTGGTTTCACTGTGTCACTGCTATACGTTTCTGTATGTCTGCCGCAATGCTGGCAAACCTCCAATCATTATCTGTCCCGTTGATTATGAAGAGTAAATATATACAACTTTACTCTACGTATCAAATCAATTGTTGTTGTTGTTGCGATGTTCATTTGTTTTTCCCATCTTAGGAAAATTCGAATTCAACCGCAAAAGATGAGGAAGAATAAGAAGAGAGATAACATCGGGGGGCCAAATTGCGTGTTTGAAGGTCTTTTGCGCCAAACAGAAATAGAAATAAAATCAATTGAGCTTACCATACTAAATGATCAATGATTATCAGATTAAAAGTTTTTTTGAACGATTATGTATATGTGAAACAAAACAAAAATGTGACAATGTTTTACAAAAATCGTATCAGTACACATATCAATATCAAATTCTGATAGGAGAACTGTATCACTAGATATGCATATATGTATATGTATATATATATATATTTATATATAAATCATTCTTGTTGTTTTATGAAGAGCCCGAAGCATGTTTTCTCTTTCTACGTTCGCTCATCAGCTCAGAGCCGCTGGCTGTGGTCATTGATTTAGCGCGAGTCTGCAAGCCCCAGCAAAACTCATTTCTCCCCACAATTCCTCCGCATTGTGCTTAATTGCACCAAACTCTAAAATCGCTCATTTGACCCACAAAAAGTTTGGATTTTCACTGATTATATTAATCAAATTAGTGATATAAATCGGAATACTGTTTGATGTTTATCATAAAAACAATTGATAATGAAGAAAACTAACTACAATCTCGTGTGAGCGCTCTTTCTATTTGAATAACAGACCAATCTCAAATGACGACCTACTGCTAGTGGGTGGAAAGCAAAATATCCCTCGAAAGCAGCCGCATCTCACAATTTTTCAACAACAACATTTTTCAAATATCACCAAAGAAGGGAGATTATAGCTTTCATTCCCGATCCAATAGCAAGAACTACCCATTTCTTAGTAAATCTCAAATTTTCAGCAAAAAAATCGATCGATAACTTCTGAAAACCACGTGGCAAAGTAGTGTGAGCGCTCTTGTTTACGAATTTCGCCTCCGCCCCTCGTTTAACTAAAGAGAGGTGTGTGTGTGACATGTGTCCCTCCCCACAATTCCTCCGCTGTTTTGCATGTCGCCATGTTTAATTTCTCGCTTATTTTTATTTTTCAACTAATTTTTTAATTTTTGATATAGTTCTGTTCAGCTCGTTTTGCTGATTATGAAAAACTAAATTTCGTTGTGAGAAAACGATGGAAAATTACAGTTTTATAGGTGCAAACATGTGTGAGCGCTCTTGTTGTTTAGTGGGGAAAATTGGCAGAAAAAAAAGGGGAGGGAAGAGAGGGTCGCCGCTCACTCTGTTCTGTTCGGCATTACTCTTTCGACCACGTCCTTCTCGTTTTCTTTCTTGAATGTTTTACAACATTACACTTTTAGCAACAACTATAACTTAACAAGTTTGAAACATTTTCAGTAACTTCGCCAATCAACCAAATCTTAACAATGTCCGACGGAAAGGAAGAGCTCGTAAACCGCGCCAAACTCGCCGAACAGGTAAATAACTTTAGATTTTCAAGCAGATGAATAATATGCTAATTATTCAGGCTGAGCGTTACGATGACATGGCTGCTTCAATGAAGAAGGTCACCGAACTTGGAGCTGAACTTTCCAACGAGGAGAGAAACCTTCTCTCGGTCGCTTACAAGAATGTCGTCGGAGCTCGTCGTTCATCGTGGAGAGTCATCTCATCCATCGAACAAAAAACCGAGGGATCTGAGAAGAAACAACAAATGGCCAAGGAATACCGCGAGAAGGTCGAGAAGGAGCTTCGCGATATCTGCCAAGATGTCTTGGTAAGTTGAAAAACACACTTGGAGAAGACGAGAAAAAAAATCAATAATTACTATTTATAGAACTTGTTGGATAAATTCCTCATCCCAAAGGCCGGAACCGCCGAATCCAAGGTCTTCTATCTTAAGATGAAAGGAGATTACTACCGTTATTTGGCTGAGGTCGCCTCCGGAGACGACAGAAACTGTAAGTTTATTGATTTATCGATTTTTTTTGTTTTAACCTCCCTTGACTAACTTGAAACTATGCATCCTTTTGTGTGGAGTGTGGTCATTATCTCGACTGAAGACAGAGAAAAAAGGACAGCAAACATAGTTTCAAGTTACTCAATCAATTAGAAAAATCTTTCATTATCCTAAAAAAAAACTTCAACAAAATCTTGTTACAGCGGTTGTCGAGAAATCGCAACAAAGCTATCAAGAGGCTTTCGACATTGCCAAGGATAAGATGCAACCAACTCATCCAATCCGTTTGGGACTTGCCCTTAACTTCTCTGTCTTCTTCTATGAGATTTTGAACGCTCCAGACAAGGCTTGCCAACTCGCCAAACAGGTGTGTTTATTTTTGCATTTATTCTTTTAGCGGTCGCCAATCTTGGACAAGTTGCGTATGCTGAAGCGCTTGAAATTGCCAATAAAGAATTGTCGCCGACGAATTGCGTGCGACTTGGACTCGCACTTAATTATTCAGTGTTTTTCTATGAAGTCGCGTCGAGTCCCGATCGAGCGTGCCAACTTTCAAAACAGGCATACTTTTCAGAACAAAATAAAACATACAATCAATAATTTGATTTATCTTTCAGGCATTCGATGATGCCATCGCTGAACTTGACACCTTGAACGAGGATTCGTACAAGGACTCGACTCTCATCATGCAATTGCTCCGTGACAACTTGACTCTCTGGACATCAGATGCCGCCACCGACGACGTCGACGCCAACGAGCCAGAAGGAGCCAACTAAATATATACATAAAAAATGCCGGTGCTCCTTTCTCTCTATCATATATATGTATATACACTCTTTACATATATATATACATAAATTCACCCATCCACTGATCTTCTATTAAAGATGACTTGGCATCTTTATTTATTTATTTTTGTCTCTCCTCTTTCTCTGTTTTTTTTGTGTCGAAACCTTATTTGCCAGACTAGTTTGTTTCCCTGCTCTTTTTCTCCGTTTCCCCACCCCTACATCCCATTACAAAAAAACGAAAAAGCATAGTGAAGCAATCCCCCCGCTTCATTTTGTAATAATTTGTCATTGTTTCATTTTTCCGTTAAAATACGGTGTTCCGTTTTATCTCGAAAAATAAAAGTCAATTTCAAGAAGACGTTTTTGATTGATAGACTCGACAAAATGAAGATATTCGAGCTTGTTGGGTGGTAACAATAGGAGCCTGGCACAATTGAAGATGATTTGAGCGAGTTGCTATAGTGACTGGTCATTCACCACAATGAATGGATACTCAGGAGGAAAATGGGGGGAGAAAACGCTTCCGCTTAGAAGAATAGATTGGTGAAGAAAAGCGGTCTAATGGGCTTTACTATGCCAATAAAAGTGTATATAGAAAAATACGAGCTCGGTAGTTTGAGGGTTCGTTGCTCTCTGGTGTTCAACGAGATGCAGTAATTTGATATATGCGCCTAAAATTAAACTGAAGTCTCCATGTTTATAGTTTAGAGTTTCAAGATGAAAGTCTGCTCTTTGGAAATTAGATATACATAGATTAGTTCGGCTAGCTTGAATTATATTGCATCCAGAGTTACTACGGCCGTTTAATTTTTTAATAGTCTGGAAAAATAGAATTGTGCTTTGTGGAAAGCTGATATAGAAGAGATTATGTGTCGTTTGAGATTTGTAATTGAATTAGTGAAACTAAATATATAATCGTATAAATCACATGAGTTGTTTATGAAACGAACTTCAAATTCAAGGTAAGATACTGATCCTGAAACCATTTTTATCCTGTTTTGGTGATCATCTATTGTCTGACGTGTTTTTATACATAGACTGCGCAATGTTTTTGAGCACATACATATGATATATAGTAGGGTGTATGACGTAGGAGATTAATGGATGTCGCAATTTTCAATTCATAGCTGGAATGGGTTGTTATACAGAACAACTTGTAAATCGCAGTTATCGAGAAATTCATTCTATCTCATAGAATTTTTTTTCTGCAATTCTGACGAAGAAACTCAGTTTTGTATATTTTTCCTATTGAAAATCACAAATCTTGTCAAATATTGAATGTTTTGCTGGAGAACGGTGATGAAACACATAATAATACCAATATGGCTGTTTTTTTTCATGGTTGATATGTACTATGAGAGAAGTAAACAATCGGGCGGCTATAGAGTTCTTGAAATATAATATCAATATAATTGTTGACTAGGGGTAACACTTTTTTGAAGATCTGTTTTTGAATGATTTCACTGTGTGAAACATGTCGAGGGACGAAATCTTCACGATACGAAAGAATCTGGAAAAATTTCTATGTATCTATTGGCATCCTGACGATTTTGCAAGTTGCCAATTCTACCAGAGAACATACGTGATTTTTGAGTGTTTTGTTAGTGCTTCAATACGATATTTAATAAAATTTTTGGTCTTGATGAAAGAGCCGCGTTGTAAAAACACTTCACATTGTGTGTTTTTGTTGATTTTTGCAACGTTTTCGTCTTTTTTATCAACCGCTTGGATCATTTGATATAAACGGGACGAACAGAATCAAATTTCCACTTTTGCAGACCTAAAGCAATCTAATAAATCAAAATCAAGTTTTTTTTTCTCAGAATCATTTTTCACTTTTTCAATTTATTTTTGCTCATCAACCATGGAAGTGAAAAAATCGCATTTTTCAACGTTCAAATTTGAAATCTTCATTTTCTCAACCACATTTTTCAAAATCTTTTCGATGCGTTCTCAGACTTCTTCTTCCATTATTAATGTGACCGTGTTCTAGTCAGAAGATATTTTTTTTCTCAGATTTTATTAAAAATTGTGCGAGTATGTATCAGAATCAATTACATTCAGAATTATAATCGAATGCGAAAAGTTATTTATGGATTTGAGAAACTTCCTTATATGACATCATGTGGTCAATGTAACAGGTGGACTTTTTTCTCATAAATGAATAGGTGGCAGATGTTTCTAAGAACGATTTCTCCAAAATTTTCACATTCACTATAGTAGAAAGATGTGTTTGAACTTTTGTACAAAAAAAAGAAGGATAAAATTTAGTATTTGGGGGCCATAGACAATTCTTCAGTTTACAAACAAATAAAATACATATAGAACGCTTCTGGGTGATTATTTTCTTATATGGCTTCAGAGTGTTAAATGATGATTTCATAAAAATTCTGCCAAATCTTATTCACACACCCCCTAAAATTATGAAACTCTCTTCAATTCTCTCGTTTACCAACAAAAATTTAAAAAGAAAAACTATCATGTAAATTCAATTAGAAGTTGTACAACTGGCTATGTAGTTTTCAAAATTTAGTTTTCTGGTCAAATGAGTTCTTTGTGAAATATTGATGTTTCATATAATCCCCAGATGTTCTACAAAAAAACAGGACATCTGGACGACATTATGATGAAAATTATCGGTCAAAGTTTATGAGGGAAAGTTATTATTCATTTCTGCTCACAAAGTCGGTAAGATTTATCATTTTATTTTTATTGAAAAAAAGGTTCCTTGAACAGTTGATTATAGGGAAATTTCCAAACTGCTGCATTCAACTTTCACTGAAATTAGTATACCTATATAGTTAAACCTTCCGATTATCATTTAATGTTATTTTTTGCAAGGGTAATTTTTGTTCGAAAAGTTATAAATGATAGCAATTATTTTTCACCCATTTCAAGGCAAAAAATTAGCACTTTACCTATAGAACTATGAAAACGACAGCATTAATCCATTGATTTTGTAAATCAATCTCACTCTACGTGTCAGAAGTAGTCATGTATATAAACAGTTAGAATAAAAAGTTAGTTATACATATAACCGATATAAAGTGTGATAATAAAAGCTTGTACCTTCAGAACATTTTTTTTCGCAAAAATCACCTGCGTATAAAAAATAAATCTAAATCGTGATGATCAGGAGGTCGAGCTCTATATATATATATATATATACAAATTTTATAAATAAGTTGTTGAATATAGTAGCTTGCCAACTTCCTTGTGAGATATACTTCTCAAACCCGTTATAATAAACCTCAGTTGCCGAAAATTTTTCAATATTCAAAAAAACTCCAACAAAAAAGAAATGAACTTCGATGTTCATTATAAGTACTCTTTCAAAAAACGATTAGTTGATCTGTATGTATAAATCCTCCTGGACGAACCTGAGTATATTTTTAGTTCACTTGACCGATGGGATGTGGGATGAAACTTTTTTTTTATTATAACGTTTTTTTTTTGAAAAATTTTATCTCATCAGATTTAGTATACAACGTCAACTTTTCAAAATCTTCACTAGGTGTGTTACTTTGGTGCTAGCTCCGTTGCTTCACGTGATTTCAACAAAAAAAGATCAAGCTTATTTATGAACAAAACAAGTCGTACACTTTCTTAGTTTTTCCTACACATAACAATAAATCACCCAAAAAAGCAAAAAAAAAAATTGTTGAGTGCTTGTTTCATGCTATAGTTTTTTTCCGTACGTTCCGAATGCTGCTAAAATACTATTCGATTCATTAAAATTTTCCTGGACTTAGTCTTACTCATGTTTTTCACTTTTTCACTCGAGAAAGCCATATTGTACTCGGTTCGAGCCAGCAACTCTAACTCCGAAGAACCCCGAAGTTGTTTTGTATCAATTTGATAATAAATTGTGCAGTGAAACATTTTCATGAAAGTATATTTTTCTTTGAAATATTCGAACTTATCAGATTTTTATGTAAATTCAACATTTTCAAATCTTTACTAAATAGGTTACTTTATTGCTTGTTTCATAAATCTAATAATTCGTACGCATTTTTCATAAGTTCTATAAAAAACCCACCTATAATTTTTTCGTTTGTTTAGAATGATATCTCGACACAAATTATCTTTTTTTTACCATTCTGACCGATGGAAACAAAAACCAACTGAATGAGAAAAATGTCAAGAACATATTTCAATATATTACTGCAGTTACTCTAAATTCAGAATCTTTATTCAGAGAACAGCCAAAATTATGAAAAAAATACACTCAGAATACAACCGAAACTTCATTATATTCAGTGCAAGTTTTTCTTCATAGTGTATTTTTTGTCAGAGGATTCGATCCCGCAACCTTGCAATTGTGGATCCAAAGACGTACCACTGAGCCAGGTGTGACATGTTGATCGCAATAGAGAAACACCATGCCATTCCATATTTCTTGCCATATGTTCACCAAGACAAAGAGAAAAACAACATGTCACTCATAACCGAATCATATCTTTTGTTTGGCAATATGTGCTTTATATTAAAGAGATCTGCAAGAGTAAGAAAACCGTTTAACTTTGAAGTTTAAATTAAATCAAAGCAATATACGTACATTTTTCAATCAAATGATTTTTGTTTAGAAAATATTTTTCAAAAGTAACAAAATTGATACGTCAGAAACACACTGACCGTATTTACTCTAATAGAAGGGCACCTCCAGTTGAAGGGCGCCTCTAATATAAGAGCACTCGGGACAACTCTGATTTGAGCATTTGAAAAATTTTTTATTAATCGTTAGTGTGTTGACTTTGTTACTGAATCCCATGAAAGTGTTAATTCATTCTGTGCATCATCAAAAACGAAAAGGGAACCTCTAGGAATAGAGTTTTGCTATAATAAAAATACTAAAAATAAAGGATTGAAAAATAGAAGGGCGTGTCCTTTTGTTAGAGAAAATACGGTATATCTAACCGAAACACGCTTATAAATATCTGAACATTATATCTAACAGATTTTTTAAAAAAAAAATCTTAGACTCACAAATTTCAGAAACATACATATCACACGAGACACGCTTTTTTCAGTGTTTTCTTCGGTTTTTTCTTGGCAGTTTTCCTGATATTTCAACACATCTTGCTTTTTTTCAAAAACTAACTTCCAGAAAATTTTGTTTCCGCATTTTGAATTAAACTATTCGTATACAGTCTCGAACCATCAAACTTTATGAAATTTGTTGAGTGCATGACTCATGCTATTTTTTTTCTGTACGCTCCTAATGCTGCAAGAATACCATTCGATCAATTCAAGTTGTTTTTTTTTCAAGCTTAAAATTACATTTCGCTACATTCTAGATACTTTTTTCATTCCACTTATTTTCTTGCCATATGATTTCCAAAATAATGACAAGTTAAAGAACCATTTTTCAAAATATATGAGAAAAATAAGTTGAAACATTTTCAGTATTTCTCAAGTCTTTCTGAACTAAGTCCATTTCAGTTTTTTTTTGAATATTAGATCTTATCATATTTTGTTTGCAAACTCAACCGTTTCAAATCTTTACCAGATGTGTTACTTTATTGCTTGTTTCTTTACTTCACGCGATTTCAGCTTTCAAAAAGTTCTGAATTAAAGGAGCCGTACACATTCTTGATTTTTTCTATAAAAAAACTAGAAAAAACCATTAACCTACTTATATTATTTCTGTTCGTTCAGAATGATACCTGGACACAAACGCTCTCTTCTTACCATTATCACCAGTGGAAGCCAAAAAAGAATTGAATGAGACAAATTTGCACCAACTACTCTTATATATTACTAACTTTAAATTGAGAAGCGTTAACTTTGAATTCAGAAACATCATTCAGAAAACAGTTAAAATCCGTTTCAAACAAATGTGTTACTTGATTTTTGTTTTTTTTTTGCTCTACGTGATTTATTTCAATAGACGCTTTAATATTATTCATAAATGAAATAAGTCATACCCATTCTTAATTTTTTTTATTCGATAAATTTTCGATGGAAAAAATCAAGAGTATGAAGAAACAGTTCATATTAAATCGAAAAAGTTTTGAAGTCTGCCGATAGAATAATTTTGTAATTTTTGTTCAAATTTGTAACTCCATACAAATGAAAAACAAAGAAATGTTCAATTGCTCTGTGACTACAATCCGGTGTTTTTTTTGTGAAATTTTGAGATATTTTAAAAATAATAATGGAGGAATTTTTTCCACATTTTCTAAGCTATATTGGTTCTCTTCTAAATTTTTATTTTTTGTCCTGATGATAAAAAAAACTATCAACCTATCTAATTCAGAAATTTTATTCAGAAAACAGCAAAAATAATGAAAAATACACTCAGAATACAACCGAAACTTCATGATATTCAGTGCAAAGTTTTTCTTCATAGTATATTTTTTGTCAGAGGATTCGATCCCGCAACCTTGCAATTGTGGATCCAAAGACGTACCACTGAGCCAGGTGTGATACGTTCGTCGCAATAGACAAAAACTTTGCTATTCCACATTTCTTGCCATATGTTCACCAAAACAAAGAGAAAAAACAACATGTCACTCATAACCGAATCATATCTCTTATGTATTTGGCAATACATTTTTGACCCGTAAGATTAAGGAAACTGTGTTACTGTGAAAAAATTAATCGAAACAATGTACATACGTTTAGTGAGCAAATAAATCTTGTTTTGAAACTCGTTTTCAGAAATATCCAAATTGATAATTCCGAAAACACTTTTTCATTGTTACAAAAAAGATTGCTTTTGGTTCATTTCTTCATTTTTTTATTTAAAAAAAAATTTTGTGCTTGGCCAGGAGACATAACTCTGAAAAACTGTGAGGGTGCTTTATCCCGATTTTTCTTTGCGAGTCAGATGGTTTATACGATATCACTAACAAATTTCCGCTTTACTGCAATATGAAAGTTGCAAAAAAAAACCTTAGTTTTTCGACGAGATCTACACAATTCTATATATTTTTGAACGTTGATCATCATTATCCCGTTTTTCATTTTTTGTGAAAAGCGATCCCCAACTCACTATTTTTTGCTTTGAAGTTTAAACTGATAATACGAACAATGTTTAAAATCATCTAGAGTTAAGAAATATTGGATCTTGAGGTAGTTGATTGGGTGACTTACTCACAAAAAAAATTTAGCAAACAACTTCTGCGACAAAATTATTAATTATAGTACTGTAAACAAAGCTATTTTTCAAACATAATCGATTTTAAAAAGGGTTTGTTGTTTTCTGATTAAAAAAGTTGAATATGGTGAATTAGGAATGTCGTTCAGCAAAAATGAAAACTGGATATTGTCCAAAAAATATATACAACAGCTTAGATCTCGTCGAAAAAAATTCAGATTTCTCTGAAAATGTTCTCGCGTCTTTGAAACGTTGTTTCAGTTATAATCAGAAATATTGTTAAATAAAACACATTTCAAATTTTTCATGAAAGAAAAAACAATAAACCATCGTATTTTCTTCTCCAAGTGAGTGACTCATTTTATAGTACTTTTCCGTACTTTCATAATAATGTCCCGATACAAATCTTCTTCGTTTTATTGTCTTTTTTTTCTACAAAGTACTAAAAGTAGCACATCTTGGATTAGAAAAAGTTAAATTTTTGAATTTATGTACATTGTTCTGATTTGATCTTGAGTTCACAGTAAAACAGTTTTTTACTCTTGCGGGTCTTTTCAATATGAAACAAAAAATATATTGCCAAATACATAAGAGATATGATTCGGTTATGAGTGACATGTTGTTTTTCTCTTTGTTTTGGTGAACATATGGCAAAAAATGTGGAATAGCATGGTGTTTCTCTATTGCGACCAACATGTCACACTGGTGGTACGTCTTTGGATCCACAATTGCAAAGTTGCGGGATCGAGTCCTCTGACAAAAAATACGCTATGAAGAAAAACTTTGCACTAAATATCATGAAGTTTCGGTTGTATTCTGAGTGTATTTTTCTCATAACTTTTGCTGAATTCAGAATAAAAATTTTGAATTAGGTAGTTTAATAGTTGTTTATTATCAGGACAAAAAATAGAACTTTAGAGAGAACCAATATGGTTTAGAAAATATGGTATATTAATGTTAGATCAAACAAATTGTTTTGAAGTCTGAAAAAAAATTACTTTGTTATTATCTCTAAAGTATCTCAAAATTTCACAAAAGAAACACTGGATTGTTTTCACAGAGTTATTGAACATTGCATTAGTGTTTTACTTGGTGCTTGTACTTTTTCTCATTTAATTGTTTGGTTCTAGGAAGCCTAACCCTGTGAATCTTTGAGTTTATTTTTTGCAATATTTTTGAAGATAAATTGTTTTTTTTTCAATCTTATCAAGTTTTGTGTGCCAAATTGAACTCTTCAAAATTTTAAACTATGTGTTACTTTTTTGTCTATTTCTTCGCTTCACCAGATTTCAACTTTCAAAAAGTTTTTTTTTTCAATATTATTTATAAAGAAAATGAATTGTACAAATTCACTAATTTTTCTATTGAAAAACAAAAAAATCATCATACGTTCTAACAATAGTCAAAAAGCGTGACTCAGTTTATAGTATTTTTCCTGCGTTTAGAATGATGTCTCCATCTTAGTTTTCCATGCTGCTTTTTCAAATTACTTTTGCTGCAGCCCACTGGAATATGATTTTTCAAAATTTTAGCTCAACATTCATTCAGTGATCAACATTCTTTATAATTGATGTTTCAATAACAATTTCAATAAATGAATACAGTAATTCTGAAACTGAAATGTATTATAGAAAAATCGAAAAAAAATATTGTGAAGATGAGAAATTAAATGTCATGGATAATCAGGATATCCACGACATACTCTCGTCATACTTTCTCCATGCCATTCCACTTATTTTTCTCCAAAAAATAAGTTTGAAATGGAAAACTATTTCACTAGACCAGAATGCGAAAGATATAAATTGTAAAATCAAAGGACTCTCATTGTATTCGATAAAAAAAACCATGTCGTGTCGGGTTGAGGTCATCAAGTGCAACTCTGGGTAACGTCTTCTTCCCTTCTCCAATGAATTGTGTTGTGAAACTTTTTCACCCAAGTGTTTTTTCAAGAAAGGTGACTTATTAGTGACTGTTTTCATTTCATAGCACACATTCCCGATATTACCACTTTTTTTTCATGAAGTTGTCGAACTTTTCGCAAAATTTAAATAATCTTTCAACAAATAGCGTTAATTTCATTTATGATATTTATGTGTTCCATTCATATTAACCAGAACCCATAACACACTACGCTGAAAATTTCCATTTTATTGTTGTTCGAATTTTTTATTTTCTTGTTTTGCGGCAAGAATTGAAGCTCATTTTTCACTCTTCAAAAAGAAAGTTCGATCACTATATAAACACAATCAGGAAGTATCTTTAGCATCAATGCTGATTTGTTGATCGTTGAAACTCATCCGAGATTGCTGATTTTTCTTAATTTATTTCCAATATTTACAATATTTCCAATCAGATTCGAAAATACCACATCATATTGTTTCTTAGAAAAAAACCCTCAAATTAGAAAAGTTTGCCAATAATTTTTTCATGATGTCAACCTAATATCAAGAAAATTAGTTTTACTCGGAAACTATTTTCTAAGAACTAGCTATCGTATGATCTTTAATTTACATAGTTTGACATTGTGAATTTATCAAAACTTGCTGGTAAACCAATTTTCGGAGATTTGATCTTTTACTAGAATTTTTCAGGTAATACTTTTTGCACGAACTCACGTATTAGCCTATTCACAACAAGAACCTGGCTAACAGTTCAAAATAGCAAGTTTCATATGGTAGTTCTCAAAACAAATAAAATATTTTTTAAAAGTTTCAATAAAGTTAAACACATCGAATCTCTTTTTTTTAAATTCCACGAGAAAATAATTCAGCGTTATCAACTCAAATCAAACATGGAGAGAATTTTTTAACGGAAATTGAAAACCCGTAGTTGGACATCAAGACATCGTTTTTTTTTTGTTTTTTTTAAATGAATTCTTCATGAAAAACCATTGACTTCAAAACTTCACAAAGTCAGTTCAGGTTTGATTTATATCATCAGATTGTAAATTTTAAAAATCTAGAATTATGCTCATAATCTTGAGGTAACCAAAAGAGTGTGAAACATTACATATATCGTTCATAATTCTGGAAAATTATAGATTTTTTCACAATACTTACTTCGTTGCAACCTTTGTGGAAAACTCTATGAATATATACAACATGCTGGACGTATAGACCATATGGTAATTTTTCAGCTCTCTGTGACGTCATCGAATCAAAATGGTCAGTTTTTTCCTCATTTTTAGGTCAAATAGCATTGTCTTCATTCGTGATTTCGATTTTCCCATTTTAAGTTTGCTTTTTTTGAAAATTTGTTCAGAGTTTTTTTGGGCTTGAGCTAACAGTGTTGATTGTCATTTAAAAAACTTCTCAAAAGATCTCAATTTTTTTCAAAAGGAGATATTGCTAATTCAATAGTTTTCAAAAGTGCACAAATACTTTTATGCTTGCCATATGTCCCAAAATTTCAAATGTTATTGAGTTACACAATGTTGCAAATCGAAGAAGGTGCTTGTGCGCGTAAAAACAAACATTCACCTTTGCCCCCCGACAAGACAATAATTCCCACTCTATGCCTTCTCATCGCTCTCCTATTTTTCATTTCTTGTCATTCATATTATTTATTATGTATATGTCTACTACAAACTGTTCGTTTTGTGCCGAGCGCGCGCGCACCCATACATATACACTATTCTTCCCCTTCTTCTCCTCTTCTTTTTTTTTTTTGGCTGTGTCCTTCTCCTCCTCCTAGAAACTTTTCTCATGTGTCGCGCGTCTCTTCGTATTCCATACTATTTTGGACCGTTTTGTCTCTGTCCGTCTCAATAACAAAACACAAATTCCACATTGGCTTTTGTGGATTTTCTTTGGCGTTACGCGTTCGCTTCTTATTTCTTGTTTTTCGACATGGTCAGACCATTTTTTTTTTGACTTTTTTCACAAAGTGGATTTTTCGAGGATATTGTGAGATTTCTGTTTTATCCCAATGCTGTTGTGTATGCGGAAGTTTTGTTTATATTGGAGAGCATCATATAACATAGCCTTTTAGATTGACCTTTCTCAGAATAACATAATAAACATGCATTTTTTGATTGGGAAAAATTTTCCAATTATAACTGCTCTCATATTTCCTTCCTGTTGTATATAAACATTTCCCACAACTTTTTTTTCGCAGTCATGTTTGAAAAAAAACAAGAAAATTAGACCTCAACTTCTGATGACATAAATTGTTTTGTTTTTCGATGTTGAATAGCATCAGAATGTTCAATGAAGTGAACCATCTAAAAACCTAAAAACAAGGTTCATAGGTTCTCATCAAAGATTACACTGTTAGTTTCAAGAGTTTTTTAACTGGCTCATTATTCCAAATTTGATTTTCATCAATTCATATAGTAAAACTTGATGTTTTAAAATTTTTTTGTGCATTTTTGAAGGTTTATTTCAGATAGTACATAAATTCAGATCCAGTTATACTTTCAAAGTGTAGTTTGATGTAGCGTACACATTTATCACAATTTTTCTCAATTTTTCATTTTTTTGTCTTGATAGAAATTCTCTTTTTGAGAAAAGGTCACTTTTTAAACCGAAATTTTTCGCAATCATGATTAAAGGAAGTTAGGTGATTTTCCAAGAATTTCCAGAATGAAAAAAATAATTTTATTTTAGTCCTACCTAAAGGGAATTTAGTCCTTCGAAGTTTGAATTTTTCCTGGATGTCCTTTGACCCCTCATCCATTTAATTTTGACACCATTCCACACAGATAAAGATAAAAATCTAACAGTCTCTTTCCGTACAATCACTTTGTGAAAAAAGTTCCAAAATTCTTCTTTGCTCAATTCAACATGAATTTCTCCATAAATAAATAACTTTTATTTATGATATTCTTGTTTTCTTTACATCCGCATCCAACTCTCCTTTAGGGAATTATTTCTCGGAATGTTTTTTCGGAAAATGGAATATTTTCCCATTTTCTTTTTCTCATTTGTTTTTCTCTTTATCTGAAAATTGTCCCATTTCTTCCACATCATCGATACAAAACAATAATAATAATAATGTTACAAAACAATAAAGCTTGAACATATCGTTTCCTCTCTCATCTCTATAATTATTTATTTTCTATTTTCTCTTCGATTTACAATAAAAGTGAAAATGCTTTCTTCGTCATCTATACATTTCAAAAAATACAAAAATTGTTTTTTTTTTCCCGAGAATTCTATAAATATTCCATCTTTCTGTTCAAATTGAAATAAAAAGGGAACAAAAAACCAATTACCACATCCAACGTACTCATTACCAATTTAATCCACTTCTCATTTTTCTTTTCATTAGGCTCACGAACCGAAACGGTCCAACAATTAACCGGATTATCCATCTATCTGTCTATCGATGTATTTTCGCACTTTTTTTCTGCCAGCGGTGCTATTATTTGCGCACGCACGCGTAAGCCATTTTCCGACGCGCAGACGATGCGCTCTCCGGCACAAGAAACGTCATTTTATATACATTTTTCTCAACATTCTTGTTACAATTTGTTTCGTTCAATGTTGTTTTTTTAGCTTCAATTATGTCAAAAAGAAGGTTAAGAATGTTTGCTCTATTACACTTACGCGTTTTTTTTTCATTGTGTACTATTTATTTTACAAAAACTAACCCCTACATTCCACATTTGAGATACTTTTACCAATTTTTTGTCTTTTTGACCAACATAGAAAATAAGGTTTCTAACAAACCCAAATCATTGTTTTTGGGCGTTAGAAAAAATACAACTTTGTTAGGAAAGTTTAGCCTTCTGGTTAACATTGTTTTCTGTTTTGTTTTTTTTTTCTGAATTTTCGCTTCAATTTTTTGAAATCATCGTAGTCTACCAAATTCAGAAAAGTTTATTTTGTACACGAAAAGTTTATTGTGAGCAAACATCAATCATCTTATACTGAGTCTATAGTATTCAAAAACGAAGCCTACTTTTTTTTGAATCACCTGTCTACCGCAATTAGTGCAGATCACAAAATGTACCGCAAAAAGATCTTTATCTGGTTCCACATAATCATGATTATGAGCCATCTAGATTGACCTCAGATTAGAAGATCGGTCCTTCTAGCATCAGGTGTCATATAGCTCTCACATTTGTGACAATTATGAAAGTTGTGTCTAATATCGTTTTTCTCGTATTGCTCTTTTATTCAACCGAAGTACAAGCTGATTAAAAAAAAAGGTGAACACCAAACAATTTAGAGATTTCTCTATCTTATTTTTTTTTTCAATTTCTCTGTTGCTTTGGTGAAATTGCTACCCATTTTTGATTCGAAATATTACAGGGAAAAATAATTTTTAAAAAAATTTCATCAGGCTTAATAAAAAACCTTAATCTCACAACTTACTAGAAAAAATACTCTGCCCAGTGAACAAATTTTTAATGTAATTTTACCGAGATTTAGTAAATAGGGTTTATGGGATTCAAATCAATTGACTCCTATTTTTTTGTATCACCTGTCTACCTTTCTCAATAGAAATAATTAGTGCAAATGAAAATTTGTACCGCAAAAAAGATCTTTATCTGGTTCCACTGTATTACATAATCATGATCACGATCCGTCTATATTGACCTTTCTGGTGAAGAACATCGAACTTGCAAAAAATCGGTTATTTTAGGTTTTCAAAGTTTGACATTTTTGTATTATTTGAAAAATGTCGAACTCCAGTTTTCAAAAATAGCTAGCCCATTCATAATGGTCGTTTCAGTATCCTAGGTAGCTCTCACATAAACATCAAGTTTTTTTTGTTCAGAGAAATAAATCAGGTTACTGTAACACATAAAATTAGCTAGCGATTTTTTTGAATACTATTTTTCCCATTTGTGTTATTAGGCATAATGTATTTTATTATTCATCGTATGACTATATCATCATGGTTACTGTGGCTCGTTTGAACACCCCCGAGAAATCTCAACGGTTTGAAAAACGAGTAATATGTATACTCTGAACCGGGTTAAACAAGAATTTGGTTGTAGCATCTGGTGAATGGTAAAATTCTATATTTATATCTGTTAAACTTTGTTTATTTTTTCGTCACTTCTCGTCATCCATAAAGGTATAACACAATAGAACCGAATTTTGCAAGTGACATCATTTTTACTTTTTGCTGACAGCTGTTCTCATTGTATAGACCCTCGTCATTATTCTTCCAAGAATTCTTAAAATTCCTCTCACGAACGCTGCAAGGGTTAATCCTACTATAGCATGCCCTTTTCTTAATGCAATTTCGAACATTTTCAAAAAGCTTTTTCCATTCCAAAATCAAATTTTTCTTGTAATCCAATTTGAAACCTTTCTCACAAAATGAACACATTTCGCTCTGAATAGATTCTAAAAATATATAACTCTTTTTGCCTTCATTAATTTTCCAGTTTTTTCTGTTTACTCTATCTTTTTTCTACAACTCATCATCCTGTTTTCGCTTATTTGTAAGATTGATTATTAGCTTACTCTATGTCGCGCTGCAAGTTTTTTTTTCCTCAGTCTTTCTCTGATCGCAAAAATTGTTCTGTTCTAACAAGATTGTTCGTCAAGTTCAGTTTTTGTATCGGTTCCAGATAGAATGATAAATATGAACACTGATATGTTTTATTAAACTAATACATATGTAACTACACCCTTTCCATTATCAGTATTTTTTTTAGAATCAAGAATTACATCGAATTTTCTTGTTTTTTTTCGTACCTCCAATTTTCAGCTCGACATTCCTCTAATTTAATTATAGACTTCGTCATTCATTTTTCAAGGAATGCATTGTATTTTCAAAAAAGTACTTCAAGCATGAATCATTTTTTCGTCCATAGTGTCTTTGTTTTTAACACACAGGAATAACTTTTTTCAATGAAAAAACTTGTAAGAAAAATTTCAAGTAGAGAATGAACAGAATCAAATTAAAATTTTTGTGAAAAATCTGAGACTCCCTCGAAATTTTCTTCACTCTTTCCAAAATGTTTCAAAAATTTTACTTGAAATGGAAGATGTTTGAGATACTGACCATTTTGATGGGTTTTTTCTTTCAAATCCCTTGGCTCAGAAAATGTCTGGAAAATGGAAGGAGCAAAGACTTCAAAATGTTTTTCTCACAATACATCCCATTCAAAGAAACAATTTAAATGCCTACCAATTTTTGAATTACCCAGTTGTTTGGTTGAAGTATATCTGATATTCAATATATTTTCGTATGCTTTGAAAAAAAACCTGAATTACTTTCAAATTTTTCCCAATAAAAAACGGGAACTTCAAAGGAACTTCTCTTCACATTAACATAATATTATTTTAGTATATTTTATATAATAAAAATATATAAAATATATAATCGTGTATTGTTTACTCACAATCGTAAGTTGGCAATCTCAATAGATAGTCAAATAATAACTTCATCTTTTTCTTTTTCTCCAACGCTTTTCATTTTCTTAACATACAAATATTCAAATTTTTGTCTTTTTTCTGATATGTCTTTCTGATGTATAATCACATTGGCATACACACTACATGTAAACTGGACGTATTGCTACATTTATTTGTGTTTACTTACTGTAAGCAATGTTTCGGAGATAGAGAAAGAGAAAGGAGAATCCGTGATTCGATCAGTTACTTTTAATAAACTGGTAGTTTAGCAGAACATGAATGTTGACAATTGGAGTTCAACTTTTCTAATTTTAACTTCCGACAAAATTTTTTATACTTACCAGTTTGAACTTTCTCATTGTGTTCACCGAACTTTGATGAAAATTACACGTTCTCAAATGAAAAACTCCAATAACTGCTAAGGTAATTTTTACACTTTGGATGAGTTCTTCTTCAATTTTGCAGACTTCATTTTTGTATAACGTTGTTTTCATCTTATGTTAGTTCAACGATCATAATCTCTTCGCGAAATTTAAAGTGTACCTTATAGATTACTGTAGATTCAATTAGGTTGTTGCATGTTACCGAGAACTCAATTAGTTACGCACACTCAATAGATATTCATGTTATTTTACGAGAAAATTTGATTATAATATCAACACCAAAATAGGTTCCTATAATTTCGATTATTCCAAAGAACTTTGTCATGTAAGGCTTTTGAACTTCACTTCATTAATTTTTGACCAGGCAAATTAGATATATGTACATCACTGTCTTCCATTAACTTGCAAAAACCTCTGATAACGGTGAAATATTTTCGAATAATGATTCATTTCTGAGTTTTTTTTAAAATCTAGCCTATTAGAAATGAGTTTACAATAGCAATTATCAATGTTTCCAGTTTGAAAATATTTTTAGAAGATTGTTTGTTGCTACAGGACATTGAAATTAATGTTGATAGTTCAGGCATTTTTTTTTTTAATTTGAGTAATATCTTTTCTGACAATTCAAAAAAGGGCATCTTTTCTTGATATCCGATGTCTTTTTGTTTTTTATTATTTAATTGGGAAAAATCTCTGGGGATATCAGTACCGATATTATTGTTTTTGATAATAACGAAAACTAATAAAAAATTACTTCCCTATCGACAACAGGTCACAAATAGTTTTTGGCCGAATTCTCCTTCTCTTGTTGTTCGGCATCTTATCCACAATAAAAAGTTTTTCCATCCTTGAACAAAAAAACATGACACCTTTTTTATAGTTCCAGTTTCAAGTGAATGATAAAAGTAACAAAAATGTTGTTTGTTTTTTTTTGAGGAATTTTATCATTTAACGGAAATGGAGTGAAATGAATCATTTAATTTTGTGTATTGATATCTTATCACTAGTATTTGATTTTATATGTTTTTTTGTATTCTCTCCAATTACCGCACCTAACCAGGGAATAATGACTAGTTACCGTTCCTTGGTCTATCCATCTCAATTTCTCTTCTCTATTTTTTTCTGTTTCTTGCTGAACGAAATCATGTTTATGGTCAAGTAGATCAATCATTTCCTCGTTTTTCAATTTAATCGGACTGACATTTTTAGTTGAGAAAAAAAAACTATTCCATTTCTACAACAAAATCTATATCACCATGTATAGAAGAATAATGTATGTATGTATGTATGTATGTATGTTTTTTTTTTTTTTTCTTTGTAACAATTTATTCTGGGGAACGATTTTTTTACACATCTGTATATATATAAATGTATATGCTATTTTTGTATGCATAGATATATGTATAAAGTTTGCTTGACTGGTCGAACATTTTATGATATTTGCTTGATTTTTGAAAAATGAAAAGGTTCAGAGTCCGCATTTTTATATTTTTGAACCGGTCAAAGAACAATTCCACTTTTAGAAATTGGCTTTTTTTTGAGAGAGGAAAATAAATTTTTAATATCGCCGGATATTAGATGTCTTCAAAAATATTAGATTTATTGAAAAGGAAAGGAGGATATTTCCATTCATCGTTCTCAGTGACAAGCCATCAGATTTATTGAAAATGTAGTTCATAGAGATCTTCCAGAGTGACCTGGTAGGCGCAAGCTGGCACATGGAAAATCTGATTTCAAGTTTTTGGAAGTCTATCTAACCCCCCAATGTGGGTTGTTTTGAATAGTTCAAGCAAGAAACAATTGAACCCCGCCTTCTAATTTGACAAATCTGTTTTTCATTCTTTAATCGTTCCTCCTTCCCAATTTCACATCTGGTTCTTTGAAACAATCGGAAAAATTCATATGTAATGTTTTTTTCCATTCTTCTTTTTGCTACTTATTTTTGATTGAAGACAAAAAAGACGATACCCGGGTCCCCCCTCGTAAAAATACTACGCTTTTTTCTTCTTTTCATCATTCGGTAAAATGTCACGGTCAGTCTTCGTCTACATACATATGTGTTTTTTTTATTCTCCCGTCTTCACCGTTTTCTTATCTTATATGTATTATATATTTTGTTTGTTTCAATTCAATTTCTGCCGTCCCTTATTCTGGATGGATAGATGGATGTGTTCTTCATTTTATTATACCAGTTAGCCTCATTTTGGAATGTGATCGATATCCGGAAATGTTTATGTCTTTTTTTTTTGAATGATGATGTGTGATAATTGTTTGTATAGTGTACATATAAGTGATGACTCCATCTTTGAGGCAAATTCAAACTTCATTCATACACAAAATTGTTGAACGTCTGAAATGTCTTTATTTTTTATGTCAATTTTCTTTGTGTATGCCTTCATTCAGAGGTTTTTGATGGAGTTTTAGTCATTCACGAAGATAAACACTATGGACCTAGCCAGCACTTTTAAAAAAAGTTTGAATTACTGTACCTTTATCAAAAAAGGCGGGTTTTATGTAGCTACAAATCACAAACTCAAAAAAGGTATTCTGTTTGTATTTGACAAGCTTGTTAGAAATTAAAAACTTGAGAAAATTTATATTTTTATCAGTCTCTTCAAAATACAGTAGCTCAAGTCAAGTTCCAAACCGTTTTTCGAAAATCAAACAAAAATGTGTTGAAGCCTCACTTCTCTCATCTATCCAGCTTGTTCGTTCAGTCGTTCGTTCGTTCACTCACTTCTTTCTTCTTCCTTGTCTCTTGTGTAAACATTTCAAATTCTTCCCTTTCTTTCCAACGTCTTGCCTGCCGTTGGCACCCGCAATTTCGTCATTGCGTTTGCCTGCGCTGTTGTTTTGAGCCACATGAGCATGAGAGCTTCACCTTGTTTTGTATGGACAAAATGCTGCGAAAGCATAAGAACATGTAATGTAGTTGTTGTTGTTGGTCATTTTGATTATCTTTTGTTTTCTTTGGTTCTGCTTTCTGTCTTGTATGGATTTGATTTGGAACCGGGTTTGTCTTTTGTCGGCAGAGACATCTATTATTACGATATTTTTATATTCACTAGTCTTTTCTCATAGCGAAAATATTTCTGAAATTATTCGTTGTGTATATGAGTTGTCTAGGAGGTTATTCGGTTTTATTAGTCTTCACTTTTTTTTTTTAGAAAAAAGCTTTCCCAAAAATTTGGCTGAGTTGAGAAGTTGAGGCCAAGATTATTTTTATCTTCAAATTGGGCAGTGTTCATTCCCAAAAAAATAAAATTGATAAAGATTACTGTATGTTGTTTTTTCCCCCTTGGATTCCAAAAATCGATGGAAATCACATTTTCCCAAAAAACATGTTTACATTTTCGAACATCCTATCACAAGACTTTCAAATATTCCCAAAATGTTTCGGTGAACGATTTTTTCTAATCCTCTTACTTTTTATTGTATCATTTTTGTTGTATTGGAATACTATCAAGTTTTTCTTCATTCCACAAACTGTTCGAATCCGTTTTCACTCCCCACAACAAAACTGTTATAAAAATAGTTTAATTTTTGGCAAAACCTCATTCATCTCTTCTCTCTTCTCACCGAATAATCATATCACACGAAAAAAAAATCTCACACGGTATATCAATATTTGCAATTCAAGATTTTTTGACAGCTCGCCTAATAAAACAAACATACACACATTTTTCTACCGTTTTTTGTCTCTCTTGAATTCTCGAAATTTTTCTAGAATAACAGTAATAACTTGAGTTGTTTTTACAGGTATGTCATTCTTGAGTAATACCGCTTCGACTGCCTCGCATTTGTTCACATTTCCATTCTCGTTTCGCAAAAAGAAGCAGAGGTAAGATCATGACTATCATCCTTCAAAAATCCAACAAAAAAAAACAATTATCAGATATACTATCAACCCGCCTGATGAGACTTACAGTGTAATCTATCTGGGTAATGTATTGACAGTTATGGCACGCGGTGAAAATTGTTATGAGAAACCACTCTCACTCATCTGGAAAGCGTATTGCTCAAGATCGCGAAACGACTTGGGCATGAATCTTGAAATCACAAGATCTGGTCTGAAAGCTGAGACAAAACAACAAGGATTGACAGAATATTGGGCGCATCGTGTCACATTCAGTGCTGCACCACCAGAATATCCAAAAGTGTTTTGCTGGATTTATAAACACGACGGAAAGAGGCTGAAACCAGAGCTTCGATGTCATGCGGTTCTTTGCAAGAAGAATAGCGAACCCGGTGTCATAAATACCAAACTTCAACAATTCCTTCAAGCCGCTTTACAGGTTAGTAATACATATAATTTCATAATTGGAAATATTTCTAATCATATGTATTTTTTAGGAATATAAACGTGAAAAGTTATCTGCACAAAACGCCCGACTCAATGGCTCATCAGGATGTCCACGACGTAAACAAATCCTCCAAACTGGCACCCTTAATTTCCGACCACCAGTGAGCAGATCAAAATCAGCTCCCAGATTGGGAAGTATCGACGAAGAGCAAGAAGAGTTGGAAGAAATCGAGGAAGAGGAGGAGGAGTTCGTTTCGGATGCAGACAATGAATCAGTTTGTTATCGAGCCGCCCCAGATTTGGAATCAACGTCATCGAAATGTGATGGTGGAACGATGTGTAGCAGTAGTAGTTCGTCGACAACGGCAACTGCACCAAGCTCGGTTTGCTCAGAAGAGGATCGACCACGTTTGCCGATTATGGATCCGGATAGCTTGTCAGAAGAGAGTGGTGAGTGAATAATTTTGTTGATGAAAAATACGGAAAATTTTTGAATTAAATGGAAATTCGTAGAGGTACCTGCTTTCAAACTTCGAAGCTTGAAGATTATCACAAATTCATAGTCAGTAGGGAGAATGCGGTAATTTTTGAACCTAACTTCTAAATCAAACCAAGTTTAGAATTTTTTTAGTCTTAAATAAATTACGCGTTTCAAGACCAAAACACAAAAACGCGTTTAACTTTGATTTGCAAAAAATGTTTCGAAATAACGTTATGCCAAAGATCACAACATCTTCCAAAGACAAATCTCGGGAGAAAATAGTT
Source organism: Caenorhabditis sp. 38 MB-2015 (assembly GCA_900536415.3). Lineage (NCBI taxonomy): Eukaryota > Metazoa > Nematoda > Chromadorea > Rhabditida > Rhabditidae > Caenorhabditis > Caenorhabditis quiockensis. Next base: position 385,446 of record LR548798.1, read on the forward strand.
TTGTGTCCTCTTCCTGATCAAATTAACAAAAATGCGAATCAAATTAGAAGAAAATTACGTCAGTTCATTCATCGAACTTGAAATTCACCGAACTTGAAAGAATCAAACAACATTCATCTCTTCTCCTAATTAACTAATGAAGTTCAAATTTCAGGTTATCATGAAGAACGAAAAATTGTGCGCGAATCAAGTGAAGAAATGTACAGCTCTGACAATGATCTTGTAATTCTTGAAGAAGATTATGAAGAAGATGATGATGATGAAGATGTTGAGCAAGTCACATCTTTGTAAAGAAAAAACCAAATGTATCAAAAAAGCAAAATGCATGCATACAACGCTCTCTTCTATACCAATTGACGATTATTCGGGTGATTTCAACAAAACAAAATCTTTTGTTTCTTATTTCAATGCGCCATAATGATAATAATTTTTTGCTGTTTCAAATTCATGTTAATTAATAATGTTAGTTTTAATCCTTTGGCTTAAACGATTAGACATACATATCTGTGTCATTTCATCGAATTTTCAAGTTGACTTTATTTCGTTCATATTTTGTATTTTTGCTTCTTTTTTTGGTAATCTATTTAGACTTCTAAATGAATATTTGACATAATTCTTGATAAAAAAGAAATAAAGTTTATTATATTGAAGGTTCAATGTTTGCCGTCGATCACTTCCAAATATTGTTTCCGAATGATGAGTGGCAAAATGAAATGTCTGGAAATAGGTATTATTTGAATAGGAGAAGAGAATGAATCAACATTCCTGCATAACAAGAGTGATTCATAGTAGTAAATGACTCACGTTTGCTAGTGTTAGGTACTTTTAAAAGCATTTTTTTTCTACAGGGTAAGTTACAGGTCTGAAGACACATTAAAGGAGGACTGCGAGATATTTGAATGTTTCATTCACTCTGAAGTATATGTTCACCTTATATATGCCCAAAATTGATTCAGATAAATTGGGAGAAAAACTGTAATAAATCGAACATCATTTAAAAAATTATATTGAACAACGTTAATACATCCTGTCCCCTATACCTAGTTGAAAGAACGATCAGTTATTGTGTTTTCGATTTTCTCTTTCAAAGAAAGGTAATCGTTCAAAAATCTCGTCATTTTTCAGTTGTTTTTGTCTAAAAGTACAACATACAGTTTTGCAACAAGGAAAAACATACATTTTTTCTGTAAATATTTACGATCTTTTGTCGCTCACCTGAATGGGATGAAAATAGCGATAACAAGAGGGAAGACCATTTCCACATAGTGATATTGTGCAAAACCAATAGCAAGAAGTATTGCTAATTGTAGCACTTCGATAAACGTGAAACGATGTACTATACGTTGTGGTACTTGTCGAATATAATGGGTTGGTGGATAGGCACGTTGCTCAGTCATTATCAATAATATTCTTTCCCATAACTCATTTCCTGTCAATGAACTGAATGCCATAAAGAGGAAGACACCATTGAAAATTGAAGTTGGAATGAAGACAGTGATATGGGGAACAGCAAAGAAATATATTGGGATCATTATCAAATGGGCAATCAGAGTCGCCAGACGAGTCTCACGTACATGAACAATTCTGAAATAAAATAAGTGGTTTGGTTCGAATTTTTTTCAGTGTTATATCTTTCAAAAATGAAATATGAAGGAGATATCAGAACTGCAATTAGTTTTTCAAGCTAATACATAAACTCAATAGTTTCTTTCGATGAACTTACACAGTTTTTAGATACCCATTATGTAGCCGGTCTTCAACATCAGACAATGCCTTCAAATGTAAATACGCTGACGGTAAAGCACCATGCATCCAAGGAAGTCCAAATAACGAGAGAAGTATATTCAAAATTCCAACTATCAACAAATCCCAATGATGGGCAGATCCTTTTTTCAACCTGTAATAATTATTCAAAATCAATTTCAGCTTTTATTTTGTTCTCACTTGTTATCTTTGTTATCTACCGTATTTGTGACAAGTAGTTGATCCATGAAGAATAGGGTAGCTAGTGGCACTGCTAGACCTAATGCAGGAAGATGAGCTTCAGAAGGAAGGTTGTAGAAATCTACCCAATGAACATCGGTGGATATTGGGAAGGTTTGGAATTGCTCTTCTATAATACTATCATGTTTAAAAATTGAATCTACAAATATTATGCTCACTTTGAACATCGTCGAATGCAAAAAATGAAATGAAAGCAAAAACTAAAACAGCAATCGGTAAAGCATAATCTGAAACCAAGTCACGCTTCCATCGTGATAAATACGGTGATTTTCTGAATGATGCAATCGTTAAACTCATCCAAGTTGTACCAAGAACCAATAAAATGAACAACAACGGCTCAGCGGGATCGCAAGTGACATCGTTGTTATTTATACATCCCAAGTATCCATGAATATACACTTTGATAACAGCCATTATAACTTTGATAACCAATGTAACAGAGATGAAAAGTGAGAAGATTTCTTCGGTAGATCGAGTAGTGAACTTCATTAGGGAGGCTAGTTGAAATACTGCGGCGAGAATGAGAATTAACATTGCGTATATGCCAACCGCTGTGTACATTTGGAAAAAGGGCCAATTGTTAGTTTGCGCGATTTGATAAATCACAGCTATGTAGATACTTAAAGGCGCAGTTGTAGAGAGAATCAATAACTGTTGTCCTCCAAAAACACCGAACACCAAACTACCTATCCATTGTCCTAATATCACTTTTTGAACGCCTGAAAAATCAAGTGTTTTTCAATATAGTTTGATCGAAGTTACTGATTGCTCCATTCGTGTTTTGTTCATTGAGCATTCCATAAGCAATAGATGTTGGGAGAATTGTGAAAATTAGAAAAACTGCAGTTGAAATAACTTTTGAGATTGCTCTCCGATCTTTGATTCCATCTAGATAATCGGATTTATATTTTGACCAACGTCGATTGAAATCTCGAATTACCCCGCGTAGAGGATAGTAGGGGCAGAATCCCTGAAATGGAAAACATTAAATTAAAAAAAAAAACATAATGAAGGTACATATTTTAATAATGAGTCGAGTTAGAGCAGTTCTGTGATTTTCAACTTTTCGTTATGATTAAGTAACAGAAACGAAATGAGGTAAATGAAAGTAGAAAGTGGATAATAAGATTTAAAAAAATAACTAACAATAAGTTAACACATGGGTTGAAAAAAAACTATAAAACCGAATTTAATATTTGGTATTGATAGGAAAGTTTTTAAACAATAATAATAACAGGTTCTAAAAAATAGTCGCAAATTCGAAATGGTCCGATTCCGAGTCTTGAGAACAATGAAATTTTTAATACCACAGTAGGATCTCTGGTTTTACTTATTATGATATATGATATCATCATCAGTTTCAGAATGGGGCAACAAACTCTTTTTTTACCTTTTCATTATCCTCCGTTTTTCCATTTTCATGAACTTCGATAGCCATTTGTTTTGACAACTGTTTAGCACTTTCCTTCAAGCTATCCCTTATCTGATCATCATCCGCAGCATCACAAATCGCTTGTCTCAAAGTCTCCCTCGTCAGAAGAGTTCCAAATGTTCTTGAAATCTCCGCTGGAGACTTTGTATGTTTTTCAAAACTTGGGGACAAAATCAAAACAACAATTCGGGCTTCTTCCATTTCAAGTCCCAAGTTTGTAGGGTCTTCGAGGGTTGCGATTGACACGTGAGATTGTTTCAAACCATCGAGAGAAGCGCTAAAATTCTGACAGTGTTGTGAAGAAATTAAGAAAAATGAAGTCAACGTACTATGTGACGATCCAAGTTTGGTTGACATCGAAGAAATCTGTTCCAGAATAACTTTGAAGTTTATGATGAAGCCGAGGTGCTACAGAATCTTTGTCTGACACCGAAAATATAGCATTTTTGAAGAGCGCTACATCAAATTTCTCCCTTGGAAACTGTGAAGAGAGCTCGGAAAACAATCTGAATCCAAGTTATCATTAACCTATTAAAATTCAAGTATAACTTACGTCAAAAGAATTGTATGAATATGTGAATGCGGCATATTTCTATGAATATTAGCACGATCAACAAGGTGTTCAACATCCATAAGCCCTCGTACCTCAGTTTTGAAATTTCGAGCATGTTCAACTCGTTCAGTTCGAACTAATAGTTCGGTCATTTTTTCGATCTAACTGAAACTGAAACATTTTTTTGTTTCAACACAAAAAAAAAGAGATTATGCAAATTTTTATGACGAAGACAAAAATGCAAATACAGTTTAAAAAAAAGGAATGCAAGAATAAAATTTTTGAGCTCTGAAAAAAAGGGAGATTTCAAACCGGTTATTTATTCCATATTATTTATTGTTCTTCCATTAGGTTGGGGGTTATTTATATATGTAAGGCGAGTGCGGTGACAACGTCGAGAGAGTTGTGAGATATTGCTGCTTGGAAAATTGAATCAACCCATCTGCAAAAAACATATGAGATTATGAAATATGAAATCTTCTAGTTGTATTACCTTTCAAAAAAGTAATACGAGTCAGCTTTGAAAAAATAGTGATGAGAACCGTAAAACAACTTGAAGCAATTTTCGTGATTAATATTATCGTGCACATTCGGCAAACCAATTCCATAATCTATCAATGATAAATGTGCCAGCGGCTCTTTTTCCTTAAAAATAACAAATTACATTTTCCTATTCCTTATTCTTCATTCAAACACCCATACCTGATGATTCCTATAGAAAAACAACGTGTTACAACAAAGAACCACCCATAAATCTTGCCATCCTGATGAGTTTCGCAATTTTCGTTTCAAATACCCGCACATTGTATTAGTCACCATTTTATAAGTGTCTTTTTTACCAAATGAACATTTTCTATACCAACAAATTTGAAGAGGGCTCAGCTTTGACATTGGTGATTCTTCAGGGATCAATGCCTTGACTACTGGAAAAAATAAATTATTTCAAAAAAGTTCACATAAACATCGATGCTTACAATCAATGTCACATTCCTCTTTTTTCTCCATAACTAGACTTGGAAGATCGGACTTTGACCGAGCTGCTTCTTTAATAGCTTCAGTTATATCTTCAATCCAAGCTGCTCGATCTGGTGCGGAAATAACAATCGATATATCCGCGTTATGAAGAGTTATAACATTTTCATTATTATCCATCACTTTATAAGTGTCACCTTCCTCGACCATCAGACCTTTTAGCTTCAATTCAGCGTGAACAGTGAAAAAATTTCCATCCAAGTTCACACCTCGGTGTCCAAACAAAATTCGATCTGAGCAGAGAATCATGATTCTGTTGCAAGGTGCTCGACGAGCATATCGTAGCACATATCCATAACGGAGAACTTTCTATAATAAAGAAAAAAACGAATTTTCTCTCTGAAAGTTTACAATGGCTTACTCTAATTGGATTGGAGAGTTTTCCCACTAGCCCAATATCCTTTTCAAGTTGAAGAAGTGACACATATTCTTCTAGTTGATTCCGGCTGGTTTTCGATTTTTTGGCATATTCATTGATCTTGTCCATTGCAACACGAACTGATGTGATTTCACTTTCAGGGGCACCTTCTGATAATTGAGTTTCGATCATTCGAGCAAGAACGGGTTGCCAGTTTATAATTCGGCTTAGGATTTTCATGAGAAGCCAGTTGATAGGAATGTAGCATTCTTTGGAAGCTTCGAATTTTCTGAAATTACTTTGCTTAGGATCATTGAAGTTCTCACAATGCTATTTGAACTTTCGAATTTGTCTAGTTTTCCCAAAAACAAGTTTCTTATCCCAACTCACGTGATAATTGCTCTGAACTCTGGCCTTGATATAATCAGCTGATCTAATGCAGAAATATAAAACGGGTAATTTGATACCAGTGAGTTATAAATTGATATCAAGTTATGAACAGTTGCCAGAAGAACAGGTGATAATATAGATGACATCAATTCCTCTTTTCCTTCAACTGCTTCTTTCAATGTATCCATAAATGTTTTTTGTATCGGTCGAAGTTCGTTTAATGATCCAAACATTTCTTTCAAATATAAACAATTGAGAACATGAGCTTTGATAGTTTCGAAAAATGTTTGCATTATCAACTCAAGATCTTTTGCAAATACAACTTCTTTCCAGTAAAACTCTTTGATAACGTTGCCAAGTTGAGCTTCTTGCTTTGCGAAATCCTGAAAACAAAAAAATTAAAAATCTGATAACCAATAATACTAACTAATGGGCTTACCGATCTGGTAATGAAATAATCATCTCGATAAGTGGGTAGACATAACATTTCAATATTTTCACTTTCAAGATTGATTTCGATATCTCGGCTTTGTGAAGTTGCGATAGAACTCTGTGAATGTTTGTATAATGGCGAGAAATCTGCTCCTCTAGAACTGCTAGGTTCTCCCAACGACACTCCGCCTGAATCGCTTGAATCGGCTCTTGTTAGTTCAGAAGTTGTACTTCTTGTCATACGCATCTTATTTCTGAAATTTTCAACCGCTCTTAAACTAATTTCCGAGGGAATTTCTAACTTGGATGATTTGATTTTCATAGGTTCTGAAGTGCAGATTGTTTCAGCGGAAAATGTCGAATTAATACCAACGATCACATCTTTCTTCTTATTGATTTGTTGATAGATGGGCTCTTCTGCAAATTTCGGATTTTTCTGAATTGTTTTTTTTTTGTTTATATTTTGTCTATATCACTTCAAAAATAAAACAAAAAACTATTTCAAAACGCATTCATTTAATCAAGAAAAAATAAGTACAACTGAAACAGGAGATCCAAATAAAAGAAATAATTCCAAATTACAATCGAACTTAAAAGAATGATCAAATAAAAAATAAATGTTAGTGAGTGTGTGTTTTGATTGTTTCATTTTGCTTCTAGTTCATTGCGTTTTAAAAATCACATAAAAATCTTTATTTATTTATCCAATTTTATTCAACAAAAATATATTTCAGGGAAAATAGCGAAATTTCATGCTTCAAAAATACCATCATTATCATGCGATTTTTTCACCACTACTAGAAGCGAAATGAAAATTTTTAGAAAACTGTGAAAGTGTTAAAAAAAGGCCTCACAAAATAGATAGGTTCAGTCAGGGATGGATTCATCCCTGGATAGATAAATCATGCGCAAAAATTTCACACAAACTCAAAAACCAGTAATTTTTCAAAATAAAAATATACGTCACTATCAGTCAACAATTCCCAAAATATCATCCGATGCGCTACTGGTTTTCGGTGATTCATCGATAAATGGTGGTGAATCATTATTGATTGATTTCTCATCGAGATTTGTGCCAGTGAAGGAGATAAGCTTTCCAGCAGCTTGCGCTTTCATCTCAGCAACTCTCACAGCAGCGGCCAATGATTTTGGTGGCGGTGGTGGTGGGACAGGTCGGGGTGGTGGAATTGGTGCTCGAAGTTCTGCAGGTGGTGGTGGCATTGTGTCGCTGTCTTCCGAATCTCTTCTTGATTTGTTTGATGTGAAGGAAGAGATTGATTGGGTATGCGGTGTTGTTTTGTCAAGTCGATCCATATCTTCATGAAGACTTCGAGATTCGGAAACACATTCATCGAACACATCATCGTTTAGAATTGAGATGAATGGTGAAGATCCTCCAGCAGTTGGTGAACATGGTGATGGTGGAAGATCGAATCTAACAGGTTGGGTTTGTCGTCGTGGGTCGGCTCGTCGATTCTTATTCTTCACCAATGTCTGCTTATCGCTGAGAAGACTCTTCCTACGAAGAAGGTATTCAAGAACATCACTATCCGGAGTTGTTGGTGAGATAGTATGATCTTGCGCGGAAAAATTGCCAGGAGATGGTAATCGTTTTCTTGGGACGAGATCCAAAGATTTCCTTCTTTTGAATTCTGGACTTTTCGAAACTCTTTTCAACGAATTTGATTCATAGCACTGTTTCTGTTTGATTGATTCGACAGCTTTGAACGAGGAAAGTGAGAGGGATTGAGTGCTTTCAACGTTTCTCATGGTCAAAGTATAGGGGATATCACTATTGAATAAATGACACTTCTGGATATCTGGATTATCTTCACTTTGAACAGAAATGAGAGCAGGTCGAGACAACGATGATTTCCTTTCTTCAAACTCCAAAGGTGCACGGGAAAATGGTTGTTGCTCAATCATATGGACCAATGGATGACTTGATGCTCTCTCAGTTTTCTTGGCAATATCAACTGGTTTTGCAGGAACAGCTGGTTTCACACGTTTCGAAGTATCTGGTGTGATAATGATGTTCTCTTTGGTTATCACTTTACCAGGCACTGGTCCAAGAGCACCATAGGTTCCAGATTCTGGTGAACCTCTTGAAGAAGTGTTCTCTGTTGGAAGAATTTTTGGTTTCACAAGAACTGCACCAGAACTTGTGAGAACTTTTGACGTTGTTGATATGGTAGTGGATCTTCTTTCTGAGATATCAACATTCGGGCCATCAATTTCAATGGGAACAATGTTGGCATTCTTGACAAATGGATATTCCTTATATCGAAATGAATGATAATCAGAGGGAGATTTCAATTCATTTCCCTCATCATCAGTGGAATTTGGGGTACTTTTACTTTGAGCAACTACACGTTTCACAATTGGGCGATTGGGTTTTGCGACAAATGTTGAGTTGAAAATCGTTGCAGCGGCATGCTTTGACCCGATTCCAACTTCAGATCTTGTGCTTCGCTCATGATCTGATAGTTGATATGAGCCTTCACTAGCATTATCATAGTCTTTACTAACACGACGTTCTTGGAAATTATCACCGGAGACGGATTTAGGTGGTTCCTTGTTTTCAAGTTTAATTTCTTTACAAGCAATTTGCAAATCATCACTTAACACATTAGGGAGTGAAACAGACAAATCGACAGGTTGTTGATTACTCGACGAAGAAGAACTATTCTTGGTATTGTTATTATTGTTACTACTACCACTACAATGATGATGATGAGAATGATTTCTAGCTGGACGCTCTACAGATTCAACATCAGATGTACAACGATCACGTTTAATTTGTCGAAGTCTTTGATGATGGTGGGGAACGGGGGGATTATTTGTGTTGGTGGAAGTGGTGGTGGTGGTGGTGGGATTGGTGGAAAGACCTACACGAGCATCTAATGTACCTGAGAATGAGGGATCGGCTTGATAGGAAGAGTAATGAGCAATATGGGGCATTGAAGAGTGTTGTTGACGGTTTTTGTAGGGGTCTGATCGATCGTCGTAAACTGAGCCGTTGTGATTTTGTTTAACTGATGAGCGTTCGGTTACAATTCCGTATGATGAAGAGTAACCGCCTTTACGTGTTGTTGCAGAACGAAGAGGCCTGGAAGCATTAAAAATTAGTTTGGACGAAGTGAATCGAAAATTAATTTATCAAAGTTATAACAAAAATCGAAAAATTTATCAATAGGGCCTAAAACTATGACTTTGTATGCAAACCAAGATATCTCATTTTTCTACACATTTTTGTGTGAAGATCTCATAAACCCTGATTTCGTTTCGATTCCCTATATTTCCCTAGAAACCTTTTATCGTTTTGTCTTTTATTGGATAGGCTTTTATCTTTTTCGAAAATAATTCTTAGATTTCTACATAAAAACATCTGGAAGTCAAATATGTTTATGAACTTTTTTTTTAGATTTACACTTGGAAAAAAGAACCAAAGACGAGATCTATTTTTACTCCAAGAGAGACTAGAACCTGGAAAATCGAACATTTTTTCTGTTTGTATCAAGGTGAAATCGAAAAAATGACCTTTACTATTTCCTATAACCTTATCTATGTATATTTTAAAATACTCTACTCACCTTGTGAAAGGTTCTCTTCGTTTATGATGTTCTCGAACGTAGTCAATCAACTGTTTTTGAGTTCTCCCATGATATCTAAAACAATTATTTTGTTTCAATAAAATTCATGAAATAATATTTGATACCTGAAAGATGATCCTTTGCTTATGAAGAATCTGGTTTCCTTTCTAGGCTCTTCCGATTGAACACATCGGAAAAATGCATGGTGTTCAACACACTTTTTCCAGAAGTTTTTGCATTCATCACGAGTGTCAAAAACAAACTCGACTGTTTCTTTCAGGTATTGCTGAAACGTTTGATTTTTGTTAATGTAAGAAATTATTTGTACTTACATAGCTATCAGGATGTAATTTCACCAACAGCTTCTTTCTTTTGAAGCTAAGTTTCCTGATTCTTGCCCATGAGAATGTTGTGTCAAGTTGAAGTTGTCGAAAAACTTTGATCCCCAAATGCATAACTGACAAGGCCGCATCATTTCCATCAACATCTTTAGCCGCATGAAGTTTGACACTATAGAAATCACATCTTCTCGCCACTTCAAGCATTGCTAAATCACTTTCACCCGGTGACATCCCACTGAAATAATATGCATTATTATTGTAATATTTTGTGAACCTGTGAACTCACATAAAATTCCGATGATTATCCATCACTTTTTTCTGGAATTCAAGTGTTTGATTGGGTACAAATCGGGAATGTGACAAATAAGTGGCATCCGGGTAGTCGTCAGCTGAGAAGTCGCCGCATTCGGATTGAACTGAATATGCTGCTAGAAGCGCGGCTGTGCTGTCACTACAATGAAGTTCGCCAAGTGCAAGATCCCATTTTATTTGAAGCGTGAATAGGTACCTGAAATAATATGTTATTGTTGTTTTTTCCTGAGCAAAATGTTTGAGGAGTATGTCAGAACAGTGTAGTATTTTAAAATAGGATTTCTTTTCTCATTCAATAAAATACACGAAACAATGTCTTTTAGATATGTATTTTGAGATAAGTAGAAAAATCCATCAGTTTTCAGAAAATCACCCGCAAAAAAAGAAAAAAGAATGTTCTGTTTTTTTGAAATTTTTTTTTTAGTTTTAACTATACGCTTTATGGATAGCTGAATCAAGACCAAGCGGCTTCAGTTTGATGTATATCTGTAAAACCCGACAATTCCAATTGAAAGTCCAATTTCGAGAAGTATTTTCACAGTAATTTTGTTTCCCCATTTTTCACGACATTCAAATGTTTTGTAAAAAAAACATATACTTTTCAACTCCCTAAATGAAAACCAATTGTTTATTTCCCTCCCTACTCTTTTCTTGGAATCATTTATCAATGTCCACCTGTTTCTGCTCCCAACAAAATCAAAGGTTCCCCGACGCCATCGGCTCACCTTGTGTATTCTTCTTCCAAATCGATTGGATTTGGTGTGTAAAATTTGACGATGAAATAAAATTTCGCGTCCGTTGACCCGTTGCTTATTTGTCGCAGGATTGTTTTATCTCGATCCAGCCAGCACTGAAATGATTTTTCATATTTTATTTTGTGCGTTTAAAAAAAAAAAAATTTACTAACATGATTGCCGTTTATATCGATGAATGCTAGGCCGAAATAATCGCACTCCAACAGGTTCAAATGACGACATACTTCATCTAGTAGGGTTTGACCAATTGCCTTGTGCTGAAAACTTTTTAGTTTAACTTCTGGAAAAAAAATTAGGAAAACTAACCCCTAAATGGAACACGGCGACCGTATCATCCAACATTCTGACTTTGATACAAACCAATCTTCCACGTTTTGTCGAATTCATTCCCGGGGGTGGTGGGGCGCCCACCCCGCGTGGAATATTTGTCATATCCGATCTGGAAAACAATTTCATTACACTTTGAAAAAAAAGATAAAAATTGTATCCAACTATGTAAACAATAATGGTCAACAAATCGATTTGACTAATATTAAACATTTCGAAAAAAAAATCTGGGTCGGATTTGTTTGTAATTGAATATGACATTTGGGTAAGGGAGTCATTTCCGGGGACCTGTGTGCAGAAATTAATAAAATCAATAGATGAAATTGGATATTTTTGTTAACAATATCTTCTTCTTCTTCTTCTTTCTTCTTTTCTCATTTTCTTTTGGGTCCACCTTTTTCTCAGAGAAAAAAGAAAGAATCGAAAAAAATGAAGTGGAGAAGAGAACCTTTGAGAGGCTTATAATTAAGAACCTAATTTGCATGATTTTGAACAGAAAAAAAGGTCCGGAGACCGGTTCTTGAATTCACTTTTTGAAGTCTCACAATTTTTTGAGACTTATACAACTCTGAAACTTGAAAATGATTTACTTGAAGACCCTAAATTGTGAAGTCAGGTTTGAAAATGTGAACGACTTCGAGAATAAAATAAATGTTTTTGGTTAAAGGCTGTCAGTTTTTGGTAACTGAAACTGGAATTGAATTTAAAATCAACGAAGTTTTGAGAACATAGGGTTCATTCAGATAAAGTTTTCATGATAAATATTAAACCTACCTCTATCATTTCGATATTACTAGAATTTGGAAAACAGAAAAAAACTATAAAAAATGTCTGAAACAGAAATCCAGCTTCAAAAAAATTTTGTGCAAGTTTCTCACTGCTCTGAAGAAGTTATTTCCCAGGATCGGTTTTAGTTTTTTTTTTCTTGGATTAAAATTGAAATATCTTTTTCTCCCTATAGTAAAACCATCAATCCCAAAAAAATCACATTCTGTGAAGTACTATGAGCTCAAAAAATTCCCAAGACAACCAACAAAGCACAAAAACATCTTTAAAAAAACATGAAATGGGTCCTTCAAAATGAGAAAAAAACTTTGAATACGTTTTTTTCTCCTATCGGAAAGGACAAAAAGTCTCCTTGAAAAATGAAAAAAAAGTGTAAAAACTATCATTAGGTGGGAGAAAATGACATCCGAGGTTTGAGTTTTCAACAACTGATGAGCTTGTGAGTGAGAGTGTGTGCGTGCCAATAAAATTTGTCAAATGATTGTTTTTAATAAGAACAAAAAAAATTGGAGAAGCAAAAGAAGAAGAAGAAGAAGAAGAAGAGAGAAGAGTTTTGTAAACTAGCATGCATGCATCAGAGATTTATTGGTTCCTTGGAACGGGAGAACAAAAAATAATATGAATGAAGTTTTTTCTCCCGGCCACATCGTAAAGTTTCAATAGATTTATCACTAATAAAAATATTATATAGTGGGAGATATTTATTTTTTTATAGGAAATGAATTGGAAGAAAAAATATGTGGCTCACATCTTTAAACGTAAACAAATTCATTAGAAATAATTATAAATTTTCTGCGGTTTTCTTGGTTTGAAAAACAACGATTAGGATGAAAAAAAAATAGAAAAATATTTTTTTATTTGAGGGTTATATGGTATAAAGTAGGAAATGCGTAAAAAACTACACCTACAGTGACTCAAGATAAATTTATGTGTTTGTTTTTCTAAGGCATTTGGATAGAGATGTGGTACTATTTTTTTGAACAACAAAAAAGCAATTTCAATTTTTCACAGTTCCAACTTAATTTTATAGAAAAGACTAACATGCAATGAAAATTTGTATTCTATGTATAGAGAAAAACCTGAAAAAATTCGTAGTAGGCTACAATTAAATTTCATCATTTACAGATTCAAGAGTGATGTTTCTTAGTTTGTGTAGAAAAATATGAGATTTTTAACTGAAGTTTCTGATAAGTATAGTTCTTTATAACATGTGAATAACTTCTGATCCACTGTTTGACGGAAAACCCGACAGTTCAAAAGGAGTGGGAAGATTTACGTTTTTGTTCTCTGAATTTCGACCATTTTTGAAAAGAATGTTCTGAATTTTTTGTTTGCGAGTTATTCAAATATTTTTTTAATTTCACCGAATGTTGCCTATATTTAAAAACCTTTATTTTTGTACCCTAACTTCAATTTTCAAAAAAATATATGTATATATTATGATTGAGAATCAAAAAACTCATTATTATTAACATTTTCATTCTAGCTCAAAAGTGAATTAGAAAAAAAACGATCAGTTTTCATTAAAATTTCTGTTAGAGTTTCTATTCTATATGATTCCCACTAACAAAAAATCGTTTAGGGTTTTTAGTTTCTCTAAGAATCCCTTTTATTACTTTCTGAATTACATGTTTCAAAAATAGAGTTCATCATTCAAAAAATAACAGTTTTTGCTCAAAAAACAACAAAAAAACATAGAATTTTCTCAGTGACAAATCCACTCAACATCCAATGAGATAAATTAAGTTGCGCAAAAATATATATCCAAAGATAAAGTGGGTGCAATTAGACACATTTTCATTCCATCTTTTTTCCCTCTTCAAAATGTTTTCTAAAGCATGTGAAAACCGAAATTTTTTCTTGTTCTTCGTGAGTAAAAAGGGTTCTTGAGAATTGTTCAAAAAAAAAGCAAAAGCAAAAGGAGCCATTTTTAGGGAGTGCGCCATCGAAAATGAAAAAAAAAACGAATAATATGAATTTTATAAGCACCACAAACAAAATGGTTGGTTGGGCGATTGGTTGGAACAAAAAAACAACAAAAGTTGTGTTTAAAAAAATAGAAATAACAAATTTTTTTCGGGATAAAAGTAGTTCAGTGAGAAGAGAGAGGAGTGAGTGAGGGGACTCTACATTGGGTAAAGTGAATTTACGCGTAACAATGTTTTGCCGCGCAACTACTTGGAGATCCTTTATTTTCGCCGTTCTTCTTTTTCTCAATTTTTTACAAGAGAAGCACAACAACAAACCATTCATAAAATTGTGACTAAAAGTGGGAAAAGGTGAATTTTCAAATTTACAGGCACAATACTACATGTGTGAAAAACCACTCATATTTTTTTGTGAATAGGACTTCACACCACCAGTTTAAATTTTTTGAAGACGTGTGAAACATATTAATTTTTTTGAAGATCCCAAGTTAAAAACAAAACAGTTTATTTTCGGGTTCAAATATCACTGTTCGATCAATTATCAATTAAATTTCTTCACACAATACTTATTTTTTGGAGAGGTCTTTTGCCCTACGGTTATACAAAGAAAGTTTCGCAATTGTAGCAATTTTCCGAATGCGTTTGGACTTTTTCAATTTCGCTCTTTAAACAAAATTGTGCTGGAAATTTCCGTTTGAGCAATAAGTTCCACAATGATGTCATTCAATTGAACACAGCCTTGATCGTTGCTCTTATCATCCTTTTTCAATAGGTTCTTATTAAAAGGTTCAAGTGGGATACTGTAGTTTCATTTATTTCGAATTGTAGAGTCATCATTTCTCAAATTACATGTTCTTTGACATCAAACAGCATTTGATTTTAAATGCGGTTTGTAACATGTAATTTTTAAAAATTGAAATTTTATGAGATGTATGTATGTATGTATATACCATTTGTTTTAATGTCAAAATTGGATTCACATTTTGAAAAAAAATAATTTTAAGAAACAATTTGAAGCTATAGCAACCCATTTATATTTCTCTGAGACTTCTAGAAAAAAGTATTGTAATGGAATAATTTGCTTTTTTTTATTATTGAAAAATGAATTTTGAAACTCCTACCTTCTCATAGCCTGCCAATACAATCTGGTGAATGAATAAATTCAATAGTACTACTTGCAGGTGCACTCAAAAAAAAAACACGTGTTCAAAAATTTAGTTTTGCAGGTGCCGAAATACACCATCTGCATATGACCAGTACTTTTGATCATCTTCTAATGTCACACAAAATGAAAAAAAAAAACTCATAAAAATATTTGACAGGTGGTATATACATATGTTCAGACTTGTTAAGACAACTATTATCAAAATATTAATGTGATGCGGAAGTGGGGGATGAATATTCAGAAAAAATTCAATTTTCACGAATACAAAATCCAAAAAAATCATGTACATTCATGTCAGAATGTATTGTTCTAGAACAAACCGATGCTGAAAATTTAAAATTAACACCCAGTATTCAAATGGCAACTTTTTTTTACTAGATTCGATTCTAAGAACATTAAAATTGACACACCTAGTACTTTTTCTCGACCTCCCCAACCTTTTTGTACTTTCTAGTTTTTTTTTCAAAACATCATATGTGGAAAGGAGAGAACTTCCGGTGGCCGGAACTGGGCTCATTTTTCTTCCAAATTTTGAGAAATGTTGATCAACACCTGTCATTGAAAAAACATCTACATTCACAAAGACCACATTCAGAAAATTTATGGTTTTTCGCATATTAAAAGAATAATATTAGAATAAATTAAATTTTTTAAACAACTTTGAAACAACCCAACTAACCTTGCATATGCGTAATCGAGTCGCGCCATTACATGGTCATGACGATCACACGTTCCTATTCTACCAAATTTCTACCGGAAACAATGTTCAAATCACCACTACTTCCTGAAACATATGTTTTATTTCCTTTAGCAAGAAAAATGGAGAAAAAAGTTTCCCAAGGCACTATAAAAAGTATGTATATATTTTTCACATATTCATAGCTATACAAACATGAGATATATATATGGGAGGAAATGTGCGACACCACCACTGCACTTTTTTTTTCGCTCAACAAAAAACTTGAAATTTTCAAAATAGAAGAAGAAGAAGAAGAAGCAGGGACGAGAAGACAACAAAAAGATGAAGAAAATGGGGGGAAAATACACATACACACATACACATTGGCCGGCGGGGACCCTTCTATAACGAATAAAACCGAGGGCGGCGAAATAGCGCGTAAGAAGTTGGATGGAGCAGCAATAAATTGATGTGTCCGCTCTGTGTCCTAAAATGTGCTTTTTCCTCTTCTCGTTTATTTTTTTCGCCGATTCTTCCTTGAACGCAAGCGCCTCCTGTCAAATCTACTAACTATCTATACCAGAAAAAAAACACATTTATGTGAGGCGAGGCAAAAATGAATAAGACAGACAGAAAGATTTCTTTTGGGACATGTTGTTTTGTTTTTTTTTTCTCCTATCCTGGAAGAAAAGATGCCTTCGGAATAACAAATGAGGACAAATGGGCGTTTTTTTGTTTATAAACATGTGCTTATGTGAAAACGAGGAACAAATATGTTTTTTTGAGCAACACTCTCGAATTTTAAAATGGGCCACTGTGAAAATAGGGTTTTAGGGTTGAGTATTTAGAATTCCTAACCCTGTTGGGTTCGAATTTTGTCCGTGACAAAAAAACTGAAAAAAAAATATTTTCTTTTTAGTAAAACAGACCGTGAAGGTAAAAGGTGAAGTAGTAATCTTGTTGACAGAATCTTTAAAAGTATTTAACCATAGTTCCATGCCTGATGTTATACTAAATTGGGCCTAATTCCAGTAGCTTTTGTTGTTTTTCGAAACGCAAAAGGAAAAAAAAACGAAGTTAATTTGTCTAGCCATGAAAAAAACGAATTACGCAAATAACTGAGCTTGTGACAACAAAAAATCTTTAATATCCACTTATGATTTTTCAACAAGAAAAAAATCATTAGAACATAAATCAAATAAACTTGGTTGCGCGCGCAAATACAAGTTTGATCATAATTTTCATCCACTTAACAATTTGTCTGGTACCAGCGATCAAATTATATGAATAAATATATACATACTACTTTGTCGTTTTTCTTTTTTCCTTCTTCAACTCCCTTCTTTTACTTATTCTATTACGGAATGGGACGAAATTTCTGCTAAGCCTCTTCTTTGCTCCATTATTACTCTCTTTTTTCATCTTTTTTGTAGTGTCCTCGAACAGGGAGAAAAATGAGGAATTTATTTAAAAACGAACAAAAAAAAAGGAAAATGCGAAAGACTGGGGACTATGAAATTAATTATGCAATAGACTAGATCATATTACAACTATATATATATATTTGTTTCAATAAGAATTTCACAAGATTGAACCCAATGAACCCGTCCAATATAAAATAAATCACCTTTTCACTAAAAGCAACAAAAAAATATACACATTTGGAGAATTATGGCACAATTTTTTCACTAGAATATGAGCATTAGAACTTTGTTGATACACTAAACGCAACTGGGATAGCAAACATATCTTCCGGAAGTAAAGCAGATTGTCCGGGTGATGGTGTGATTTGTGGGCGAACACGAAAACTACCTTCCACAATGAACGATAAATTGAATTGTAATTTATGTTGTTTTGATTTCTAGAAATACAGGATTTGTGCGAAATCTGAGAAAAATTGTAAAATTTACCTCAACGCAGAATGGAATTTTCTTAGGGCCTGTTAGAAGCATCATTTGAGTTGAAGAATTGGAACCAAGTTGATGGGAAATTTCTTGTTCACAATCAATCGATAGGATTCCGTTGAAAGGTTCGGGAAGTGAAGAGATAACAAGGATATCGATCTCAACGTTTTGACCAATTCCGATTGTGACGTCATCTTCACTCACATACTGTTTACCATTAATGGTGAAGTCTGGAAAAAAAGGTTTCTAAAGTGGATAGGTGTTATCACTTAGGGTGTAGGAACTACTTCATGAGAAAATTTTTTTTTCTCAAGAACTGTAACAAAAAAAAGGTTTCAAATTATGTGCATATTGTTTTTTTTATTTTTAACTTGTTATAAATTTTATGAAAAACCTGTCCGATTTTGATAAATTCTCGAAATTTTTCATAAAACTATAAAAATCTGTTTTTTCTCGGCGAGTTTTCCAAGCCCCACCCATTTCTTTCTCGTAAACTTTCTCACCTAAACTAATCGCTGGTAGAACAAGTTGTTTGAGAAGTGACACTGATGACAACAACGATCCAACCGGTACCTGACCATCCAATTTTAGCACAGGAATCGTCCATCGTATATCAAGATGTTTCGAAACATGCGCTTCCAAAATTTGACGTAATCTTTCCGTCTCAATTTTTTGCATCATATGACTTCCTCGTTGTTTTGCCTGATGAAAAGCACCCCCAGCAACGTCCGAACAGCATGGAGAAAGGATCGGAACTCGGCAAGTCTCTTTTGGTAGAACATTCATGCGACGATTTGCGCTGTACACCAACTCAGCATCGTGTTCAGTACTGTTTGTGACGTCAACAACAATATATCTGAAAAACACGATGAAATCTTGTTATCAAAATGCTTTCAAAATAATTACCTTGAAAATGGACTGTCTCCCGGTAGAACATGCCATGCTGATACAGTCACTGCGGGTATTATTGAGATTGCGATTGGTAGGCGACTTTTCCTCTCATATGATTCGTCTTTATTTGAATCTACATCCGAATGATATCTAACGGTGAAATCGCAAGTTAGAAGTCGTCCAGTGTATGGGATCAAATCCATATCAGTTGCCTCGACTTCTTGATTTGGATTGATATGAGTTGTCGCGATTGGTACAACACTTTCCAACACTTTTTCTTCGTCTGATAAATCATCAGCTGTTGATGTTGGGTCTATTCCAAAGATTGAAAACTTTAATTCCTTTGACGAATTGGCTGCCAACGTGAAACTTGATAAATCTTCACCAACATCCACACCAGTCAAATGTTCACTAACATCAATCAGTTTGATCAATGCTGGTCCTCCTTGCACTGTTGGTTGCCATACCTTGACTCCACAATATTTCACATCAATATCACTATCATTAACAACAGTGATTGTGTGTTCAAATGTTTGTCCAGAATATACAACCGCTTCTGCTGATGGCTCATCAGAAAATTCGTCAATCGGCGCTCTTGGAAGTGAACATTCAAGATTGATCTTAGCAAGTTTTGGAAGAACTTTCACTTGTAATCTCTTCCCTTTTTGATTAGACGAAACGAATTTACACTCATTATGCAATCCAAAAACATTGCAAGAATATCCAACGATGAACAAATCTCCCGGTTCCCTTGGCACACCAATCAAACGAATCGTCGCACCTTCACCCGGTGATAATTGATCATCTGGCGGCAGAATAAGTCTAGCTTGAACCGATTCGAAACTAACACCATCACTAATCAAGCACAATTCTCTACAGGTAAGAAAAAAATCATTTTAAAAATAAAAATACAAAACTCACCTAACAACTAATTCTGTGCCTCGACAATTTTTCACATTAATCTCCACTTCTCCAGGACAGTCAGTAACCCAAAGCAAAACATCGTCTTGTTTTTTCTTTGCAAACGGACTATAGATAAAAACTGAAGCTTGTGATTGGTTTTGAACAATCGTTGGGGCAAGATGAGACTGGAGAGGTAAAACGGTTGGACTTCTGAAAATCAATGGAACATTGTACATATAAATGGGAGACTTACAATATGATTGGAAATCTGGTCAATTGGAGTGATGGAATGATGATTTTTCCATCTTCAACAGAAAGTGTTTGATTGAGTTGGTGAACTGATTTTGAAGTTTTCACAAGATTATCAAGATCTTCGAAAAGTCGAGATGCCATCGAAACGTCGAGATACGGGTAGTAAACCTGAAAAATGTATTTGAAGTGAGTTAATACGAGCTATGTACATATGTGAGGAGAAATTCTGTTAACGTTTGAGCATCGGATGAAAAATTACAGGGTGGCCTCTAATTACCCGTACAAAATTTGAAGCAGTGATGGAAACTCAAAATATTATTATTTGCTCTGCTCATTTTTCAAATTCACAGAATATACCATTCTTAACATTTTCGCAAAGTTACATGGTCATTGGAACAATTTGAGGGGATTGAACTATTATTACTGCCGGAATGTAAAATCAAAAAAAAAAAACGTAGTGAAACACTGATTTACCTAGGCGGACAAATTCATGGAAAAATTTTCGAGATGGATCTATCTTGAATGCAATATCTTTCACAACAATGCATGCTTCAACCAGACAAACCTTCTAAGAACTGGAAGTGTTTACTCAGATCTGGGTCATGTTTATGACTTATGTCTAAAACCTTTGGTCCGGGTTATTATCAGCCATCCTGTAATGGATATTTGAGAGTTTCGAGCAATATCTCCGGAAACGAACCTTAGGATACACAGTTTCCTAACATTGTCTATTGAATGCAACATTCCAAATAAAACTGATACAGTATGTTTTAGCTCTGGTAGACACTCAGAGATCCTGAACTAGATTTTGATGTTGCACTTTTTTTTTTCATAACGTTCACTCATTCATCCGAAACAATGTTCATATTCCTTTCAGCTTGATCAAATTTTAACTTTGATATATATTCACATCATATATTTTGTTTATTCAAGGAGTTTCGTTTCACGTTATATTTCAAAACTCAACCAACCTGTAGAAGTGAGCACAAATGTCGGATTGCGGCATCTGTATGACCAGCACGATTAGCGGCCGTGAAAATCTCGTGCAAACTTTTGATTTGTAACTTCTCCGGTCCAAGTGTCCTATTGTTGAAATCATTCGATTCCCCCAAATTGATTCCATATCCTTGCAAAGTTCTGCAAAATCACACATTCTTTATTGTACCTGCATGATTGGAAAAACAACGTACTTATACAAAATCGGATAAACAGTTTTGTAGTCACTTGCACTTCTCTGTTTTCCTTCAGTGACGTGTAGCTCAAACAACACACTTAATCGTGCGTAAAATGCTTGTTTTCGTACGAAGCCAATCTAAATAATTCAGATATTTTGGAAAATGTTGGAATTGAAAAGGAAGGTGTTTTTACCTCTTTGTACATAACCGCAGAATTCAAGCAGATTGCAGCTTTCATATGATGACTCATGTAATCGTTGTTGTCGTCAAGGTATTTTCCAGTGTGATCACGATGAAATTGTTCGAGTTTGATGTATTCTCTTTCGAAAATGAGATAAACAACTGCGCGCATAACTGCTTCATACTCTAACCATCCAGCAAATGAAAATTTTGTATACTCTTCTACGGCGTTTTTGAAATAGTCTAGAACTTTTTCCTTTGGTTGCTTGTCGCGACTTCTGAAAATTATCAAATATTTGATATAAGTGTAAGGTAAATATGTTTAGGCAGAACCGGTGGATAATTGTATATGGAAACTTGTGACACTCATGTATAACTTGCATATGAAACATTCTGTTGGTTTTTTATGGATCTGATGCGTGTTATGGGTTTTCTTCAAAGGTGGCGTAAAGGGACTCGGAAAGTTGCTCTTAAATGAAAGAGCACCTTTTTTTTAGGTTAGACCCTCGAGGGATTTTTCACCGAAAAGTCTAGTATTCGAGAAAAAAATGTTCATTTAAAAATTTGGAAACTTTCAACGTAGCTATACGGTAAAAGTTTCCAATGTTCTTTTTTCAAATGAAATTTTCTCGAAAACTAGACTTTTCGATAAAAATCCCTCGAGGGTCTTACCTAAAAAATGTTCTCCTTCATTTAAGAGCAACTTGCCGAGTCCCTTTACCCCACCTTTAATGCTTATTCCTCTAAAGAACACTTATTCAATATTAAATTCGGAGTTCAATATTTGTGAAAAATATGGAATACTTCCGTTGAACATGTATCAACCACTTCGACCGAAAATAAATATTGCGTTTCATTGGAAAATCACACATTCAGATGAAATCTTGAAACCTAATATTTTCATTGTTATTGGTGGGTTTTCTTCATCTCAACGAGGTTGTTCACCATGTTTTGCTCAAGATATTTACTCACTTTTCAAGAAAATTACTGATCGGATTCAAAGTTTTCTTCTGTGCCGACTTCTGTTCATCTTTCAGCGATGGATTCGACGCACTGCTCACTATTCCACTTTCATTTCCATATGACTCATTCCTCGATATATTATCACTCCCATTCTGAATGCTCATAGGTGAACTTGTTCGAACATGCTCATCAGAATGATGACGTTTGTGACCATTTGGTGAGCTGTATTTTCGAATTTTTGTTATTGTTTATCCGAAACAAAACGCTCACCTCAATGCGCTGTCATTTGATACACATAAACTATCCGATGTTATGTTATTGTTAGCGGCGTTGATTTCGATCGATGGAATTGGACACATAACTTGCATGCTGGCAACTCGATGAAATGCGCCACTATTGATATGACCTGTCTGTTCTCCATGGATAATGCAAAACGTACTCGCCCATCCATCATAAGCCGCTGCAAGCCACAAATAGTCGGACGCAGCTTTCAGATTATCAATCGCCGCTTCATATGCTTCTAGTGCCAATTGTGGCAACCCTGTTAGCAGGCAGAAATCAGCATGTTGTTTCCGGCAACGTCCCAAACATTTTTTCCGATAATTCTTGGTTGTTTTCAATTCAAAAACTTGCCAACGCGTTTCATCAGGGAGCGTGGGACAAGGAATCTCTTGCTGCAAAATAAACTTTGAACTAGAATATTTTCAATTTTTTAAAAATAAATACCTTTTTCTCAAATGAAATGTCCACTCTTTTCATCTCAATGATAATGTAAATTGCCCGCATCAATTCGCGAATAGAACTTTCTAATTCTAGAGAATCTTCGAGACTTGGAAAACATAGCTTTTCATGTCGCTCAATATCGTTGAACTCGTCTTGTTTAGCACCAATAATTATACATCTACTACTAAAAATATGATTTGAGTGATCGTTTTTGAGCTTCTTGTACGAGTTGACAATCTCTTCTTCCTCATTTTCCGACTTTTCATCTTCGGAACTTTTGAACGCGACACCTATGACACCGAAAACTCGTCGATGTTGCTGGAAAATTTTTCATAAATGGCTACAATTATTTTGTTCCAAATTACCTGTAATTCGCTAAACTCGGTGAATGACACGGACGGAACAAATTTACAATGAAAAATACGTCGAGGATTTTCGGAAACTTGAATAACATTTTGTCTAGAACACCTGTCAACTATACGTTTATATGCAGGAAGCGATTTATTTGGCCCAATCTAAACATTTTCAATTGGATAACAATTTTTCTCACGAAAGAAAATATAACAAACCTGTTTTATGACTATATTCACTGTTTGTACATCTGTTAAAAATTCTGATGTACTACCCTTCATCTGAAAAAAAAACATATGTGTTCCAATACTGAAACCGACAAAGAATGATAACAAAAATGAAACACGAATCATCAAAAAATACAACAATGACGAACAAAAAAAGAAAAGAGGAAAAAAGAGAGGGAAAAGAGGCATGTGTGGGTGTGTGTTCATGTCGCTGTGTGTGCACACAAAACATTTTGAGTGACGAACAAATTGACAAAATAATATTTATCTAGTTCTGTTCATATATTTAACACATTTATCGTTCCGGCACTCAATGGTTTTGAAGGAATTGTTCGCATGAGTGATGGACGAGGATCAAATAGTGTTGGAGCCGAATATATGAAGAGAATATTTGCACCCATACTTATGACTAAATATAATATAAGAAAGATTCTGTCGACTACCAGTGACATTAGTTGCCATTCATCGGTTATCTGAAATAAAATCAAACTAGAAATCGACTTTCTGCAATTATAGCTATCGAGTTTGTGCTCTTATGGTTAGGCAATTGAATTTCCACAAAGAAATAACATTTTCGCTAAAACAAAACATGGAAAATCAAAAAACATGATTGAAAACACAGTTATCGAGAGTTTGAGTACTTTACAGAAAGTTCACAAGAAATGTAGATTATAAAATTTATTTATTGAGAACCTCGGAACACGATTTTTAGAAATAAAGTTATTTGTAAGATTTTTCGATAATCACGTTCATAGAAATGGTACTTGAACAATTTTTTAAAATTTTTGCAGTATGTTTTGATAAAAATTAATTTAATTTGAACAAACAATAATATAAGTTCGTCATGGGTTATTTTATGAGACACGATATGATGAACCAAATTCTGATTCATATATTTGTTTCAGTTCTCGCTTTTCTTTGACTTCACGAAAAACAAATGTACTGCATGACAAGGTAATTCAGTGAAAAATCTTGGATTTTTGACGAAAATTAGATTCACTGATGCTGATCAAGCTTCAAAATTTCAATTATGGCATTTCAATTCCTGAGGACATTGGTAAAAAACTAAATGAACTTCACCTTTTTTTTAGGTTTAGAAATTAGGTGTGTTAACTGAACTGTTTTCATAATAAATTACGCTATAGGATAGGGAATAATTATCATACAGCAGAAGATGGAAAATGCAATAAATTTGACATAGCGGGCTATAACAAAAATCAAAAATTTGGAATTGCCTTTTGGAAGATTTTTTGATTTTCTTCTCATGTATTTTTTGCTTTTTGAACATTAAAAGAAATACTTTTAAAAATTATTAGAGAGATCTGTGAAGACATTTGCAACCGACAGTTCGGGAAAAATGAGCATGATATGATTTCGAAAACAACTTATGTGCTACGTGTTCATCAAAGTGGGTAGTGTCAGTTTTCCGAAACTTGAAGTCATATGTACAGTAGCGGCCATAAAGATACGAAAATATATGTTTCATGGCACAAGTTTGCTGAAATGTGTCCAACGGGTCAAAAAATTTTATGCACAGATTTTCTGTGAGATGAATAGAGCTCTACATAGAAAAATACAAAAACAGTTTGAGTAATGTGATTTCGCGTCACTGTGTTTTCATTTTCTTCTCCTCCCAATCATAGTTTTTTTTAATAATCGAAGCATTACAAACTCACTCTACTCTCCATTTGTTGATTTTGAAAATGCGCAGAAATAATACTCAAATGTCCAGCAATTTTTCGAAACAAATCCATATTGTCCGCAGCACATCTTTGTTTCAACGCCTCATCCATTTGCACCAAACTCAAAAGCCTCAATCGTTGTGGCGGGAAAATAGGCGAATTATTATTAGGGATCGATGGTTTTCCAACAATCGAGGCAGTGTTCGACACACTTCCTGTTCTCGTTGTTGTCGCATCACTTTCATCATCATCAAGGGTTGAGTCAAGTAGTTTGAGGCGCAAAAGTTTTGGGAGTTTTTGAACAAATAACCAGCGTTGCCAGCTGCTCATTTCTGATGAGAACGCTTGTCTGAAACATTTTTGGGATATAGTTTTTGGAGATATGCAAACTCACTTTCTATACATATTAATAGTGATAACAGAAAGAATACATGAAATTGAGACCATAAATAGAGTAAATATCAAATAACGTCCGATTAGAGAAGTATCTGTTGATGTTGGAGGAATAATATCGATCAAAACCAAATAGAAAACAGAAAAGGCAACCAAAACGGAAATAGAATATGCCATTTTATGTTCATTCGGTAGGATTACGAAAACAAAAGGTGTTAGGTTAGCTGCAATACATTTTTTTTTTCCTCAGATGAAACCATTAATTGTTCACTTCACTTACCAATAAGCATACAAGGAATAGTCAATGTGACTGTGAAGAAAATCGCCTTCCGGCGAATAGTTATACGGTATCTAAAAAAGATCAAGGTCATTTTGGTTATTCTTATGATGAATCCTTACGTGATATCAATGTATTGTTCATTACCACAACAACCCGTGTAAACTTGAACATGTCTTGTAGATGTAGCTCGAAGTAAATCCCACTCAGCACTTCTAAAAGACATTCTGCTCATTGATATTTATTTGTGCAACTTTGCTCACTCATGATAAAATCCAAGACCAAGACCTTCTTCAAGATAAAGGATCATGGTTCCATCATCTTTTGGATTCGGTTTTTCTATTGGAACATCCTTGTCGTTTACAGGGATTTGATACAAGTCAACTACTCGACCATTATTTGTCCAACCACCAAACTTCATATCGCACACTTGAAAGTCATATGGGAAATACTTAATGTCAATCTAAAACAGATGTTTTTAAAATCATCATAATTGTTATTAATGGTGAGAAATCTTACTTGACAAAAGCTTTTGTAAATCGAAGGTGGCTGCCAGACAATTTGTCCTTTATAATCAACTCTTGCCATGTTTGTGATTGTGATATGAGGCTCACCATCAGCGCTGAAAAACTTGTTTCATTAAGAAGGAAGTAATGAACTGGAAAAAAAAGTTTGCTATAAATCAAAACTACACACTATATTACAAAATAACTCTACGAGTTTTCTGGGATTCCCGTCAAAAATGTTCAAAAATTGAAAGGGCCGATTCACTTCAATAAGTTTTCTAACAAACTACTCAAAACGAAAGAATGTAAGGGCAATCAAGATAAAATTCTCAAGGTAGTTTCAAAAATGACCATCAAATAACGCATTCTTCGAAAAAAAATTCAGAATGATACTATCGCCTTGTTTGGTTTTGATGTGTCACTTCTTTCTGACTTCAGCCCCTCTTAAGTCAGTCGTTTTCAAAAACACACAAATCAATTTATTCATTCTTTTTGAAACAAAAAGGTCAATTAGGTGTCCAAATATTTTATTAGATTTTTATATAAATGTTGTTTTTTTCTAGGTATTTTCTTTTCAAACTCCCAAAATATATGATAACTTATGAAAACAAATGTTTTTTTCACACTTTTCGTAATTTTTTTTGTCAAAATACTTACTTGTTATAAAGAACAATATCTGGAATCCAAATTTGATCCGAAGGAATGTCAACATATTCAACACCTCCCCAATCCTTTGGATTCCACACCAGTTTTTTGTCCTTCCATTGCTGCAAAACATATACTCCTCAATTGAATTTGTTGTCCAAACTAACCATTTCAAGCCACAAACTTGTTGTTAGAACTTGATTTACTTCATCAACGTCGATTAAGCGACATAGATTGGCGCCAAATTTCACCGTTAATACATCGGACGCATTATACACCGGTCTCACACATTTATTATAATCAGATAAAAGATTTTCGAGAAGTTGAGCAACATGTCTACTTGGACTAGCATCTACAAAACAAATCATTCAATAAAACGTTCATGTAGACAATAAATTACTCACATGGTAGATTGAAAACTAGAATCAACCAAAAGTTGATCCATGTTTGTAGTATCGACATAGATGAAATATCGTGAGAATGGCTGAGAGAGGGGCAAAAATTGAAGAACAGAGCAAAATCAGTTGAAAAATGAGCAGATAAGAGATTGGCTTACATATGTATGTTCGCCCTACGACGGATGTGTGCAATCCGGTGAGGGAGACAGAAGAATCTGTTGTTAAAAAAATTGATTTGAGATTTTTTTTACGTTCAGTTTATGAGACAATGGGAATGTTGCGATGTTCATAAAACATGTTCATTTGCAAAATGTTTTCAAAAATGAAGAAAGTCAGAATTATAGATATTTTCAGAAAGATTAGGGTTATCAGGTCAAAAAAACTGTTGTAACGTACGATTTGATATTAGCTAAAGTCTTATTGAGAAAGTTTCTGGGAAATTATATGAAAAACATTATTTCATGAAAGTATATCATAGAAAAATGACATATTTTATTTATTTTTCTGAACCTGAGAAATTTTAGATATTAGGTCGTGATCAGGAAAGTCGATTTGGTATCAAACAAAAGCAAGCTTTATCAAAATTATTTTTGTCCAACTTTATTTTGTTTTTTGTGAGTTCTTCTGTTCTTAAAAAATAGAACTCTGCTTGAGACAATTTCGAGCCTTTTAGGCCATTTTCCCCATTACGAATTTGTGATAATTATGTTCGTTTTGATGATAAGAAAACACAAATTCAAAAAAGTAAATTTTTTTTTAATTAGGGTTTTTGGTTAGGAAAAATTTAGAACTACTGAAAAAGAAAGATTCACAAAAAAAACAGAACATAGTTGACCAGGAGGTCGAACTCTATATGTGTTCGAACTTTGAAGAAGAACGATCATTATATTAATTGCATGATTTCCCATCAAAAACATATCAGAATAAAGTTATTTTCAATATTCTTCTTGGGAATACCAAAGTTTTTGGTGAAAACCAAATTAATGGACGATAAAGGATAGATCTGTGGTTCATAAGGTAAACGTCTTAAAACAAACTGAAGTTCTTCATAAATTTTATTAGAAAACCATTATCGAAAATAATGAAAGTTGTGGCAACTCTGACCTTTTTTCTTCTGGGTCAAAAAACAACGCATGAGGATTAACTGAGTCGAGAGTGTTCTTTTGCTTTAAGCCCAATTTGATACTCTACAAACAATCTTAACTAAACCGAAGTCAAAAAAATCCTAGGGGACGAGAGGTGAGAAAAATAATTTTCGAACAGAAAAAAAGAGAAAATGAGAGTGCAAATGTGTTCAACACTTGCCATTTATCCTCAAATATCATGTTGTAAACCCTATTGAGATTTCAAAAAACAAATTTCAATTGACCACAAAATAGGCTTACAGAAAAAAAACAAAACGTATATTTCTTTGTTCGATGGGAAAAAAATCGACAATTTGTCAATGATTGATTTGCCAACGGACCTGAGAGAACAGAAAAAAAAGAAAAAAGAGGAAGAGAGATGATGGAAAGGTGAATTTTTGTTATTCCAAATTATTCGCCTCATTATATATATATATATATATACGTGATGATGATATGAATGGATAAAGTGACAGGTGTGTGTCAATCACATCTTCACAACTGACTTCTGAAACTTTTTGGTTGAGAAACGAGTGTGAGTGAGTATATATGTTTGTGTGTGTGTGTGTGAGTGTCAACGAATATCACAGACACAACCATTACACATGTACGACCTATTGAAATTGATCCGGTGGTGCCTTGCGAGCCAATTGACAGATATTTTCATTTTTATTATTCTAACAACAGAGAATTTCGCATTTTCATTATTTGATGAGGAGCAAATGTTGTTTTTAATAACGAGCAAAGTTTAAATGCAATTTATCTTCTTGATACGTTTAGATTCTCTTATAATAACAACGTTTTGATTTTCTCTTGATATTTGAGAATTAAAAAAAAAAGTTTCAAGAAGTTTATCATGACGAATATTTTCTCAAACTTCAGACACAATCGAAAATTGTCTATGAATTTGAATTTTAAAAGAAAAAGAAATTGGTGAATGCTTCATCTTTCAGTTTATTCTTCGTAAAAAAAACTCCCAAAATTCAGATCTTGAAACAAATAAAAAATACACTTTCGAATGCCCGGTTATCTTGCAGAAAGAGTCCGAATCTTTTTCATAAAAAAAAACAAACACCAATTTAATATGGTTGCCTCGTTTTTGAAAAATATTCACAAAATTCGAAAATGCATCAATGATCAGGATGTCGGAATTAGTAAGTGTACGAAAAACCCAACCTCCCTTGTTAGTATTGAATATTTGCGATGTTATCATGATATAATTTTTTTTAGTACATGATATCATTATAAATTGTTTTTGACTTACCGGAAATTAACAAAAACACAGTACTATCAACCAATTTCCTACATTATTTTTTTATAGACTCGCAGATGTTTTCAGCATTTCCACAATGATTGAAAAATCTTAAAATATGAAAAAAAAAAAGTTAGACAAAAGTGAAAGCAGTACAATTTTTTCCGGTCGTAAAATTAAATCGAAAATCAAATCATAGAGCACAAACAAAGCATGTACAAAGATTTTGCTAAATTTCTGTTTCCCACCAAATCGAATTAAAATAGTTTATCTCTTTTTTTTTCTTTTTTTTCAAGCAGGGGTTGAATACTTTATTTTGCTCACAAAAAGAAAGAAAAATTGATTTCACAACACCTAATCACAAAAAATTCTATTAAATTATTAAGCAGATAGGAAAAATATCACAGTTGGGGGTTTCTTACAAAAATAAACAAGAGAAATAATTATTTTTATGTGGTCTCTTTTGCCAACCACGTATCACACGATTTGGGCTTTTATAAATTAATGAAGAAAACAGAAATAAAAAAAAGAATCATTTTACATTTTAAGTTCAGCACTTTTGACATCTAACGCGCTGTCAACATCATCCACTACTAATTTACAAACACTTTTTGGACGAGTTTCGACTTCTTCGTAATATCCACGCAAGAAATCAACCAATGCCAATGACATGGCAGAATAGGTTTTCGCCAAGATTGGAATCAATATGCATTGATGACCGACGGCTATGATACGGTAAGCTCGAGATTGGAATGGATCAGAAACTGCTGGACACATAATGTTGTTGAGATTGACACGAGTTAACTGGAAGTAAATGAGATTTTCGAAGAAAAAGGAAAATAATAACTACAGAGAATATATGTATGTTTTGCAATGGTTCAAAAAAGATTTTGAAACCCATATTCTCACACTATATTCTTAAAGGTGAAGAACAGGGAGTTGTCAAATTACTCTTAAAAGAAAATGTATTTCTTTGTATGTAGTTGTCGGAAGTTTTTTAATGAAGAGTATATTATTCGAAAAAAAAAATCAAAGTTAGAAATTTGAAAACTCTTAACGTATATGTCGAACGTTAAACTTTTTTTTAAATAACAATTTTCGAAAACTAGATTTTCGGATCGAAAAAATTCTCCGAGGTTTATTACCTAAAAAGTGCTCTTTTTTGAGAGCAACTTGCCAATTCCCCGTATTCTACCTTTAACGATTACCTATTTACCTCAAAAGAACATTTTTTTTTTGTTTTTTTTTTCTCTGTACTTTCAATTTCAAAGTACATGTTCAATGTCCTTAATCAAAAATATAACTTGTCACGTAACATTTGTAATTAAATGAAAATTGTAAGTGACAGGTGTTCAACTACTTTGATAAATAATCACTCTTACCATTGCACCAACTTGTAGCACCAAAAAATGATATAGCGAAAAATTGGATACACCAAAAACAGTCCAACCAAAATCATGCGATTTTTCTGGTTCGAATGATCCTTGAATGAACATTAGATAAATCGGAACAACAAGAATTGCAATGTGCTGAGCGTAGTAGATGAACACCTCACCGGGTAGCTGGAAAAATGAATTTTAGACTGGTTTTTGAATTTAAATTTCTTTTTGTTCTTACATTTCTGGTGTTGAGGATCGGGAAAGCAAGAGCAAACCAAGCTCCAGGCATGAAGTAGAGCATAAGTCGGAAGAGGAAACATGCTTTTCTGCAAACAGTTACATTTTTACTCTCATTTGTTAGATTAAAGTGAGTGAGCCCTTCAAATCAAATCAGCAATGACATCATTTTTATTACACACCTGGGTTGATTTCTGATATATCTAACAAAGTTTTTTTCTGAAATAATCAACAGGTGCATTTGAAGATCAGTTCCAATGTCTCTGAAGTTTCAAGGATCATTTTCTCATAAAATGATGAAATTCGGTCTGGGTTAGTCAAAACAAATATGAACTCTGATTCTGAAACTCCGTAAAATGAGTCATATATTTTTTGTATGTTCAAGTATTTCATGAAAATCAGTTTTTTTAGTAACAATCTTTGTATTTTTCATCATGTTTTTCTGATCCAATCTTCTCTAAAAAATGATTCAATCAGTTTTAAGAAACTATTTTACTCAACATTTTGATTTATTTTGGTTTTGATTCGATAACTGTCAGTGAAATTTGGCCTGAAAACTGACTAAAAACTTTAGATTCTCAAGAAAAACCCCCAATTGGAAAACAAAAAATAAAATAAGCTACCAACAATTTTAAAATTTTCACACAGTAATAAAACAATATACACTGAGAACAAAAAAGTTCTCATGGCTAACAAGGTTTTGTTTTTCGCGTATTACCTCGATTTTCCCTCCATCGTTAGTAGTGTCAGCTGCATTGTTGTAGTTATATGGCAAGGGTTGAGCAGGAAAATACCGGTTCTAGAAAAACAAACATGTTTTTTTCTTATATGATTTGAACCTATTTACCTTGAAATCATTTTGTAGGCAAGTTCTGCACCAAAAATCAGGCTGTATATGGCCAATATAGCATATCTCGAAACATTTCGAACTGGCAAGTGGAAAGAGCAATCAAGGGGTAAAGCTGTGTAGATAGCATAAATCGATAAGGGTATAAAAACTATTGATTCCAAAAACCTTTGCCAACCGGGGAGATACTAGTAAAAACATGGGATTGTGATTAACACGATTAAGGGGGACTTACATTCATACATTCTTCACCACCATTACCCTGAATCGAACTGTCAATGCCACCAATGGCTAATTCACGAATTACGTTGAACATTACCCTTGCCGCATTCTGAAAAAGACTAAAAACAATTGCGGTTTTATTTAAAGAAATTAAATAGAAAAAAAAAACAAGAAACTCGTTTTCACTTTTTTCATTCATTTTATTTATTTTGTTTCGACAGATAGAACGTCTAGTAGAACAAGTATGTACTTGATTTAATTTCAGAGGACTCTAAAATTTATTTCTTCGTATTCAAAAAAAAAATGAAAACGTAATCGCATGTTTTTCGCTTGAAGACAGGTGAAATATGAACCGAGGAAAAAAGGCGGGGTTTTGTTTGCACAAAGGTAAAACGTAGTGGGGGAAAAATATTTTTGTCGGAGGGATTTTTTATTATTTCAAAACACCTAGTGTAGGCATATGTATACATCTACGATGGACACTTGGAAACCCAGCAATCTAGACAAACTGATAAGGGTTTCAGAGAAGATTATTCTTATCAGAAAATAATACGAATGCTTGTTAGAGTTCTTGAGTACTTGTTTACGAACCACGAAAAAGCATCAGGATACTCAAAAAAAGCATAGGTGGAAGAATTTTCAGGAAAACTTCAAATCATGACTAGTTGACAAAAAACACACAAGTGGACATTTTAGGAAAAAAAACAAACTCGTTGGGTGAATGTTTGAACAACCTCTTTGATTTGAATGAAATGAACATGGTTCCGTGGGGCGCAGTTGCCCACTTTTTGTTAGAACTGACGAAAAATGTTCGTAGTTCTCTTGGAACTTGGAAAAAAATGGCCCACAGTTTCTGAAAGGACGTTATTTGATCTTTTTGTAGAATTGTGCAGAAACTTGTGGTTTCAAGTAAAAATAATTCAAAAAAATTTTTCAGGCAGGAATTATTCTATTTTTTAATACCACTCTCTGCCAAAAAAACCCATTTTCAAAAACCGAAATCTAATTTTTGAGCTGATGCTCTCTTTTTTAGAAAAAAACAGAGGATCAATATTTCAGAAAATGCGAGCAGCCAAATTTCGAATTTTCTAGCTTCTCTTTTTCATTTCTCTGGGTTTACATATATTTCTCATTAATAGGTACATTCTAGGTACAATATCTTCATGCTAGAAAATGTTCAAAAATGTATAACGGAGTATATTTTTTTGATGATACATACATTTTTTTATATATCGGATTATATCCGCCTTCTCTAGAAAAAAATCTGTCTGACACTGAAAATGAACCAAAAAAAGAATTTATAGCGAGGTTAGGAAAAAACGTAGTTTTCTCGGGTTAGTTTTGGTTGTCAAAATAATGCTTTTTTTTGTTTGATACTAGTCAACAAAAAGCTTATTAGAGAGAAACAGAAACAAAAACTGAAATTTGATTCAAAAATAAACTTCTCAACACAAAATTGTTGACAAAATCAATAAGTATACCAAATAAAGTGTTTTTTTCTGTGTATGTCAACAAGAAGAAGTGAAAACAAGAAAACAAAAACAAAATGGTTAATTTGACTAACAATGTAAGAATTAGATAAAAATAGTACCTGATTCAAATTTTGTTCAATCTGCGGTTCCCTGATTTCCGTCAATGTGTAATTCATAACTAGAAAAACTTTTAGGTTTAAATGAGCCTCCTGAAAATACGACTAGTGAAGAGTGACCTAACAAATTTATCAATGAGGAAGGGAGGGAAAAGTACACTGTTCGATGAACACTTTTAAAACGATTGAGAGAGGGAAAGAGAGAAAGAAAAGGAATGAAATGAAAACTAATTTTGAGACATAGACAGACGAAAAATAGAAAAAGTTCATGTTGAAAATACGTTTGGCGTCATGTGGACTGACCCGAATGACAAGAAGAAATATGCACTAAAAATATTGAATTATATGTAGGAGTTTTTTATATTTTGAGTTCTCATTTCTTATTGACAGACAGATGTTTGATGAAACTACTGATTGTGTATCCTTTTTTTTAGGAACTGCTTTAAAAAAATGTCGATTTCTTTGGAATTCAAAAAATTGACAAAATAACACTGGAAATCATAAAGAGATTTACCGCAACTTAAAAACTAACCATCAAAAGTCGAAGTACCGATTTTCTATTTTCAGTCAAATAAGAACTTTTGGCGTTTTTTGAGTAGTACGAAAATGAAATATAAAGCATAAACTGGTCAACAATTCCAGTTACTCACCTTTTTACAACGAGAAACTTTGATTTTAGAATTAGCTCAAGCAGAAAACTGAAACTACAGTAGCCCGAAGCAACTATTCAAAGATTTTGTTTTTGGGTTTTTGAAGTCAAATTTCGAAAACATTTTTCTTCTTAAATCCAGTGGAAATTTGAGAAAAAATAGATTTTGGTATCAAAGAGGCTATGAAAATTATTCAGTAAAACAACCAGGAAGTTGAGAAATGTTTCAATAACTTGCAGAGCCAAATCTTAATAGAAATGGAGATTGGAAAAAAGACTAGACGTTCTATTTGCGAAAAAATGTACTTGAAGCTACAAATTTCTTAGATGCAAAAATGATGCCAAAAAGAGTCTATTGTTTCTGGATTCAAGAAAAAAAGCTTTCTCGGCATTTTATTGCTTCATCGATTCATCATCAATATTTCATTGTCAAACTGTCGTGAAAATAAAAACAACAATTTGAAACAAATAAAAAAGCGTCGTTTTGTCTCTGTTCTAGTGTCTCTCCCGTGTCTCTCTCCCTCATATACAGCTGCTTGCTCCCATTGATACAATAATATCTATCTATCCATTGAGGATTACACAAAAATCTCGAATCGAAAAAATAATATTTGTGTTCTCCCCTCGCCTCTCACCCCGGTCCACTTGACGCGCAACCCCCCACTCTTGCGCACACTATTTTTTTTGAGCCAAGTTGAGCCGATCATTCAGATTTCTCGATCAAATTTGAGCCGGAATTTTTGATTTGGCGAAGAACTAAGACAATTTTACGAAGATGAGAAAAAACATGGCGAGGGGTGAAAGAAGCAGCATTAGAAAAAAAAGAAGAAGAAGAAGAAGAGGAAAAATGCATAACAAGTAGTATTCGTGAGGCCTAGCCGAAAAGGAGGGGTTGGAAGAGAGAGAAAGAGGGAGAAGACGAAGAAGAGCACCACAAAATTGTGCATATTTTTCAGTTGCTCTTCGTCTTGAGAGCGGAGCTAACGGACGGATGGACGGACGGGTGGGTGGAATGGGCGAGACGTTCTGGGTGCACATACACACGGACGGAATGAAGCGGAGAGGAAGGAGAAATTATTGGGGTTGAGTTGAATAAGGGGGGAGGGGAGGATTGAAGAAGGAGAACAAAAATGCGCACTTTTTACTGCTTCATGGAATTTCTAATAACGGAAACGTCAATTTTTCAAAACTTTTTTTCCGAATAAATAATGAGACTTTCTTACAAAAATTCAGAAACTTCTATTCGAAACTTGAGACCAAAAGAAACACATAATTTGACTTGCTAATTGCATTGGCTGAAGATGAACTAGTTTTGAATTCATAGCACGTACAAAAAAGCGTTTGAAGAAGTCTGATGTTGCTCAAAGTTCCGGTCCAAACTTCAATACTTTTCTGATTAGAAAATTTCTGGGGTTTGCTTCGAACTTGTTTTTCAGCTGTCTGGTGAAATGATGGAAATAGATATTGATCTCATTTTCTTTTTAGCTTCGTTTCTTGTTTTTTATTAATAAAAAACTCTTGAAGTGCACTGAACTGAACTGAAATTGAAACAGAGAACAAAATGTTTTCTTATCTTATCATATCATAGCTCAATGACTGAAAAACAAGCTATTCTTATAGTATTACTCACTTTGTGAGGGATTGGTTCAAACTACAAAGATGCTTATTCAAAATTATCATCTTCGAAATAAAAGTGCAATATGCATTAGGAGAAAAATACATAGATAAGCAAAACAACTCAAAATAATTATTGAAATTTGAGCTTGTGGATAGGTTGGGGGAATATAATTATTTCTCCGTTGAGTCGAGATGAGAAAGTCAGTAATGGCAACGGATTTTTGGAGGAGTCGAGTGAGTATTTTTTGATTACATATCGAGTTCTCCTACCTCGGAGAACTTTGATAGCTCGTATTGTGAGGTTAAAAATTAATTTCACTATTACCCATAAACTAATATTACCGTGCAATCAAAAGACTGAAAAGCGTAAATTGTATACAAAAAATGGTTTATTTATAGCTTCAAACAACTGTATAGTTTTTGACAGGTGGAAGATTCATTTGTGCTTGAAAATATTATATTCATATGTTCTTATATTGTTAGTTTTTTCTTTGGAAAATATTTCCGATTTCAAAAAGGTGTTGTTTGGAACATTTAATTGAAAGTTTCATTCATACAAATAACAAACTCTTATCTTTTGTTCTTAGATCAAAAAATCAAATTTTCATGTTCGAGAAATAAGTGCGAATCACAAAGCCACATTTTTCTCGAAAAATATAAATTGCCCATATTTCTTCCCAATCCAAGAATTGCCTTTGAATTTCCAAAACCCCTCAAAATTTCGCACTTTGGAAAATATTCCAAAAAAAAACCCGAATTGAAATTGACGAGTGCATTTGTCAATGGCACATCTTCTTTTGGCTAACATGTGTTTAGTGTAACATCTGCCGACTCTTCTTTTTCTCTCAAAAAAAGGATTTTATTGCGCACATTCATGCATTTCTTGAACACTATTTTTCGATAGAAATGATTTGGACAAATAGAAGTTTCTGTGCCAGGCACGAATTTCAAAAAGAACCTAAAATGATAGATAATATTACTTATAATGAAAATAACAAAAAACAACAACAACAAGTGAATGGGAAAACAACAAAAACACCTTTTGAAGAAGCATTGAATAAGAAAGAAAAACATACCAAAAGTGATGAACAATCAAACATGTATAGCAATATTGTTGTTTGTGGTCACACCTAAGAACAGCTAATTAATCAAAAAATTAATGTTTTCTGGGTAGTTCTTATCATTAAAAATATTCCGCAACATTTCAGACTTTGACCGGATGGTTTTATGGGCAGTGTGGAGAAAAAAAGTTGTTCGATTGTTTTATTGATAACGAATAGTTTGTTTTCTGAAAAAATTCTGAAAATGAACAAAGACTACAGATCGCCGGACAAATTTTGAAAATTTGATTTCAAAAGCGGAACTGGTTTATTTCTAGCTTCCGGGACGAAAGAATAAGGCATTATATAGTATTTATTTTGATGTAAATCTGAAATCAAGAATATCTCCATTCCATATATTTTCACGTAGTTCAATTACTTTCGATTGAACGCAATACGTTTTTTTAAATGATTTATATTTTTAATTTGAAATGTACGCGATGACGAAACATGAAAATTTTTCACGCATTGTGGCATATTCTTTCGAATTCGTCGTGAGTCGATTCTCAGTAAAACCCCTTATGAGGATTTTTGGTATCATTTTTTGTAAGAAATAAACTTACAAATGAGTTGGCTTCAATTTTTTGAATTAGATTTCATGTGACTAGTTACAATAGAGAATCCTATTCAAAACCACTCCATGTCGACATTGTAAAGCTTATGAAGTTGATTGGAACTGGGAACGAAAAAATTCAGGTGTTCAAATCAGCGTGAATATTAGCGTAGAGAATGATGTTTTTCAATGTTCTTGATTTGATAATTTTGAGCTATGATATGAATTTTTTAATTAGGCTACGTTTTCATCAAATAATATATTTGACTTCCAGATTCTCGGAAACAAACAATAAGCTTAAAACTTCCCTTCCTGGTTTTACCTATTTCACTAGGTATTACAACTTCCTCAGAGGGTCATCGGGTATCATTCCTTGTAAGAAATTTAATCATTTTGAAAATTGTTTATATAGTTTTTTTTTAGATTACGCTGCTGGAAAACTGGAGAATATATGAAAAAAATACATTGATGGCAAACAATAGTTCATTATATTCGAGCATTGCGAAACACAAAAAATTATACATTTCATATAATAATTGCAAGCGAATTTGGTCTCCTAATATAATATTTACACGAAAAGGAATTTAGTTGGAGCAGGTAAAAACATTGTTCTCAAACAAAAAATGCACATTCACCCTCGTTCGAAAAGTGAAACACATGTATAAAACAAGAATGAAACGGAGAAGTGAAAAATATATAGAGTATGAGCTAGAAAAGATAGCAAAAAATAGATTCTGTTTCAGGTACCTGTGATTGGGGTGGGGGATGAAAAAAAACTATATAAAAACGTAAAATTTTGAGATTTTATCTTTTGTTATTATTCATAGAATATTGCTTTCGAGTTGGTTGGATGGAGGGATAATAACTGAACAAATTACATAATGGAGCATGACTTCTTCTTTTTGATGGGTTTTGGGTTGAGAATCGAGCGGACTGCATCTTCGAAAACCTGAAAGAAAACATGTTGAAAATTCGTTCAAAACAAATAAATTATTTTCAAACCATGTAAACCATTCCAGAATTATCGGTAAGCAATGAAAAAAATTAAAACCACTGCGTCGTTGACTGTGTAATGTGTGTGATTCCGTTAAATGCACTACAGCAGCTGCATATTTTCACCTTAGATTTGGATTCTCATTTTTTTTTCTAATACATACATATTGCCAAAAGTTTGTATCTTTTTGGTTCTTGATTTGCCAAATCGCCTCAACAGAATTACCCACACGGAGTATTTTTAAAATTTGGATGTTTTTTCAGTTCCTCATACATTTTAAGTGTCACAGACTGTTGAGGTAGCCTTCACTAAATCAAATTTTCAAAAGTCCTGTTCATGAGTTTAAAAACATGTGTGAACCGTTCTCTTTTTTTTAGGAATTTATTGTTTTAATAAAATTAGTTATTTAATTTTTTATTTTTATTTTTTGAATGAAATAAATTTAGTCTTGCATGTTTTTCAATAGCCACATAACCAAATTCTGACTAGATTTTGACTTAGACATTCTCAGTCAAGAATCCAGTGACTTATCTATCAAATAAATCCGTGAACATACATGCTTCCACTTGATTATTTTTATCAATCCTTGCAGAAATTTTCTCCAATAAACTTTCAAACCTTCAAAAAAAAAAAAAAAAAACTCACATGTGACAATCCATGTTGTGTCAACGCGGAACATTCCAAATACTTCACCGCCTTAATGCGTTGCGCCATCTTTTGCCCTTGTGACTTGGTGATCGGCGCTCGTCCTTCAGCTTGCAATGCGCGAATCGGTTCCGGCTCATCGCGCAAATCCAACTTTGTACCAACAAGAATCACTGGTGCGTCCGGGCAATGTTGGCGGATTTCAGGAATCCATTTCGTCGCCACATTGTCGTAGGAAACTGGCGAGACGACAGAAAAGCAAAGGATAAACACGTCGGTTTGTGGGTATGATAGAGGACGCAACCTATCATAATCTTCCTGGAATTTCAAAAATAGAGATTGTTTGTGTTGGTTGAAACGGTTTACCTGTCCAGCAGTATCCCAAAGACCTAAGTTCACAATATTTCCATCAAGTGACATTTGTGAGGAGTAGTTGTCAAATCTGTAAACCAACATTGATCATAGAGGAGATGAATTAATGCTTGAGAAGAGGTTCAACTTGAAATTTTGGTTGTAATTTAGCCAAAAGAAATTTCAATCTTGTTTCAGGTTTTACGACTAGGCTATAACGTAAAACAGTCGATGATCAGTTTTCCCTGTGAGCCATAGATGCCAACTCGCAAGAAACCGGATTTATTTTTATCATTAAACAGAGCTCAATCCACCTGTAATATTTAAAAAAAAACTTACACTGTTGGTACATATTGGAGTGGAAACGAATCCGTAGTATAGGAGATAAGCATACACGTTTTACCTACAGTACCATCGCCAACTACTACACATTTGATTTGCCGTGATGGTGATGACATTTTGCGACTGGAAAAATGCCTAGAATGATAATCGAACAAAATAAAGTAAACGAAAAGATATAAAGAAAGCGAGAGGGAGGAGAAACAAATCTGACTCATCGACCAATATATGTAAGAAAAAACGAAAATGTGGCCATCGCAAAACATCTGGAAAGTTTTGACAACGAAGAAGTCGTAAATTGCAACGCGGGTCGCCGCCGCCGTGCGCTAATTAATTACGTACGGATGAATCAAAGAGAACGGAGGGACCGGACACAAACAACAGCCAAAAAAAAAGGTTTGCCCTATTCGTTGATTTATGAGGGCGACAAGTTTAATTATAAGTAAGTAAGAAAAAAGAAAGGTTGAGCGACTAAATACAATGTTTGTTCAACCTTTTTGCCTGATGTTCGTTTGAGATTTCAATGCAAAATAAACTAACTCATCATAGAATTCGAAATAAACTCATTCAAAAATGACCTCGCCAAAAGAAACTGATAAAAATCAGCATTTGTCACTCTCAAGGAAACTATTTTTATTTTTATTTCAAAAACTAATATCACAATTCTGGTACAAAACAGATGTGAAAAAAGAATGAGTCAGAAACACACATTTATTCTTCACAAAAGAGAATGAGTCATACTCTAATTTCACAATTGAATTGAAAAAAAAAACAACCTAGAATTGCGAAACCTATTCAAATATCAATCAATAGTTATATAAAATATCATATCAAATAATAGTATAGTTATGATAAGTGATAACAAACAAGCGCAAAAACAATTTTTCATATAGACTAGGTGCGTACAGGTTAGAAAGATAGAAGAGAGAAAACCGAACAGACGCGCTCTTATTTGCATTAGAGCACGTTTGCATTGCCTCCTCATCGATTCTAACCTTGCCCGTCCCTGTGAGTTTTTGTTTGTTTCTCATGCTCTCTGCCCTACATTTTGGCGTTCTTTTTGTCTTTGCAACGATTGTATCGTTTTGTTTTTGAATTTTGTCAGTGTTTAGGGAATTTTCGGATTTTTTTCGGTGGATTGGTGGTCAAAAATTTGAATAAGTTGTAGGACAAATTATATACAGATTTCAACTTTTTTTTGCATCATTTTAGTGAAAATGACTTTTCAATAACCTAAATGTTATGAAAACTTTCTATCTTGTTTGAAATAGTTTTTACTTTTACAAATTATTCATTATACAGGTATGTTCAAGGCAGGAATCATCATCCTTGGAGTATTTTTTGTTTTATCAATTTGTGATGTCTTAAAAGGTAATTTTCCAACCCCTACAGTTTTCATAAAAATACTTTACTTTCCAGAAGATGAACATGTTCACAACGAGGATAATCACGAAAAAGACGATTTTCAAGCAGAATTTGGAGATGAAGAAACTGATGGGAATCATTTCAGCGAAGGAACTGAGGAAGATCACATCGAAGTTCGAGAACAATCCGCGTTTGTACAACCAAAAGCTGTGAATGCGGATAAAGATCTTCCACCTCTCACGTTCCTTTATTGGTAAGTTGAGATTTAAACTTTGACTATAGGAAAACATATGTTTTTCAGTGTTTCTTGTGGATATAAACAAGCATTTGATCAATTTTCTGGCGTGATTCGTGAGAAGTATCCAAACATTCAAATCGATGGAGCCAACTATCCACCAGTGGCATGGAAGGCTTATGTTGCTCAAGCGATCAGTTTTGGAAAAATCTTTGTTCTCGCCATCATTATGTTTGGGTCAAATCCATTTGCTAATTTCGGTTTTGGATATCCAGCTATTCTTCAACACGCGCATAATAACAAGGTAGACACTTTTTATTTTTCTTCGCCAAGGACAAAAAATTGTATTCCACTATACGAAATGTTTTGTTCTATTCGAAAAATAAATAAAAATAAAAACTGGATTTATTTTCAGATGTCGACATGTATGATGGTTTTCATGTTAGGAAACCTTGCTGAACAAACTCTCATCTCAACTGGAGCTTTCGAAATCTACCTCGACAAAGAGCAACTTTGGAGTAAAATCGAATCTGGCAGAGTCCCATCGCCACCAGAACTCATTCAACTCATTGACGCACAACTCGCAATTCTTGGAAAAGGACCTGCTCAAGTTGGAAGCTTTGGAGATTTCTCGCCATCCCCATAAATAACTACCTGAATCTCTAAAATTATAATTTATGCCAAAATTCGCTCAATATTCATTCCATTCTTGTCAAGTTTTTGTTTAAGTTTGTTTTGATAAGGGTTTTTTTGTGATCTTTACAGATTTCTATCCATTCATCTTCTCCTAAGTTTTTTTGATCTAATGCCTCCCAATTTTTTATGGTTTGTAAAGAATGCTTGACATAGGTTAACCGTGCTTCTTTAACTTACAGACTAATTATGTTGACAATTGCTTCTCAATTTTGCTTCTTCATGTTATCGGTCTGTAAGTATTATTATGATTTTCTTTTTTTAATATAGAATTTGGTAATTTTAGTGTTAAATGCAAAGAAATTCTGTGAAAACAATTTACGTAGTGGGTTTCTCAAACAACCGTTCAACGGTAAAATATTGTAAAAACACAAGGCTACGTGCAAAATAGAAACGTTTCAATGAAAAGTTTTTTGCATCAATCTCGGTGATTTATGGTTAATTTCATAGAATATGCTAAAAAAAAACTATGAATAACGCTACATTTGCGCCGTTTAATATTAAAAACCAATGCACAATTACGGAGCATTGATCAGATATTTTTGATTTT
The DNA here is from genome assembly GCA_900536415.3 of Caenorhabditis sp. 38 MB-2015. NCBI lineage: Eukaryota > Metazoa > Nematoda > Chromadorea > Rhabditida > Rhabditidae > Caenorhabditis > Caenorhabditis quiockensis. The sequence goes on from LR548798.1 coordinate 428,743, forward strand.
AGGACAAGATTGATGACATATGAATCGACATAATGAAGATGAAAATGCAAGCCCAGGAGTAAAATCAAGAAGTGGTATAATATTGGGAAATTTGTTTTCAAATCTGATCATAATTTACGTTTTTCTCCTCTTTGAAGTATATGAATAAAATATCGTGAAAAATTTCGGAAACCTTTCAGTGAAAGAAAAACTGTGAGACTGATTTTAAGTTGAACCTGTAGTTGAAAAGTCAAAAATAGGAAATAACCAATGAAATGATGCACTGACGATGTGAATAAAATAACCAATTATTTTCATTGGAAACAAGATTTCCGAATTTTTTTATTCCTATAGTTGAGAAGAAACACTATAGCCTAGGTGATTACCCTCATGAACCCATTCATTAAAAAAAAAATATTTAATTAAACAATGTTTGGAGGGAATGTTTCGCGCAAATCAAAGCATTTGTGATCTGCGCAATTTCGTTGGCAAGCTCATTTGACAATTTTTCCGAATCGTCCAAACCTTGTTTAATACTCGTTATCTGCAAAACTCCCAGATATTCTTTCAAGTTGAAGATATATGTATTACCGTTGCGAAAATCTGTTGCAATGCTTTGTTATGATACCAATTATCACCATTTGGATGATATAAAAGATGACGAGCATTGTGATTTCCTTTTTGACCATATGGAACAATAAAACATTTTTCGAATCTAAGAAAAATAGTATGAAGAATTATTCATAGTTTTTGAAACTCACTCCATGAGATGATTGTTTTCTGTTATCTTCTCGAAAATCGAAGAGCTTTCTTTATCGAATTTTCGTGATCGAATGAATTTCAACAAATCACTAGTAGTCTCATTCAAAAAATGAGCTTGAGCAAGTGGAATATGTAAACTTCCGATAATTTTTTCTTTGACATCTCTCATTGCCGAATACAAACTTGGGATGTAATCCATATAAATTTCATTTATTAATTCATCCAAACTGAAATAATGGTTTTTCATAATATGTATAATATTTTGAGAAAAACTCACTCATATGGTAGTACTTCATTATCCGAAAGTTGGAGAGTCATATCGATGAACAATTCAGCAATAGCTTGATGAACCTGAATATTCACATATAATTTTGAAATATAGAAAAAAATACGCGGAAATTATTAGTATCCATAATTTTCTCGGCCAAAAATCTTGTCTCATATAATGTATGGTATAGTGGATATGTGAATCCATTATCTTCAGACGATGTTACAAAAAGGATGACAGGGACTCCTGAAAATAAAAAAAAATGAATAAAGAATATCAGATGATTTTTATACGGTCTCAGAAAAAATTAGGTACGCATTTACTTTGAATTTTTCCCTTAACAATTTATATTGCTATCAATCCAGAAAATTCTTGGAGTTTGAAATTTGCTCGATGAAATCACTGGTTCTTAATTTTCAACGTCCGTAATATAATCTAAAGTGAATTTTCACGTTTCTCAATATTTTTTAAAAATAATTCAACATCCTGAAATTTATACCCTACCTAAATAATCATAGAATGAGGTGTGATCCGACCCTCCGGCTGGCCGCATATAATCTGGCTCGGAATTGAGTGGCGTTTTCGATGGTCTGATCCGTTTCCATGAATCATAAAAACTCTTCGATTCTTTGGTATGCTCGGATTTCAATGGATGTTCAACTCTTTTAGCAGCTTCCCGGACCACATTCACTATCGACGGACTCGACATCACGGTTCTGTAAAAGGAAATTGATATTTTACACAGGGACTCATATTTTACAAAGTTCTATTTCCTCCAATGATGTCCATATTAACAACTCCTACAGCTCTTCTCATCAACTGAACGCGATATTCTTGTGAAAACTCGCTAGATCCAATGAGCCCAAACTCTTCAGCATCCCAATGAGCAAAAAGTATACTTCTATACGGCTTCCAACCAGTTGTATTCTGATAAGTCATCAACGCTTTTGACACTTCTAAGAGAGCAGTTGTTCCGGAGTTCGGGTCAATTGAACCATATGTCCAAGCATCGAAGTGGTTCGAAACAATGACATATCTATCCGGTTCTACCTCACCTTCAATAAACCCAAAAACATTTTGGATAGTTCTGAATTAAAAATCTGCCAGACTGTACAATTTACTTTGAATACCTGGTCACAAATTCCGATTCCACATTTATTTTCACTCTTTGACCATTTTTCAATCCTCCATACTTGTATGTTGCATTCAACTTTCCTTTGAATGATGCATCAATATTTTCACCCCCTTCCATTTCGCCGAAAAGATATGCTATATTTTCATATGGTACCGGGAGAACAGGAATGCTTGGCATAACGTGTTCCTTTCGAAGCTGAAAAAATCAAACGTGGTTATTAGTTTGATGTTTCTTCTCACATCTTGAACGCTTTTACTCTTGTACAAATTCTTGATAGATGGCAAGTCAGGAGTTTGACAATCTCCAATACCAATGTATAATCCACCTCGTTCAACATCACTTCCAGGCATTTTGTCAGTTTTTGGAAAAATCACATCTGAACAGCAAGGTTTTGAATAAATTCCTAGCTTATAGGAGGTATGTACATGTGATAGTAAAGGCTGAGAAAACAAACGGAATACGGTTTGATCTCCAATAAAAGAACGTTTTCGACAAAATTAGATATAATCTCAAAATTTCAATAGACTTCTAAAAAAATGGACCTTTAAGTCTTTTTTCCTTGAAATATCTCCTGATTTTATTTAAAATGTTGCTTTCAGCTTTTGTAGAATTTAATTTTATCTGTAATTGACAACATGTCCATTTTTCACAAAAGGACACGGTTTTGAATTCAGCTTTTCACGCTTACCTTTAGAAGTTCCGAGTTTGGCGACAATTTCTGGATCAGAGAACAATATCAAACCAATCGCATCATTGATCTGCGCATTTTTCGCAATATTTCCTCGGAATGCTGATCCATGTCGAGCAAGATGTATCTTTCCAGTCACATTGATATTTGCGTTTTTCAAAATTTCATAATCTTTTCTTGTTCCTTTGTTGACATAAACAACATCACCCTCAACTTCTCCTGGCGCAGAATATGCCAACCATTGTGTTCTTCCTAAAAACTTTTTTCGTAAGAGATAGAATCAGAATTCAAGAAAAATATATTACCTTCGATTTCATTTTGTTCATCTTGAATGATAGCTTCACTCAATCCAGTTGTCTTATAAACAGTAACCCCATGAATGTTCACTATTTTCATTTTGTTGGGATTCTTGAAGTTAGGATAATTGAGGAGCACATCGTATTCATTGAAATGCACATTTTTCAATCCTTGGTTAACCATTTGTGTACGGATGTATTCAGCGACTTTGAGGTTGTTTTCAGTTCCAGCCATGTGAACATGTTTCGTTATTTTTCGCAGATGTTTTATCATATTTTCAACTTTGAGATTATCATTCACCTCCTTAGCTTTTTCAGCTAAAAATGTGATATTTTCACATCCAATAAGTTTGTGCACTCACCAATTGATAGTTTTCCAGTAATTTCATTCTCATCCCGAACTCTGTTACCACTTCCTAAGGTAACCGCGATTCCTATTGATGAAATCAAGAGTACTGCAATACCACATCCTATCAATGACAGTTGCCTGGTTTTCGAACAATTTTCCATTGCTGAAAAGGAAATTTGTCTTGAAAAAAAGAGTTTTATAGGAAACTGAACATTCTTTAAAATTTGTTAGTGTCTGAGAAACTGAAAAAACGTTCTGTTTGAGTTCTAGTTTTTGATAGATAGTTAGATAAATAAACAACTGATTTTTCGATACAAAGAGAAGTTGTTTGTGAAGGAGAACGTTCCCTTTTCTAAAGAGTTCTTTTTCAAAAAAAACAATTCAAAAAATTAACAATTGTTCTAATCTTTCAGCAAACACAAAAATGGAGAACATAACGAATGGAACATTTATGATAAGTTCTTTTGACAAAAATAGCTTTATGATGTCTGGAATTTTTAAAACGAAATCTATTTCGGGAATTTTTACAGACATATTGAAAAATAATTTCTGTGAAAAACTTTGTCACAAGATAACAGAAAAATAGGAAAAAAAGAAGACAAGTCAGGAAAAATAATCAGTCAATTAATACATTTTTTCTTATTTATCAGGTTGCTGACAAGTTTTATAGATAGGGTTTTTCTGCAAATCCAAGTGTTTAACTTGTTTTGAGGTAATAAAATTATCATCCAGAGCCCAATGATAAAACGAAATCTCAATTTTCATCGATTCGACGTTTCTTTTCGAAAAATTACAGATTCACCAAACTTTCAACGAGGCGAATATGATAATACTCAATTTTTCAATTCATAGAAAATGTATGTTGAAAGGATAATAACTGGAAGTAACGGATGAACCTATCCTGCCGTATGTGTGACGTTGATCAAAATATAATATTTTTTTCAATCATTTATATAACCAACTTTATTTGAACTTGAATCATGTGCTTCATTTTCTCAATGAGAACAATTTTTTCATCAAAAAAATGTACAGGGGAGAATTCTACGAAGTCATGAATAATTTTAATAGAACGTTAGCTTCAAAGTTCTTTCCAACAGATAGTACAGTCCTCACCTTGAAATTTCTAATGAATAACTGGTTTAATATATGTATTTTCAAAAAATTCAAAGTCAAATTAACACATAACTCAATTTCTTGAATAATATATTTTTCGAGTATCACGAGTTATTATTCTTATTTCAATTAATTTCCCCGAATTCCTGTGAATTGAACTTTTTGGGTGGAGTCAAATTAATGAAACTTCGCGCACTAGAAAAACCACATTGAACTTGAAATCAAAAGAATTCTTCCGATAAACTTGTGACCATATTTGAAAAAATTGGAGTTACAGAATCTAGAACTTGTGAACTATTTTCAGATCTGAGACACAAATATCCGAAAATGAGAAACTAAAGAGGAACAAAAATTCTCACATGAATTTTTTAATGAACTGTCAAAAATTATGGAGTTGAGCGGCTGTGGTAGATAGAAATTGTGTTCCTCGTGAAAATGAAATTATTGTTAAATCGAGAACCAGATAGTTAGTCTTTTCATTGTAAATTTGTCTCATAAAGGTTTAATTTTTTAATATCCGAGAATTTCAGTTTTTTTTCTGCAGAAGTTCTCTGACACTTACTTAGTTATTTTATTTCATACGTTGTGTGAGATCGTGTGCTGAAAACGATCGTCCAAACACATTTTTAGACCATTTTCGTTCCCAACTTTCATCTTGAGGTTATTCATGATTCTATTTGTTAGCTAGAATTTTTCTAAAGCAATAAAAGTTTCAACAAAATATTTTAATGAATTATTTTTGTTTTTATTGAACTGAAACATTTTCACATTACCAAAAATTATATTGAAATGAGAAAAGAAACATTGGATTATTATTTGTGTTATTCTCCCCATCCTATGACCATTTTTTATCTGCGGAACACATTTCTGACACGATCTGAAAATGATCTATTTGCCATCAGAAATAAATTCGTAACTTACTCCACGCTCTTCTATACCATGGTGGTCTGATGGTATTTTTCACATCGCGTGCAACACGTTTAACGTCTCCCTCTGAAAAATATCTATTCCTCGAACTGACAAAAAATGTAATTTTTTCTCCTTTGTCTCGGAAAAAATAGAAGCAAAAAACTCACCAATCGTCATTGCCGTCAAAAAAACAAAATGAAAAATGGGTGTTTTCTCTTTGTTTCACAAATAAAAATTCCTTTTCAATCACATTATGTGTAATCGATGATGATTACTGTTGGAATATGTCAGGTAAAAAGAGAGAGAAAGACGAGAATTTTTCTGTTTTGTTGTAACAAGTGTTTATTGTCAATAATTGTTTTGTTTTGTACAGATAATACATATAAATAATATCAAAGAATTTAAACAATATGCGGGTGAAGGTTTAGACATTTTTGACTTGGATCAACATTGAAACCGATGAATTGCGAAGCCAGTGGTTCACGACGTTGAGTTGACAGGTATCTGGAAACAATTTATCTTCAAAGTTTTCTATCAATCGTAACTATTGTCAAAAAACCATATGACCAAACATTTTTTCCAATTTCTGTCAAAAATATTGAAAATGTATGATTGATCATTGGTTTTCTTTCTGGTCGAAAAACTGGAAATTTGATTTGTATCGGGAAAAAATTGTTTTTTATATATAGAGGGTATAATTCGGGTAGTCAACATTGAGTACCTTATTGAAAAAAAATAAATTACTGGTATCGCTTTTCAAATAGAGATATGACTTAATTTTCTAGAAAAAACGCACGAAACATGATTTTCAGATTGTTTTCTAAAGAACTGAAGAAGTTCTCAGTTCGGAAAAAATTATTATTTCCATAAGAATTTCATAACTGTAGAAGTAGTGCTTCAATTTTCTGGCAAACAAACAACAATTTCATTTGTAGAAAAATCGTATCGAATATATCCATGTACATCAAGCTAAAGAACATGCAAAATAAAAAAAACAAAAGTTGTTTGTAATTCTTTATTTCGTAGCTTTCTTTCCTATTAATCTTTTACAGAAAAAATAATATATTCTGAATTTGTTCATCATGAAAATGTCTAACTCACCCCACAAGAATACTACTCCTCATCACTTCAACCGCATCCGTACCACATTTTTGTTCAACTTTCGGCATCACACAGTTCAAAACTCTTTCCAATGCATCACATTTCTCTCCTTCAATTTCAGTAATTGATCCAAGAGCTCGACCAAAAACCGTTTGTACATGCTCTTTCATTGTTAAAAATTGATCGTCGTCGTTCTCCAAGTCTTTATTTTTTGTCAAATCCGCAATTTGTTTCGAAGCTCTTATATGAATTCGAGCGATTCTTCGTCCAGCTGAGTATCGAGTGTAGTTATAAGCAAGCATTTCCTGAAAAATATAAATGAGTTTTTATATGGGTTTTTTGATCGAGTCCTGGATATTTTTTTAATTTATCGGACAAACAAACTTATGTTGAGAAAAAAAGACCGTTAAAATCTTCAATTTTTAAAGGATAAATATTTTAATTATTCCAAAATCCTATACATACATTAATTTGACGATACGGTTTTGCTTGCATGTTAAAAAATTTTTTTTTTTCCATTAGTCATCAAAAGAACAATATTTACACATTTCCGAAAAAAACCATCCGGATTTTTATCAAGATGATATACGGTCCAGTCATTTTTTGAGACTTTTGAAAAACATCAAAGAATTAAGTAAACTCAAATTAGATGGTCGGAACCAAGAATTACTGGAATTGATTAATTTTTGAATCTTGAACAACTTTTGTGGAACTCTGAAAATGCCTCAGTTTTGAGATTAAGAATATCTGATGACTTCAGTTTCGTGTTATTTTCAAAATGATCGAGTTGATCGATTTTTGAATTGAGCCATTGTTCACTTGATTTTCAAAAATTTCGAAAATTAGTGTAAGCTCTAGATTTTAATCCCCATTTCACATTAAAAAAAGACATTACCTGAAAGCATGGTTTAGTATACTGATCAACATTTGTCGAAAAACACTGATATAATGAATTATCAGCATCTGGTTCAGGACATTGTCGATCCAAAAGAACTTTCAAGTTCCCATCACTGTTTTTCAAATCTTCTATTCTCCAAAAAATCGATGTCCGCGATTCACCAAAGCCTAACTGACATTGAAGTTGCAATTCGTATTTTTCACAAAGTTGAGCGAGTCCTTGTTCAAATTTTGCTGGATTCATTGATGTAAATCGTGCGGCAAATGAATTGAATCCGAGAGTGAGAAGCAGCTAAAATCTTATTTTATATTCATTAACTTTTCAGGAGAATCATTACTTTCATGTCTTTTGTTAGTTTCGTGTTGTAGACATTTTGAAACGTTGGAAGTGCTGCTTCTTGTCCAAGATTGTTACATTGCATGAAATAATCTTCATAAACATTCATTCTGCAAAAAGTTTTCGCATCAAATATTCTTTTTTGATCACGCGCTTTTGAGATCAACAGCATCATAGAACTATTGAAAATCATTTGAACGCAACGCGCGATATCAATCAAAGTGATCGCAATGGTCCCAGATCAAACTGTTTGTAGTCTCTTTTTGAAAGTCACATTAAAAAATGTGGTTTTTTTCGCATTGAAACCAATCTGTCATTGATTAGAGTACGGTGACGGATAATACATACATCTAACAACTTTTGATGGTTTATAAGGTCAAGTGATCAAGTGTGGGGACGAAGTTGAACGAGGAGATAAAGTCGTGAGAAATTTTAAGAAACCTGTCAGATGACAGATTTTCTCACGATTGAATGTACTTTGGTGAGAAAATATTTTTGGGTTTTTGTTTTTGGAAAATCAGTCTTTGATAAAATTTTGATAAAAATATATGTACATGAACTTGTTGATCTCAATGCAGAAATGTTAGAGAGGATTGATAGAAATTATATTCAAAATAGAAATCGTTGAATTTTTCGAATAAATCTCAAAAAAGGTATGAAAAATGAGTATAAACAGTATTCTAAAATTGAAACGCAGTTCAGTGTATTTTATGAAGGACAGCAAAAAAAACACTGAGTTTTCAAGTTGAAACCGCGAAAAAAATCTGAATATTAAGTTTGATAAATTATTTCAATGAAATATTATTAGAAATCAATCAAGTTTTTGAAATTGCATGGTATTCCAGAGGGAATCGTGACTCTTCAAAAATCCCTTTAGAATGAAGTGGAATTCAAGACATTGAGAAAGTTATTCTATAATGAAATATTTCCAGTGAAGTAAAACCCAAAAAAAATTGTCATGATGAAGCGGGGTATTTGAAAAGTTTTGGATCCGATTGTTTCAAGCCTATGACTTTCTTTGCAATGCTCAGAAAGTTTTCGCTTAGGTTTTTTTTTCAAATGTTGTATCAAGATTTTGAGATCAGATTTTTCTGAAATGAATGAGGGCAAATTGAACTGGTTTTGTAAAAAAAAGTGTACTGGGTATTTTCACGATTGAAATGTGTTATTGTTCTTACCTTTCTCTCGATGTAGCATTCTCTGTAGCTCTTATGAAATCCTTGTATGCTGAAATTCATAATTTCTTCACTACTTCTTATCACACAAACCTCACCTCTAGCCCCATATTGTCTTGCTTGTTGTAACTTTTCCAATGGTAATCGATCATAGATAATAAAAGGGCTAACTTTAGCTTCAACAAAACATGGTAATAATGGAATCAATGATGAAAGTAGGATAAATGACAAACTGGACATTCGACAAATAATTTGAAAAACAAATATTTGTTTGCCACTGTAGTAGTACGAGTAGTAATAATAACTTATCAATCACCGTTTTTCTCTTTGAGGTGCGAAACGAAAGAGCGTGAGAACAAAAACTGGTGATTGTATATATATATACCTGTTAAGAAAAACTAGAAGCCCAACCTTTTTTTGCAACAAAGGCTAAATGTGAGAAAAAACGATGAAGTAATCGTTTTTTCTTGTGTGATTGTAGTTTTCTCTCTTTATATATCTATATATAGATGTATTTCTAGAGAAGACGAAGGAGAAGAAAAATACGATATTGTATCGCCTGCCCCGTTTGCCAGCAATTTATCATTTAACCCAATCGATGCTTTGAAGAACGAACGAATGTGTGAAGATGAATTTGGTCTTTGTTTTGTCAACGACAACACATGGTTGATTCATGGTATTTCAACGTTCAAAGAATTAAAAGATTAAATGTCAAGATTCTTAAAAACCTTTCATGTCATGATATGATTGTGTAATAAAATTTTTCCGAAAAAAAACCTTCTCCAAAAATGCGGGTACTATATCAAAAATCCAAAAAAATTTGAGAACTGATGCGAAAGTGTTCTCATTTTTTTTTTTGAAGTCAACATACATATATGGGTCACCTTTGAACATAAAAAAGTGAGTCAAGTGACAAGGTAAGCTTCGTCCCCTAAACAACAAAAGAAGTGGTAAAGTTTTCAATTTGGAAAAAAAATCTGATTTGATGGGCGTTTTTTAGATTTGTTATCAGGAATGTGGTTTGGTCCATTAAATATATTGTTTTGTATTTTTTGAATGACACAACATTTTTTTTTTCAACAGAAATGTATCCGGTTAGAAACTACATTCCATATTCACATGCTCAAGAAGATTACTAACGATTTTTAACAACATAACATAGTGTGAAAAATGTTTATTTGAGAAAAATCACAAAAAAACAACTACAAGTCAATAAAATGACATCAGACTACATGGTGAATCGCGAGCTTGGCTCAATAAGCATATTCACATTGGGTTGGGACAGTGACTGGTTGAATGAAGGAAACTGGATAGGTCTTCAATTGGAGAACATCTTGTTGACGAGATTGTTTCAACAATTTACGAGCTTCAGAATCATGTCTTGGCAAGCAGGTGAACTTGACTTTTTGTTGGACAGTTTCTTGTTCATCGTAGTTGCGACGGCAAGCTGGGACACCTTCCAAAGAGAAGCAGACTCTGTGAGGGAATTCTTTGATTTCGGTCTTCTTTGTCAAGTCTGCAAATATTCATATTTTGTTTGAACATATGGTTCCTGAGATCAACTCACTGTTCTCGACGTTTTTCTTGTCTTCAGTCTCGTATTCCTCATCATCTTCATTTTCGAGTTCGTATGAAGATTCGACGTTTCTCTCCATCTTTCTGTAGTTCTTCTTGTCAGAAACAACATCTTCCTCAATTTCACATTCCTTGTCGTTCAAGAAGTATGATCTGTGGAACTTCTCGATGTCTTCAGTTTCGTAATCTTCAGCAGTTCTCATTTCATTGTCCATCTGAAAATACCATAATTTAGATTCACTTCTACATCTCGCAAATAAGAATAACTGACCTCGTTGTCGTTGTTACCGCAAAGTCCACAGAGGGAAACTTCTAAGGTGGATTGAGTAATGTCGCCAACCTTGGTATGAACGTTTTCTCCATCATATCGAATAATGACATGGTCAAGTCCATCCATCGACAAATATTCTTCATTGAAACTGATTCTTAAAAATTCAAAACCAGTAAAAAATTATACAGGATTTTTCTTACCCGCTGACGAACATATTGAATTCTTTCATTTCTTCTCCGTCTTGTTTGACAATGAATTTACCGTTTACCTTCGAGAAAACAATAGTAGTCTCTCCGGTAACGTACTTCACGATCAAGTTCTTTGAGTTCTTCGATTCCTTCTTAGCGAAGACAGCGAATTTTGGTTGTTCTGAGCAATCCTTAGCAATAACGGACCAGCAAGTGGTGAGTGGAGCAGAGTAGATCATATCATCGAAAGTTTGAACTCTTTTTGGGGAAACGGAGCAAACTTGTCCATTATCTTGGTTTAATGTGAGTTTCCATTGAGCGATTGATGGAAGTGGGAGTCTTGGAACTTGGACATTGCGAAGTTGAAGTTGTTGTTCTGGAGTTTGAACGGTCATGTTGACGTATTCACGGGTGATTGGATCAACAGTCAATCTCAAGTGCATGCGGTTTTCCTTGTTTTCTTGTTCTTGGGTGGAAACAGTGAATTGTCTGTTCAAGTACCAGTTGAGGCGGGAAATGAGAGGTCTCAATTGTTTTTGGGTTTGTTCGTCCAATTTGTATTGAGCAACAACATCAAATTGGTTCAAACGAGCAGATTTGACAATAAGGTCGTATTGTGGAAGGTCAGATTGTCTCTCCAAAGCTCTTTGGTACTTTCTTTGTTCTTTCGATTGTCCGAGTTGAGCTCTCAATTCAATTTCGTTCTTCTTGTTGTTCTTTGAAAGTCCCCATCTNNAAATGACATCAGACTACATGGTGAATCGCGAGCTTGGCTCAATAAGCATATTCACATTGGGTTGGGACAGTGACTGGTTGAATGAAGGAAACTGGATAGGTCTTCAATTGGAGAACATCTTGTTGACGAGATTGTTTCAACAATTTACGAGCTTCAGAATCATGTCTTGGCAAGCAGGTGAACTTGACTTTTTGTTGGACAGTTTCTTGTTCATCGTAGTTGCGACGGCAAGCTGGGACACCTTCCAAAGAGAAGCAGACTCTGTGAGGGAATTCTTTGATTTCGGTCTTCTTTGTCAAGTCTGCAAATATTCATATTTTGTTTGAACATATGGTTCCTGAGATCAACTCACTGTTCTCGACGTTTTTCTTGTCTTCAGTCTCGTATTCCTCATCATCTTCATTTTCGAGTTCGTATGAAGATTCGACGTTTCTCTCCATCTTTCTGTAGTTCTTCTTGTCAGAAACAACATCTTCCTCAATTTCACATTCCTTGTCGTTCAAGAAGTATGATCTGTGGAACTTCTCGATGTCTTCAGTTTCGTAATCTTCAGCAGTTCTCATTTCATTGTCCATCTGAAAATACCATAATTTAGATTCACTTCTACATCTCGCAAATAAGAATAACTGACCTCGTTGTCGTTGTTACCGCAAAGTCCACAGAGGGAAACTTCTAAGGTGGATTGAGTAATGTCGCCAACCTTGGTATGAACGTTTTCTCCATCATATCGAATAATGACATGGTCAAGTCCATCCATCGACAAATATTCTTCATTGAAACTGATTCTTAAAAATTCAAAACCAGTAAAAAATTATACAGGATTTTTCTTACCCGCTGACGAACATATTGAATTCTTTCATTTCTTCTCCGTCTTGTTTGACAATGAATTTACCGTTTACCTTCGAGAAAACAATAGTAGTCTCTCCGGTAACGTACTTCACGATCAAGTTCTTTGAGTTCTTCGATTCCTTCTTAGCGAAGACAGCGAATTTTGGTTGTTCTGAGCAATCCTTAGCAATAACGGACCAGCAAGTGGTGAGTGGAGCAGAGTAGATCATATCATCGAAAGTTTGAACTCTTTTTGGGGAAACGGAGCAAACTTGTCCATTATCTTGGTTTAATGTGAGTTTCCATTGAGCGATTGATGGAAGTGGGAGTCTTGGAACTTGGACATTGCGAAGTTGAAGTTGTTGTTCTGGAGTTTGAACGGTCATGTTGACGTATTCACGGGTGATTGGATCAACAGTCAATCTCAAGTGCATGCGGTTTTCCTTGTTTTCTTGTTCTTGGGTGGAAACAGTGAATTGTCTGTTCAAGTACCAGTTGAGGCGGGAAATGAGAGGTCTCAATTGTTTTTGGGTTTGTTCGTCCAATTTGTATTGAGCAACAACATCAAATTGGTTCAAACGAGCAGATTTGACAATAAGGTCGTATTGTGGAAGGTCAGATTGTCTCTCCAAAGCTCTTTGGTACTTTCTTTGTTCTTTCGATTGTCCGAGTTGAGCTCTCAATTCAATTTCGTTCTTCTTGTTGTTCTTTGAAAGTCCCCATCTGGTGAGCATGTTGATCATGACTTCACGGTGTGGTTGTTCACGGAGTTGTTTCATTGATCCAACAGTTTCAGGAGCCAAGGCAACGAATGTGTTTTGGAGAGTCCATTCTTGCTCGGCTGAGAAGAGAACATTGAATTCGGTTCTAAGAGCACGGAATGAAACATCGACTGTGGCAGCAGCTTCAACCTTGAGGAGGTGTTTTTCTGGTGCGCGGAAGGTGACAATCATCTTTCTAGATTCAGTTGGTGATGATTTCAAATCTCTGATCAATTTTTTGAAGGCTTCACGGTGTTCTTCGCTCGATTCTCCTTCAGTTTCGAATTCTGATTCCAAAGCTTCTTGAAGTTTGATGTCGGACTTTCTTTCAACTCTATCATCAAGAAGGAAGGTTGATTCAAAAACGGCAGGTTTTTTGTTGTTGTTCTTGATAACGACTTGATAATCTTGATCAACGAAAAGAACATTTTCGAGTGTCCATTGTCTCAAGACATTTCCATTGATGGTGATTTCGAGTCCGAAGATTTTGTAGGTCTTTTCCATATCTTGAGTCTTTTGGTTCAATTGTGGAATAGCAAGGGTCTTCTCTTCTGTCTCAATATGTTGTTTCTTTGAGTATCCTGGATAACGAAGATAGACAACTGGGCGAGAGATGACTTGAACTCTGACGGTTTCATCTTCTGGAATGTTGAATCTGGTTTCGAGTTCGTTAGTTCTTTCAATTCCTTTCCATTGAATGTTGAATGGTGTCCAAGAGTTGACTGATTGCATTGTTTTGATTCCTTGTTCGAACATTGGGGTCATCATTCTCATTTCAAAGATATGTGTAGAAGCAATTGATGGGCGGACTTCGAGGTTGAGCTCAATTTTTCTCACATCAAACGAGATTTGTCCTTCAAATGTAGCAACAGTTGGAACCTTTCCACTAAGGATAAGTGGGAGACCAAGAGTAGTTGGAACTCTGCGGACAGTTTCGTAGAAATATGCAGCATGGGTGAATCTTCCCGAGAATTCTCTGTTGAACTCCTCTGGATTCCAACGTGGCAATTCAATGAAACCACGGAAAACTTTCTCGATTTCGTTTTGGGTGAATGGGACAACCAAATAATCGATGTTCTTGTATCTCAAATAAGTCATACCGAACACTTCTTGATCTTCAACGCTTTGTTGGCGAGATTTGATCTTCAATTGTTTGGCGAGTTGTTGGAGAAGTGTGATTTTTTCCTCTGAAGTACGGTCTCCGCGGGTTCCTTGTCTTCCATATCGTTTGTTTTTCAATTCTTGGGTGAGTTTAAGAAGAGCTTTTTCAATGTTTTGTTGAGTGAATCCGAAATGGATGAGCTGCTTGTTCCAGTTTCCACCGAAAAGTGACTCGAGAGATGCGTGGAGTTCAGTTGGGAGCATTGAGTTCTTCGAGAAGATGGTGGCAAAATCGAATTGAGCGCCAGAAAGAATATCACGGGCGAACATTGGAAGTTGAGCGAAATTGGTGTTCACTGGAGAGACTTCTTCAGAACGGAAACGGGTGAATGAGAGGACAGCAGAGCAATCCGAAGCGAGTTGCTTGTATTGTGGGTTAGTTGACTTGGCGAATTGTTTCAAGAGTTGATAAGTGAATTGTTGAACTTGTTGGTTGGATTCCTTCTCCATTTGTGAGACAACTTGAACCAAAACCGATTGGGATGGTCTGGTTTGGATCATTCTCCACAAAGCGGCCATACGGACTTCTTGTGGGTTGCGTTGGTTCTTGTAGATTGGGAGGAGAACTCTTTGAAGTTTGAGTGGCATGACATTGTCAAGAAGACGGAGACAGTCAACAGCTTCTCTGCGAACAACGAGTGGTTGACGACGGTCATTGATGATCGAGTTGATCTCGTTGACAGCGATATCGAGTCCAGAATTTCCAAGAGCCTTCAACCACAAAACTTTTTGAGCTGTGGTTTCCGATTCACGGAACATATCCAAGAAGTACTTGAGTGTTTCTTGTTTGAATTCGCGGGAGTCTTCACGGACGAGTTGGTTCTTTTGGACTTTTTGGGAGACGATTCCGCGAACAACGACTGCGTGAGCAAGAATAGCTGATTGTTGCATGATCGCGGAAGAACTTTGTCTGTCAGAGAAGTCAATGAGCATCTTGGCGACGTCTTTGGATGGGTATGGAGTCTCTTGTACAGATTTCAAAAGAAGAGAAGCCTTCAATTGGTCTTGGACGGTAGTTTTCTTTAAATGGCTCAACAAATGTTGGATGGTGTTCTTTGTTCCGGCAATGGCAAGAGCTTGATCAATCAAACGTTGAACCTGGAAATATTTGACTTCACATTGAAAACAGTTGATGAAATACAATTTTTTGTTATCTGGTGGTAATGGTGGTCTCAATCAAGTGATAAATGAATCTCGAACTAATCGGCTCACTCGACTTTACACTATTTAATTCCAAAATTAACTAACCTTCTCTTCCTTCTTGTTGTAGTATTCACTGTGAACTTTCTTGAGTTCAGCAGAGGTTGTGGTGCGGAAAAGGCGGACAAGACGGGCGAGTTGGTGAACAGTTTCTGGCTCATTCTTCTCATCATCTTGAACTTTTTCAAGAATAGACTTGAGATTTTCCATTTTTCTCTCAGTTGGGTATTCCTCGAATGGGTTGATCTTGGCTTCATCTCCTCTCTTGAAGAATTCTTCAACAGATTTTTCCCATTCAGTTGAATAGATGATATCTTCTGGTTCTCCGGTGACCTAAACAAATAAACTTATTTTCATTGAACTCAAGGCTAAATTTACCTTCTTGATTTCTTTCTTGATATCATGAGTCTCTTCATGGGTGAGCTTTGAGCGGGTTTCGGTCTTCATAACTTCTTGTCCATTGAGATTGTGTGAGTAGATCGAGCGAACTTCGACTTCCTTCAACAACTCTCCTTCCAAAGTGTAAGTGTAGACAGTTTGTGGTTTGAATGATTCAACCTTCTCTTGTTCTTGTTGGGTGAGTTCTTCAGTGTATTGGTTTCCATAGATGGCTTGTGGTCTCGATTCGCACTTGTTGAAGTTGACAGTCTTGGTGATCAAGGTCTTCTTGTTTTCACGGTTGATGGTGTAAGCAACTTGGCAATCTCCTTCGATGGTTTTTTCGTTGGTGAAGAAGGATTGGAATTCTTCATCATTTTCCATACGAGATTCGAGTTCTTGAGTTGGTTGTTGTTCGACAAATGAGATCATGTTGAGAACAGATCTCTTGACATTCTTCGACCATTCAGCATCCTTAGCATCAAATTGAATGTTGGAGACGAGTCCATTTCTGATTTGAGCACGAACTGGCAATTCAAGAAGTTTCTTGTATTCCTCAGAGATTTCTTTTTCTTCCAATGAACGGAGTTCTGGATATTGCTCATCAGATTCTGGCATGTTTGAAGCAGCCATCTTGATCTTGATCAATTGGAGATGGATATGACGGTCATCAATCATTTGGAAACGAGCACGAGCAGAAATGCGAGATTGAGACATTTCAGTTTGTTGAGAAGTTGGAAGTCCAGAAAGAACAAGACCATCGAATTGATAATGATACTCATTCTTTGGCTCGAAGACATGCTCAAAAGCTGGTGTGGCGGCGAAGGCCAAAGCCACAATGGAGGCCAGAATAATTGACCTCATGATGAGAATGATTATTTCATTTCAAGGGGTTGTTTATATACT